>CAKKXW010000004.1:39910887-39924011 GCA_920937365.1 Sphaerophoria rueppellii
TATCCATCTATGTATCTCAGTAATCAATGGGGATATTTCTGCGAATCTTTACTACTCTCTCAGCCACTTCGACCTTTCAAAAATTAAGGTTTAACGGTGCCTTGTAGGTCAGCATTCTGTTTGCCAAAGTGTGTGACCAAAGTTTAAGAAAATAACATTTTAACAGTTTTTGTTTCACGAGATTGTGGCAGTGATAAAAGGGGGGTTTTCATGTGATTTCAAATGGAGATAGGTTGAAAAACTAAGTTTAGATTGAAACCTGTTAAATTCAATGTGTGCGTGCCTAAACATGAATTCAACAAACTCATCCAGCTTCACCGACTCTCTCATCATTTCTAAGCGTCTTTATAGGGGTAACTAATGACTCTATGTATCTACCTATCGTTACATTTATGTTCATTCGAAAGCTGATTTAATTGCGTCAGCACAAAAAAAGAAAGCTCAATTTAAAACTTGTCACAGAAATATCATAATATCTCTGCCAATTTCCAGTGAAGAAGAAAATTTAGTAATTTTTTTCCAATTTTCCTCTTCATGCTTGAGCTGAGAAAATTCAAAATCATCTCGAAACCTGTCAACAGCGTATGGAACGAACACCACCAACCACCAATCAGCAACCATGCAACACAACAACACACAAGACGCTTATAACATGGAAAAAAGACCAAAAAGGGCATCAGGATATAAATAAATCCTATTGATAATCGAATAAAAATAAATCACATGTCACAATAAATATGTCAACGGTTTAAATTTTTCATTTCAACAACATTTGCCAAATGCGTGAACATTTAGCTTGACATTCGAGTATGGTATAGGTTCATATGTGCCTTTTAACAAACACGCAACGGAACGACAGTTTTTGATGGAACAAAACACCTACTCACCTGTCATCAGGGTAGGCGCCCTTAAAAAGGTTTACCCACACACCATCCATGTAATACGCAAAGGGAAAAAGCCAAGACCAAATCCGATTTCATATAAAAATAAAAGAATTGGGCACATGAGTTTGATACCCTTTTCAAGGTCTTGAATTTCAAATCTGTGAAAACCAGAGATGTTAATTTAAGTAGTTCTTGAAAAGTCCGTTTACATAAAAATGTTGATACCATACGACAGAACTGATTTTTGGTTTCAGGAAATCTGAAATTTCATACAAACATACATAAGGCCGATTTATGAAAGTTGACAAGTTGAAACTTTATGCATGGAATTTAGTACCGATGTTTGCTTGATGGTAAAGCTCATAAGCTGTTAAAATAATCTTGTTGAAACCTTGTTCTTAAGTAAATTCCATTGATTATTCGTCAATTCTTCTCGTGAACATGGAATTTTGATGGTTAAGCTTACATAAGACTTGTTTATGCAAGCTGTTAAATGGCCTTGTTGAAACGGTTTTTTTCAAGCAATTGCCGTTGGTTCTTTTTTAATTCTTCTCATGAGCGGTTGTTTGAAGCTCTTAAAGGAGGCATAGCTTGCATTAGTTTCTTAAAATATGCACACACAGCTTAAAATTTGTTTGAGTGAAAATTTGCATTTAAATTTGAAATAATTCGATAACCAATATTCTTTATCGATTTCCACAACCTTGCACATGCACGGTTTGCGGATTTTATGGAATACTTACACCAACTTTTGTAAGGAAGCAGAAGCTGCTTACAAAAAATCCTTACATCACCCATCCTTAAATGAAAAAATGAATTATTAAAAAATTAAAATAAGAAAAGAAAATATTTCTAGGTAACGTAACATGTTTATTTTATTTCAAATCTAAACAGTTTTGATGTTTAATACAATTCCTCTGCAAGTTTTTCAGAGAATTGAGTTGTTCTTATGACACGGCACCAAACAAAAAAAAAAAAAACAAAAAAACCTCAAGAAATTTATCTTATATGAGAACTTGATCGTTTTGTACATAAAATGCCAGCCCTGGCCTAGAGTTTAATTTTACACACATCCCCTGTATAATTTTGTTTGTTTTTTTTTGTTTTTCTGCGTAAACTGTGGGTCTTTTTTGTCTCGACTCTATTTTACTGTCACAAATATAGGTAGAGCGAGAAACGATTTAGTTACGAGAGGGTGTATTATGAATCCAGTTAGACTTCCCCATCATTTCCTCTAGCATGATGGCGGTATATCCTATTTCGGATATTTGTCAGAAGATATGTTTTCTTATCGAATATATGCATGTATTCCTGTTCGTCTTTTTTTTTTGCATTAAGTCGAACACATTTTGGGATCATGTTTATCCTTAAAATCGAAATTCAAAGAAGATTTATGTTTTAGAAGAGTGTCAAACTTTGACTTAAAGGCCAAAAATTAGGTATGTGAGTTGGGAGTGATGGACGAGTTTTGGTTTTCAGTTTGTGTTTGCTGTGCTTCTTTTTCTATCCATGAAATAGTACTGAATGGACAAAAGAGGTTGAATTTTACAGTAGATATTACCATTGAAATATCGGTATGCGGTTTGTGCATGGGCTTGGGCTTGGTGATGTTGGAACTGACAGGCAACAATTTTTGTTTTGACTTTAAAATGCATAATGTATTATGTTAATAAGATAAGATAAGACAGTTCTTCAATATCCAATAAGGAAAAAAGGAAGTTACCTTTTTGTGAAAAATTATATTAACATAAAGCTCGAAGGATGAAGTGAGAATTTGGAGAATCTGTTTAATTTAGTTTATTCCGGTCTTTATGTAAAATATCAACATAAATATCTCCACGATTTCTTGTGCAAAAATATTGGCTTGGATTTTTTAAATGAAAATTATACAATAACGTTAAGTAAAGGAAAGGAATATTGCGAATTTTGTCATAGGTTACGCGTAGGATGAATTAAGGAAATAGCTGATCAGATTTTTATTAGAAAAGAGATAAAATCTGATTTTAAGATTACATTTTTAACATTTATTTTATCAGCCATGGAATTTTAATACTTTTTTCAGAACTCGTTTATAAAGTTTTAATCAAGAAATAATTTCTTTCGATTTCTGACTTCTGAAAATTATACGCGATTTAATTCGCCAGATCTCTCAATTTTCCCAGGTAGCCTATATCAAATGAAGCCTGAGAAGGCTAAGAGACGTCTTCTATCAGTCACTGAAAACTAAAACTACTAAAAACTACATGTGAGGTCTGGTAATCGAGTTATGATAAATTGGTTATTGGTTTTCGTCCTAAGGTTATTTTTATCCCATTGAAAGACTATCTTCTGTAACAATTATCTCGGCAACCAGAGCTCGATATTGAGTTTGGTTTTCAGCATTAAGGTCAGCATAATGATAATTGAAAAATATAATGAGTTCAGCAAAATCGATTTCTTACCGATTTTCGAAAAATATCATCAAATGATAAATCAGAAGAAAGGTCTAGCCAAACTTAAAATAAAATAAATAAATAGAGTGGCGCGACAGCTCTTGAAGAGCCCAGGCGTAAGTGGCTTACTCTCATCAATAATTCTCTAGGTGCGTGTGAAGAATTGAGGGAACCTACAATTTAACGCCGATTCCGAACGGCAAATTTGAGAAGCTCTTTTTCATGACAGATGATACTCTTGGAAGTTTTGTAATTCTTCGCAAGAGGCAGTGCCCGAGAAAGATGAAATAAAAACTTTGGGCACGAGTAGGACTCGAACCCACGATGTTCTGCTTAGCAACCAACGCACCTAGCTACTAAGTTACGGTCACTAGTCGAACTCTATTGATCAAAATTGGCAACACGTATCTTGATGGCCTGGCAGCCGATATACTTGCAAAAAATGTATTTAATCGCAAACGTTTTTCTGCAATTTCAAGTCGATATTACTCACAATTTTAATCGCAAACCTATTTTGTAGCACTTGGTTATAGAGTCATTATAAGAAATAATTTCTTTCTGTAAGCTCTAGTTGCGGAATTGTGATCCCAATAACATAAGATGAAAATACGTCTGTCGGCTCAGCTAGTTCCTATGGCCCTCTATGCGTCAATAGTCTTCGGTTTGAAGATTGTATATTTTAGACTGTAAATTAAATGCTCAGTCGGAAAATCAATATTGGAAAAAAACCGACTATGGAACATATTTTATTGTTTCACTATTAAATACCGTCTGTTTACTAAGATTTCCGTACTGTTTCTTTACGATTATTGTATGAAATTAACTTTAGTCTGTACACTTTTTCTATTAGACTATTCTGTAAACTTTCTCTATGAAATTAATTTTATTCTGTACACTTTTATATAATTACTTTTTACTGTACAATTCTAGAACAAATTTACATTCTTAACACTCGACCGATATGCACGTCTTATTGGTTCGCTCCTAACTTATTAGAAAAAGAGCATATCGGAGTGAAGCTCTATACTTTTACTAATACATTTAGACATCTATATATATATAAAAGAACAGCCTAATTTTTGTGTTCGTTCGCTAACCGGGCACACTGGTTGACCGATTTTCCTAATTCTTTCCTTAAATGCAAGAGGTTTTAGGGTAGAAGGTTAAGCAAAAGTAAAATGTATACTTTTCAAATCACAAATGGTTCAATTGTTAAAAAATGTTAAAAATTTTGTATTTCGCACTACAAAAAAAAACTGATCAATATACGAACACTCAATTTAGTTTGAAAATTTTGTCAAATATTTTTTTTTTTTCAATAAAAAATCAAAAAAAATGTCAGTGAAGAAAAAAAAATATTTGACAAATATAATTTTTCTTCGACAAAAAAAATGTCAGTGAATCTAGGAATTTATATTTGAACTAGCTGACCCGGCAAACGTTGTTTTGATATATGAAATTTCTAGAGTATGAAAATATGTATGTATATCTTACTTATTTTTAGTGGGTACGTATTTGTTATTTATAACGTTTTGAATGTTGATGGAATGCGTCATTAATATAATTTAATCAGCACTAACGAACTTAAGGTATTCCACGTATAATTATTGTCTGAATGAAAAACACGGTGTGTTCAAAGTTAACCACAAACAGACATTATTTAGCTTTGAGTCAATAGTCATTGCAAATGCCAATCTGATGGGGAATTGAATGCTTTCAATTTAAATCTGCCAGTTGCTTACGAAAAAACCGTTTTGCGAATAAAGCATTGCCACAATTGAATTGACAACAATCGACAACAATACTTCGTTAAGGACAATAATAAAATTGCATTGGATTCTGAATATTTGCGCAAACTATTAAGCCGAAGTTAAACGATCAACAAAAGTACCTATGTGTATGACACCATTAGATATGCAAGGTGCGATCTGAAATTAAAAAAAGAGTTGGCTCTTTCTTCTTCTGGAGCTGTGAGCACATTATTAGACATAAAACTGACATTACAATATTTCAAAAAAGTTGGTAATGACCGAATATTTGTGTGGGATGAGAGCACAATGGCGCACAAAAATTAACTTGAAGCCTTTAACCGCAACTTGAAGAATTTGGAGCTCTGAATCTTTTTGTTTCTGAGGACAAACTTTGTCGATTATACCACGGTCAACTGCTGCAGACGAATGGAGTCGTTTAAAAACTTATATTACAGGAAACTTACATTGGCCAATTATTGGACATTAAAGAGAGAGTGGCGGAACAGATCTTGAAGAGCCAAGGCCTAAGGGGCTTACTCTCATCAATAATTCTCTGGGTGCGTGTGAAGAATTTAGGGCACCTGCAATACAACGCCGATTCCGAACGGCAAAGTTGAGAAGCTCTTTTTCTTACTCTTGATACTCTTGGAAGTTTTGTCAGTTCTTCGCAAAAGGCAATGCACGAGAAAGATGAAATAAAAAACTTAGTGGTGTTCAATTTTTCTTGCCCGAGCAAAGTGTTGACTTTAAGATATTTTTTGTTTTTTTTTTTCAAATAATGCGTAAAGAACATAAAGTTTTCTTATTTTTATGAACAAAAAAATTAGCAAATAAAATCTCATTGATAACCAAAAACCCATACATTTTATAATACTTGGGAAAATCTAAAAAAGCTTAGAACATCGAATTCAGTTTTTTTTTTGTCAATATTATTGTTGCAGTACTTTATAATATCCCGATAATTGTTAGTTTTAAGAAAATTTATAACATTGTGCAATCCTGAAGAGCGTTAAAAGCATACTTATGCCTATACCTGGCTTGCTGCCAAAATCCTAATTGCCTTACCTCTTCTCAGGGAGCTAAATTTGGGGAAGATATGTTTAATGAGTAAATTAACTAAAAGAATTATGTAAAAGAATTGAAAAACGAATAGATAATTCATCAGGTTAGCAAATACAGGCATGATTTTTCTAAGAATATTGTTCATTTCTGCCTATCCATCGATTGCCGTATTCTTCGTCCTGCCAATCTCTAATTTCCGAACCGTTGTGGGCCGAAGCCCTGCGAAGCGGGCAGGGGTTTTGCTAGTTTTACAAAAATACCTAGGTATACAAGTGTATATCGGTTCGATACAAAGATCAATATAAAATACTCTATTTTAAAATGTCCTTCGCTTTTCTTCCAAATCTACTTCCGTTCCTTTTTTTCTGTTAAAATAGTAAGTATACGCCATACACTACTTTAGAGTAGAAATACCTTCACAAGTAGCACAAAATTACTTAAAGAAGGCTTTAAGAAGTATTATAAGCTCTTATCCCGCTTCTTTAAGACTTCTTTGAGTACCTATTAAGTACATAAAAGGCGAAAGTGGGCGGTCCGATAGAATGAATTAAGAAGATAATTTGGTTCTTATTGAGGTTTTAAAACGGAATGTTTTCCTTCTTATATACTTCTTAGCGTCTTCTTAAACACTTCTTTTCGCACTGTTAACTCCTTCTTACAAAATTCTCAGACAAAAAAAGAAATTAGCAGCAGTTTGGCTTGTTGTTGGTATATTTTCTCGATTTACAAAGTCCCTCTCAATTCTCTAATGCGCCGCCTCGCCTTCTACCAGTTACTTTAATGTCTTTTAAGCAAGCAAATCAATTTGTATTTACACGAGCACAGTTGCGAAAAATTTTCTGTGAACTCTAAGAATGAAATGAAAATGGACTACTGGAAATAGTAATCTTAAAGAAGGATTTAAGGAGCTCTTGACAAACTTTTATAAGAAATACTGATTTGAGAACCTTTTAAGAATTCTTTAAGAAGGCACAAGCAGAACGAATTAAGAATTCAAAGAAATAGACGATTTAAGTAGGAAAAAATACCGAATTAAGAAGTTAAGAAGTTAAGAAGGTGAACAAAATAAGAATGAATTAAGAAATGTGTAACCGATTTAATACCATTTTGTGCTACTTGTGTTATATCGGATTTTTCAATAGGGTCTTGATAACGTTGATACATCAATTTGAACTCGCATCAATCTACTAATCTTTGGCAGTATAAATCTTTGCAGTAAACTCAACATTTTCATCACTATAAGATGATGAATTTCATCGCTTTTTTTCATCTTCCACCAAAACAGCTGTAAAATTCAACACAACATCATCAAATTGAATTAACTCCCATTTCAGAGACTTTCGTTTCCAACAAAAGGAAAATATGAACAACTTCATTAAATAAATATTTTATAAGAACTCCATTAATCACATAAATCGCAGTATATCACTTTAGTTTTTACATGACATAATTTTCTGCTGAAGCTCAATACACAATACACGTACGCACATGCTCACATAGAGATCATAACGGCCCTTTTTGTCCCTTCACTGATATTGATTCAATTATTGCCACTTCACATTAAATAATAAAACCCTGCTACAATTAAAATGCCATACACATCATCTACAGCATCAAAAAGCCAATGAAACACCAAACAGCCTTCGTTCGCCATGTACACAACACATACATACATACATTTTATATCATACGAGAAAGTAGTAGCAAACAGTGTCACAGAATATCCATCCAACCACAACACCACAAGAATATAACTCGTCGACTCGCCGTAGTTGTTGTCGTCATTTGTTGTATGTCTACAAGAAGTATGTATAGTGCGCCTCCGATTCTCTTCATTCATATTATTAGCGAAAGCAAGTGACACAGCATTATAATGGCGCCCAACAGAGAATTGGGGAATGAATGAATACAATACGTTCACGGTTGGATGTCATTAGTACGTGAGTGTTGTGTGCAGTTAAAAGCGATAAATTAATAAAAATCACACTTGTGGCACTTAACGGAAGGCAATCACTTTGGCATTGGCAATACACACGCACACACATATACACTTCACACATATTGCACAGTAAATTCGCCAAAGCATCACATTATAATGAAAATCGTCTCAACCGACACCGACCAGAACGAACTGCATGGTCAGGTGTTGGTCCATTGTGTGTGTGTGTGTGTGTGTGTGTATAATCGTTTTTATTCCTTGTTATTGTATAATATAAATGAGTCCTCTACGTTCGTTGGGTGTCTACGGTCTCATATGGTGTATTGAAGTGGATCAGATTGCAGTCAATATGTATCAAGTATAGAATATCCCAATGAAACGATAATTGTTATTGGCAAAACGGTTGCTATAGTAAATTTAATTGAATTGCCAAGTCGGCTTTAAGGATACGAGGATACGCCATTATGGTTTTGGCAAAAATGAAGATAATACGATATAGGTGTTGGTTGTTAATACACATTGAGACCGAGAGTGTTATAGGGTTTCTAATTAATACGGAATTTCGTTCCAATTATGCCTTGGTTTCGTATTATAAAAGGTTACGATTATATTTAAAGTCAATGTTATTGAATTTGATATCAACTGCTTAGGCACTTAACTATATAGAAAATGTGTATTAACATACAGTTTGCACTGTTGGGATATAATTTCATTGAACACAGCGGCGACGCGTGCCTGTAGTCGTTCAAACCCAAAATGCCCCGACATTACTGCTGCTCTATCATAAGTTTGACAAATTAACTTTTGGGCACAATCAAAATAATTAATTTGACTTATGATATGTTCAGAGAGACATTCTGCACTCTTGTTGTTACTTACATCGGAAAAGCCCAAAAATCGCCTTTCAATTATTCCGTTTTTCAAAACAAACCGCACCATTGTAGAGAGTTGCGACTTCTTACTGTTGTCAGTTGTTTCGTCCCTTAAAAACAGAAATAAAACTGTATTGTTTTATTTCCTTTTCAATTTCATTTGCAAAAAAAATACTATGCTGGGCTAGTCTCATTTCCTTCATTCCATTATTCAAACAGGAAAAAAGCTTTCCCCTTTCCAAACTGATTTGAACACAATTATGAACATGATCCTCCGTCTGTTTCATTTATCATATTCAAAAACTACCCACTTTTCTCATTTCCAAAATTCTGTGTATTCATTCAAAAAAAAAGCTCTACTCGTCCGCAACTGCACTGCACGACAAGATCCCTTCTACGAGCGAATTGTTCTTTTTTTTTTCTGACATGCTCTCTATGGGTTCAAGTCGTTGCCAGATCGTTCAAACGACTTTGGTTGATACACATCAGTCGAGTAAAAAAAAAAAAAACAGTAGCAGGTAGCTAGTTCGTTTTGTTTTATTTATATGGTTTACTAAGGGTATGCACGAGTTGGAACTGGAAGTGGATACATCATACATTATATGTAGCACGCAGGCACATTAGATATGTATTGTATGTATGTATATCGTATTTGGAATAAGAAAACAAAACAAAACAATGTGTGAGATGTGAGTACGGTGCGTGGAAGGTGGAAATGCTAGTCGTTCATGCACGACTTGAACAATATGACGCCTCGCCACTGATTGAACATAATACGAAAGGGAATGATGCGAGGCCCTAAACGTCACTGAAATACGAATATTATTGTGTTTTTTTATTTAAAACTAATCGAGTTCAATTTGGTTTTTTAAAATGCAAATCGGCATTCTTACAAGTTTGATTCCTAATAATTTCTTATCTCCCTGAAAAACGTGTTGTAGGTCTTTTTGTCGACAATATTAAAGCCTTTGATATAGTCAACTAGAATCACTCACTGGCTATACACATCGGTAATCAGACCGATTCTTCTTTATGGCGTGTAAGTATGTTGGACTGCCTTAGACGTAAAAATGAACCGTCATAAGCTTAGTAAAGTGCAACGCTCAGCATGCCTAAGTATAAGCGGATCACTTCGTACGACCCCATCTGCGGCACTAGACACCCTACTCTATCTGACACCTCTGGATATAATCAGCAAACAAATAGCTGCTAGTTCTGCTATTCGCCTGAATGCCTCTTCACAGTGCACTAACAATAACATTGGCCACTCTGTTATTCTTAATTATAATTACTTAGAATCAATTCCAAAGCACACAGACAACACCGTTCCTGAACAACAGTTCGATAGGAAGCTTCAAACTTCTATCCTTTATCGATCCTTCTGGGAAAATAATAAATTACTGGAAGAAGAGGCAATCTAGTGATGGGGTTGGTGGAGGTGTGTACTCCGAACGATTAAAACTAAGTCTCTCATTCAGCCTTTCAAATCATTGTAGCGTGTTTCAGGCAGAACTTTTGGCGATTAAGGAGGTCCTGTCCTGGCTCAGAGAAAACGTGGTATCCACATCTGATATCCGGATTTTCTCAGATAGTCAGGCAGCTATTAAGTCCTGGACTCTGTCTCTACAAACTCGATTACGGTCCAAAACTATCGATCGTCTCTAATGGAGATGGCACAACAGTTTAACATTCACTTTCACTGGGTGCCGGGCTATAGAGACATTTCAGGAAACTGCAAGGCCGACGAACTCGCCAAACATGGTACATCATTACCCATTAAACAACAAATGGCTAATGTTGGTATACCAATCGCTACATGTAAACTTTTGCTACAACAAGATACTATTAAGATCCTATAACCACCTGTCAGGCAACAAAAAACATCTGGCCTAATTTGGACTTAAAGAGATCTCGATGCCTGATATCTCTAAGCAGAGCTCATATAAGCTCCTTCATTGGTGTCATTACTGGACACTGTCTAATTGGAAGACACGTTGCGCGACTGGGCGTATTTTCTAAAGATTTCTGCAGAAGCTGCATGGATGAGGATGAGGAGGAACAGTTCTTCACCTCCTCTGTACCTGTCCTGCTCTGACTCATAAATGTATGTATCACTTAGGAGAATAAAGGGTGATTTTTTTAGAGGTTTAGAAATTAAAAAAAAAAAACACAAACAATTTGAAAAAATGAATGAAATATTAATTTGAATCGATAGTTTGAACCTTGCAATTTAATGTTTAAAGATAATTTCATGCAAATGTTGACCGCGGCTGCGCCTCAGATAGCCCATCCGCTGAGTCCAATTTTGGCATACTCTTTCACACATATCGGCCGGTATCTCACGAATGAATGCAAGGATGTTGGCTTCCAGTGCGTCAATCGAAGCGGGCTTGTCCCTATCTACATTAGCCTTGACAAACCCCCACAAAAAATAGTCTAATGATGTCAAATCGCACGATCTAGGCGGCCAATTGACCGGCCCGAAACGTAAAATTAACTGTTCACCAAACTCGCCTTGCAATTGCGCCATTGTTTCGCGTGCTGTGTGGCATGTGGCACCGTCTTGTTGAAACCACATATCATGCAAGACAAGAACTTCCATTTCGGGCAACCAAAAGTTTGTTATCAGGCCTAACTGCTGGGAACGGCGCCGAATCGACATTTCGCGATCTTCTGTCACACTAGCTGATACGGCCGCAATATTTTCTTCACTACGAACAGTACGTAAACGTGTTGGTGGTTTAATGTCCAACAAAGTAAATTTGGTGCAAAATTTGGTCACAATCTTCCGAATAGACTGCTCAGAAGGTCGAGAATGCCGACCATAAATTGGAAGCAGCGCGCGATGAACATTTCGAACCAAGCACGAATTTTGATATTAAAATTCAATAATTTGCAAGCGTTGTTCATTTGTAAGACGATCCATGGTTAAATTGCAAACCAAACTGAAGCTGTTTGACAGTGACACAAGGTACTAAACACACATCAGCTGTCAAAACCAGTGTTGCCAAAACCAAACCAGCTATAAAATCACACGTTATTAATATAATTAATCTTCTACGTTTTGTAAGGAACTCTAATTGGTTTCAATGAGCTTTCGAAGAAAAGCCTTTCTAGATTCATGTGATATCACAATGGGCCTTTGATTGGCCTAAGTGTGTCTTTGAACATCCAAGACAGCCACCCTAAACTAACCTAACCTAACCTATAGTCAACCACAAAATTTCGTTAGCAAAGTTGGTTTAAGAGGATTCCTTTTTAACTGATTTGGGTCTTACCTTGAAAATCGACCGCAGGGAGTAAAGACAGATGATACACGGAGTCACGCAAGGTTTTTTAAATTGGGAGTTGCACAAGGTTCTATCTTGAGTCCACTTTCATTTTCGGTACACATCAATTCGCTTATTGTTTTGAGTTTCAGCTTCTACAATTGATTTGGGGCTTTTCTACTGTTCGAATAGTCCTTTAGATTTGATTTTTAATATTAATTCTGATCTTTATTGGGGCTTTAGTTTTTTGACCACAATTTGGTAATAAGATAATGATTTTTGACTTATCTTCATGCAGCTTGATTGATGAAAATGTCAATTCGTTTGCAGTTGAGAAATGGAATGAGTTCAAATATTGGGACTGACCTCTCGGATGCATTTTGCAAATCATGCTTGATCTCTCTAATAAGGAAATTAATGAAATCATAATTTGAGAAGAGCAGATGCTATTTCCAACAGCTATATAGACTTCTCCGATATTCAACTAATACACCTTCAATAATGGCCTTCAATGGCATTAATTTTTTTTTACACTATCAGGAAGAGAGCTTAAAGCAAGCCACATCTAACGACCATTAGTCTTTAACCCAGAAAACTGAGTTAATAGACCGGCTCATCACTTAGTGCAGTGTTAGTTGTTAGTAGGCAATCTAAAACAAACGAACACTTACACAAGAAATGACAAAATTATACAAATACAAACAAATAAAAAACAATACATGATTAGACAACAATTAAAACAATTAAGAGCGTGCTACACTGGTTTTAAGCATAGTCTTTAATTTATTCTTATTAATATGAAAGTCAATAAGATCCATATTATAATTCAAAAGCCTACTCATCCTTGTCAAGGGCTCATGCATTCCGTAATTGGTCCTATGTCTTGGGACTTTAATAAGATCGATGCTGCGAAGG
>CAKKXW010000004.1:39937898-39953168 GCA_920937365.1 Sphaerophoria rueppellii
ACTTAGTTTTTCAACCTATCTCCATTTGAAATCACATGAAAACCCCCCTTTATCACTGCCACAATCTCGTGAAACAAAAACTGTTAAAATGTTATTTTCTTAAACTTTGGTCACACACTTTGGCAAACAGAATGCTGACCTACAAGGCACCGTTAAACCTTAATTTTTGAACACATAGGCTGCAAAAAGTTGTGAAAGTTTTTTAAAGTTCAATAAAAGTTGCATGACTTGAGAATAAAAATGTACGGCCCTTAAGACATCTTCGGTTAACCGCTTAGGATAAGACTCTATTCCACCAAATAAACACAAGAAAACGGAAGAGAAATACAAAAAAAAACACAGTCGAAAAGCCAAAAGAAAGAAGATTAAATAAGTCAAAGAAATGTACCAAGCCAAAAAAAAGAAAAATTACCAACCGAACTTTTCTTTGATTTTCAAAAAGAATTTTTACGTGCGACTTATAGACCAATGGCAAGTATTGTATTCGTAAAAAAAATGAGATTTTAATCAAATATGACGATCAGCGTCCCTTTTTAAGGATTATTTATACTGCACAGATAATTTTCAATACAATATTTTGAATATTTTTTTTTAAACTTCTGTGTCTCAAAAAGGAATTAGTATTAAAAATTGTAATTCAAATTCAAAATATAGCCAGATTAATTTTAGTACGTTTTTGAAAAAATTTAGTAATAAAATTTAAAATTTAAAAATCAGAAATTTCTTAAGAAAGTTTATGGCATCAATTATTTTTCAAATAAAATTTATTTTTGAGGTACATATTCCAATTTAAATTTTTATTTATAAATAGCTGACTTGACGAACGTTGTTTTATTAAGATTTTTTTTGTGAATTAATTTTCTTTAAATATCTATGCAAAGGGTTTTTCAATAGAGACGCTACAAACATTTTCTTAAATAAAACAAAAACGGTTTTGGATATCAATGAAATTCTTTATTCCTGTGGAAATACATTTAATGCATACATACATTATGTATGGAACTCGATTTCTTTTGCATGGCCACCACGGGCACGCTTCCAGAAGTCCAGACGCTGAACCCAATTTTCGACGGTTTTCAAGCATAAATCGGACGATACTGCTGCAATTTCACGTTCGATATTCGTACGAAGTTCATCAATCGTCGCTGGCTTGTTGGCATAAACCATAGATTTGACATAGCCCCCCAGGAAATAGTCTAACGGCGTTAAATCGCATGAACGAGGCGGCCAATTCACAGGTCCATTTCTGGAGATAATGCGCTCATCGAACTTCGTTCTCAATAATTCGATTGTTTGGCCCACTGTGTGACATGTGGCACCGTCCTGTTGAAACCACATATCGTCCAAGTCCATATCATCCAATTCATTTCAAAAATAATCGGTTAGCATTGAGCGTTAGCGATTCCCATTCACAGTAACGTGCCGGTCTTGAAGTACGGCCCTATGACACCACCAGCATGTAAACCGCACCAAACAGTGATTTTTTCGGGATGTAATGGTGCTTCGTGAAGCACATGTGGATTGCTGCCTGACCAATAACGCATATTTTGCTTATTGACGAAGCCATCCAGCCAGAAATGACCCTCATCGCTGAAGATGATTTTTCGATGAAAATCCGGATCATTTTCAAGTTGTTGCTCAGCCCAATTCACGAACACACGACACTTCTGGTGATCAAGCGGCTTCAGTTCTTGCGTCAGTTTGATCTTGTAAGGATGTTGGCCAAGATGTTTTCGCGAAATTCGCCACAACGACGTCACAGAGATGCCCAACGCTTGAGAACGACGTGATAGAGACTGATTTGGGTCTTCCGCAATTGATGCGCTAGCGGCAGCAATATTCTCGACAATACGGGCACTTCCTTGTCTCACTGGCACGGGAACATTTTGTACTGAGCCTGTGGATTCAAATTTTTCCACTGGACGCTCAATTGGTGATCTGGCAGGACGATTATAACGACCAAAAATTGTACGTAGCGCTCTTAAAGTGTTGACCACTGACTCCGAATTTCGGTAGTAAATTTTAATAATTTCGACTCGTTGTTGGATCGTATTCCTTTTCATGATGAAATGGCAAACCTGATTAAAGAGAAATGTCAAGAGAACGGGAAAAAATATGGCGTCGTTTTCGTCCCTATCGGTCTAATTTTGTAGCGTCCCTATTGAAAAACCCTTTATATTGCAACCTCAGTGAAAAGATCGACGTTAAATAATTCAAAATAATAAAAAAAAATTATTTTTAACAAAAGACGTTTTTGAAAATAACATTAAAAATGCAAGTATGGAATAATATGGATTGAAATTAAATGTTACTTCAATATTCGGAATACTTATTTATATCTGAATTAAATTCTCAAAAAAATTTAAACTTTTTATATACAACATCCAATGTTTTGTATATTCCTAACGCAAAAAATATTCTTCTTTTTCTTTTCTTATACTTCTGAAATCTGTTTATTTAAATTATCAATAAAAACTGAAAAAACTGTTGTTTGCAGCTTTTTGGTTACACAGTCAGTACAAAACTGACGCAGAAAAATTAACATTTTTACACATTTTAAACTGATTCTTCGCTCCTATTGGTCACAACTTAACTTAAAGTAGCCTCAAGCCTTCCTCGGTTAATGGACTATCCATAACCATAAGTAATTATACCATTCAAACCAGTAGTTCGAGGGATTACCGCATTCAAACGAACAAACTCTTTAGCGTTATAGCTAGTCCTAGAATTTCGTACTTTTTGGAAAACTGGCAAGTGTTAGAATTCATTTGTCCTAAGTATAGTTGTTAAACGTTCTTTATTTTTTAGGAACTACGATTTTAATTTTGCCACTCAACCATTTAAAAACTTTTTGAATCGATTTCAAACTTTATGACAAGGTGGCTCTGAAAATAGATTTGCTTTGTTGTTTAAAACAAAGAAACGGTGGTAAGGGAAGCTAGTTTAATTGAATTGAGTAAAAGCAAACCCATTACTCTGTTTTTATTCTTCAAAAACACATGGGAAAATTAATTTTCCTCATAACCTCTGAATAGTTGTTGAATTCATGGAAAGTTTGTAACCGTTTAAACCTTCGAATATTTCAAAACCAAAATAATCCAAAACGGTTCAGCCGTTCTCAAGTTTAAGCAAAACTTAACTAGAACAGCAATTAATTTTTATTTATATAGATTTTAATTACATGTTTTCATTTTTTTTTTATTGTGAACTAAGTTAAAATACAGGAGCAAGTTCATGCGACCCAGTCGTGCACAGTTTCTGCTCATCCTAAGTATCTGTATATCGTAATCATAGTCCTTGTCCACAGTTTACTGCTATGTCCTGGCTGTGCAACGAGGAAAGAAAAAAATCTCTTATAAAATCTACAAATATTTCTGACACTCTCTCTTCTTATAACAAATTGATTTTTTTCCTGTTTTTTGTCTACTTTCATCGTGATGCTGCTGGAGCTGTGCTGTCTCGGTTTCACAAAATCCCCGTTTTAAATTCCTGGTCACAAACAAACGAGCTTAAAGAGTGCAAAACAAAAAAAAAATAAATGGATTATTGCCTTTTATTATTCCCTTTCTTGATGTTAAGTTTGGTTCACGAATGTGTTCGCATACCAGAAGCCACTTTGAATCGACGCCAAATATGCTGGTTGAGGAGAAGATAAACGATTGTCTATCTAGCACATCGACTAATGTGTTTGGTTTTTTTCTTTTTTTCTTGTTCAGATATATACCAAAGGACAAGACAAAAAAGCAAAATAGAAGTGGAATCACTAACCACACTGTGTTTTGAGATTTTTGGTATGGATTGAGTGAAACAATTATTCACGAATCCAAGAGATGGTCTAACAAAAAGCAATCACTTCGGTTGAGTTTATGAGATGGGAAGGACTCTAATATTTCATTGGAGTTGGAAAGTCGAATAAAAGTTAAATACGGGACTTAAGAGCAATGTGGCTAATTGAACGTTTATTGATCTGCTGGAAGTTTCCAAAGTGAATGAAAAAAATTATCGTTAGCTAAATGTATTGAATAACTTTCAAACGTGTTTAAAATATATTTTTGAGAAAGAAAGAAAAAAGAATGTTAACCTATATATTGATTTTGCAAATCAATTTGCCGCAAACCGCGATTTGCCAACAGTTGACCGCAAAACAATTTATTGCAGTACAAGTGCTTCTACCTTGTCACATGGCAATTCATGAACTCCTTTTACTTACTTACTTAAGGTGGCGCTACAGTCCGGTGTGGACTTGGGCCTCAATCAACAGTCTCCGCCAGCTAGCTCGATCCTTAGCTAGTCGTCTCCAGTTTTGCACTCCAAGTTGATTGAGGTCCTCTTCCACTTGAGTGCGCCACCTGGGTCGCGGTCTTCCTCTCCTCCTACGTCCCTCGGGAATAGTGTCGAAGGCTTTCCGGGCCGGAGCATTGGTGTCCATTCGCTCTAAATGATCGAGCCATCTGAGTCTCTGGACCTTGACCCTTCTGGCTAGGTCCATGTCGTTGTACAACCCGTAAAGTTCGCTGTTGTATCTTCTTCGCCATTCCCCTTCAATGCACACAAAGATGACCCGAAGAACTTTCCTCTCGAAACAGCCTAAGGCACTTTCATCCGATTTTGTCAGGGTCCATGCTTCTGCACCATACAGCAGGACTGGGATGATGAGTGTGTTGTACAGTTTTACCTTAGTTGCTCGAGAGAGGGCTTTTCCACTCAATTGCTTTCTAAGCCCAAGGAAACAGCGACTAGCAAGAGTTATTCTTCGTCTGATCTCGGCGCTGGTGTTATTGCCCGTGTTTATAGCGGAGCCTAGGTAGACAAACTCCTCTACTACCTCGAAGTCATACGCGTCTATTGTGACGTTCTACCCGAACCGTCGGTGTTGGGTGTCCTTCCGAAGACAGAATATACTTCGTTTTTCCCTCATTTACCGCTAAACCCATTTTTGCCGCTTCTGTCTCAATTCTCACAAAGGCGCCATTGACATCACGCTGTATTCTTCCCATTATTTCAATATCATCGGCGTACGCGAGAAGTTGAACAGATTTTTGGAAGATAGTGCCTCTGGTGTTGACGTTGGAGTTCTGCACAATCTTCTCAAGAACGATGTTAAAGAAATCGCATGACAGTGCATCGCCTTGTCTGAATCCTTTTTTGACGTCGAAAGATTCCGTAAGCTCGTTGCCAACCTTTATGGAGCAGCGTGAGTTCTCCATCGTCATTTTGCACAAGCGAACGAGCTTTTCAGGGAGATGAACTCCTTTTAAGTCACTCAAAAATATGAGAACAGAGCAGATCGACAGCACTGAATTAGGTCACACCCTTTTTCCAAAACACATTACTCGAAATGTTGAAAATCATGTAGAATGAAGGAAAATAATTTTATTTGTTCAAATTATTCTAAGCCAGTTGCTCTTTCTATTTTTACATTGTGAAATTCAGCAGTTTCCAGATTTTTCGGGCTAAAGGGACAAGCTTCTAAATTGACTGCTTTGTAATTTATGTACGTGTCCTGCAAACAATTTTACCCAAAACCTGCAAAGGAAAATACGACTGCTTGATGTCAGTTAAAGTTTCTAAACAACAAACAAAAACCCAACCCAAGTTAAACAAACATAATATAGAAGCCAATCCTCTTATGAACGTCACATTTTACCTAACTAGGAAGCAATTTTCTTCGGAAAACACCACTACCATAGATAAGGTCTATGGCAACTGAAATAAAGAAAAATGTGCGAGGAAGAAAGACAAAATATAAACGGACCTACTTCTAATTATTCCCTTCCATACTTTAATTGCTGGTCGTGATCGGTGCATCATACCACTTGATATCAGGCTTAAATCTCCGGTTTTCTATATGCCATATTATTTCTTTGGTTGCTTGCCAAATCCATGGAATGAATTCTTTCAAGAGCCAAAGGACTTCTGAAAACAAATACAACAAAATTCCTGCAAAAAAATTGCAATGCACAGAAAAAATTACATGTTTTGTCTTTCGTCGTTGTTTTTTGATAAGTTTGCCGAACCGCAAAAAGTTTTATGACAAACCTTCCTTGCAACATTCCAAATCGATTGGACAAAAAAAGAAATGCACAATTGTACGCCGAAATCCGTTAGACGCGGTGTTGGTAGTTGACGACGACACGATGCACGACAACGACAAAGACGACGCGACGTTACCGCAGCCATATAACTAGGTTGACACCAGCCAGCAATTCATTCCGGCTGTGAAGCGACTTGGAATCCAAAAAATGTTTCATCTAGCAAATATCCTGAAAACAATCTGCATACACTGCTCACAATCACAACTCACATGATTCACATGATAAGCAGGCCATGTTAAGGCTATAGAGTTTTTTTTTAAGAGAGGTGGAGCGGTTAACAGGAGAATGGAAAGACACTTGGTCCTTCCTAGTTTGATTTTGTTTTTCTTTTCCTTTTGCCTTGCATCCCTGATTCAAAATGTTCAATTCTTTTTTTTTTGGCTTTTCTTTCTAGGTTTTTCTTGTTTGCGGTTTTCATGTTTGTATATTTTCATCCTGCTATGCTAGAGTCTGCTTTCCAAGAGAGGAGAATCTCTCCCAACGACCAACTACGACGATGAGATGAAGCTAAAAGTGTTCCATTTTAAAAGACTTTTGGCCTGTCCCTGCCGCAATCTTTAGAATATTGCTTCAAATCGAAATCAGTAGGAAGTTGGAAAACAGGACCCGGAAGCTTGCAGAGCAAAAGTAACCAAAAACAAAAAACAAAAACAATATTTTTCTGCTACGCCTGATTGCTACTCTCGAGACATATAGCTGCATGGTACTCTGAGTGTGTGTGTAGTTCGAGACGGGACATAAACACTAACTCACCGAATGAAACCATAAAAAACCCAAACCTCATGAACTTCGAGACAAAGTTTTTGGAGTCGAACAACGGTTTTTAGTGCCAAACCATATGTCGGAAGTTTGCAAGCGTAATCTAATCACGGAAATTGATTATTGGTTCAGAAGAGTTTATTGGCAGTAGAAGTATGGAAGACTTTGAAAAATGCTCTTAAAAATGGATTTCTCTGCTAAAAGATTACATTTTTGTTTGTAAGAGGGGGGATTGCGGCCGGAACAAAGGGCAACGTGATATTGTATTTGTTTGAATGGTATTGGTTTAAATTTCAATCGATTCGGCGGTTCCTTTTGTTTTTAGAGAGAAAGAACACTCAAACAAAATGTCTGATTCATGAGCTTTTTTATCTTGTGTCTCAAAAGTCATGCCATTGGTTTTGATTACCGGAAGAGTTTGAAAAGTTTAAACCAAAGGATTAGGAGGGACGTAGGGCATCAATGTGTTTTTTTGGAAAAGACTATTTATTTTGATAGGAAAAAAACGAAAAGAACCATTGTTCTGGAGGTACTAAAGTATTGGATCCTCCCCTCTGAAATTTTGACACACCTTCTGTCAAAATTTCAAAATTCGTTCATATCCTACATTAAAGGAAATTATTTGACAAATTTACCAACAGAATAAAAAAATGCATATTTCATGTAAACCAGATTTCAATTACAGATCAGATTACACACACACATTTTAGGTCTTAACCTTAATTTACAACACTTAACCCCTTAAGCTACGAGGATGAACTTGTAGTCGAAAACAATTTCATCCTTAACTCGATAAAATTTGTTTTCCATTTAAGGAACAGTAATCCTGACATGAATAATGACTAAACCGACTTAAGTTTTTGACTACTTCTTGCCCATCACTCAACATATTTATGCAAATTCTTTAAAATCTCCATCAAAAACACACACAAAACTTAATTGGTAAATAAATAAACAAAGTGACTAAACCACAAGTCACAACATTTTCACTCTAAGTGATTGTTTGTGTGTGTGTGTGTAGAAGGAAAAGGAATGTATAACAAATTCACATTAATCTTGACAGAGCATACAATATGGCCACAAAATGCATATTTGTTCAGTCCTTAACACATTGCCATTTCAAAAGGCCAGAAAACGACTGGTCAACAAAACGAGTAAGAATTTTGTGATCTATATGAACTCGTACACACTCATACGCATGTATTCAGATAACAAACCTGGAATGCTTTGTTCGAACAATACTAAAACACAATCAAAGGTTAACATCCGGAATGTTAAGATAGTGTCTTACTTAACATGCATACCTGACTCGAAGACAAAACACGTTCCTTACAAGCTAGCGTTGCGTTGGGGTATTTTGCTTGAGAAGCTCAACGCTAGCTGTCTTTCTCGAATAGTGAAATATAGCCAAAGCCATCACAGCTATCTGCAGCAGTGGCAGCATGTATATAACAGATGAAGAGTGTGACAAGTTAACTTGTGACATTTATGCCTCAAACAGGACAGCAAGAGGGATGTCACGACAATTAGATAATCGTGACTTAACTTCAGAAAAAAAATGCCGTCTGCGTCGCCATTTGTAGGTAGCGGTAGCCACGTACAAATTCGTCTCAAGAGATGAACATATCTATCCAAGCTTTTACCGAATTTCGCATTCTTACATTCAATAGTTTGCCGACACCGGAAGATGTCTCGGTTTTCTCCTTTAATTTCCGGCTCACACCAATGGCGTTAGAGAGATCCTAATTCTAATAAATAAGGGAAATCAACATCTCAAGCTCAACCCACACTAACTTATTTGTCATTGTCGTTGTGCTCTTCGGTTTTTTTGAATTTGCTCAAGGAAGTAGCGGATACATTACAAAACGCTACGGGTGGCGACACGACCACGACCGACCGACGCACGGCAGCTTACCAAAATATAAAACGAGATTCGGCCATTTCTTGGCGGAAACGAACACTACTTGGCTACAGTTACTCAGCATTGTTAGATTAGCAGAGGCATCCGGGCTCTATAAAGGGTATGGAATGTTCTTGGGGGTCAATTAGACGAGCATGGCTGTTTTCATAAAAACGAAGCGTGCTCCGAAATATAAATGTACGTATTACGTAGGCTCTGATGGAGAGGAAGAAGAATGGCCACGTTTCCTATAATTTTGCTGATGATGATGAAAGCGAGAGAAAAAGAGAATGTTAGACGATTTTTATCAGCAAAATATTTTCTCTTTGAAAATAATTCCTGATGACTTTGTTTCTATTTTTCGTATTTTTTAAGGGTGTATGACTTTTTTTTAAGGATATTGTTATGGTTTCCTTGTTCCTTAGTGCCTAATTTCTGTGCGTTTTGGGAAATGTAAGTCTCGAGAGTATTCCGAGGTGTACTTACAAAAAGGTTAAAACCACTTGGTTTAATCTTCATTACCCAACTATTTACTTAAATTGTGTTTAAAAATAAAATGTTTTAGGGGGCGGGGTAGGAGGGGTGGTTGGGTTTATGGGGCATTATGGCGTCAATGTTTTGAAAGACATTCAGGGTGTGGTGGTAAATAAAGATGCTGTTAAGATGATAAGCAGAATTGGAGAACAGAGAGAAAGTAAGTTTTATTACTTGGACGTGAAGTGCTTTATTTTGATCGATGTCTTGGTATATTAGCATCATTAGGGGGACAAAATGAAAAGGATCATTGTTGCTTATGGTGTTTCTTTTTTGACTGGTGGACGTGCGTCGTCGGTCGGTTGGTCGTATCGTCGTCGTCGTCAGTTGCGTGCGTAGGCGTAGAGGCTATTTTAACTTTTTGTGTATCAATTGGTAAATACTTTGCATTCACCAGGCGTTTAAAATGAATTTCGTTGAATTTTGTTAAAGTTTTGTTCTTGGTTATTGCTTCTTTTGTGTAAGTAAATGAATCGATTGTATTGCAAAGAGAGTTGCAAATGGGATTGAAATCTTTTGTATTTCGGCGTAATTTTTGCACGTAATGAAAATTTAAGATCGCTGAAGAAGTTAAGGGATCAAAAAGTTGTGTCATGAATCGAAAATAAGTTTTTAATCAGGAATAATGGATTCATTTGTAATGAATAAATAAATTGTTTGGACTTTAAAGAAAAGGACTCCATTCGTAAATAGTTTAGGTCAGGATGGGTATTAATTTCGTTCGTTTCCAGATTGTTTGCAAAGGGTTCCAATCGTATAAGACGAACGCACCTGCTGTCCGTGGGTCAAAGGGGTACGAAGTCAATTGACTAAAAATAAAGCGCTATTCTTGAAACCATGCGAAAATTTTCGAATACGTAAATTATCGCCTACTGAATCTCGAATGCGGAAGCAGAGTTGTATTCTTGAACCAAATTTACTCGTACACGACTTTAGGCATGCAAGTTCGTATTCGAAATGGCAACGCGTTGTCAAAATTAAGAGTTGATTTCTCTCCCTCCCACTTAAGGGCTATAAAATTAACAAAAATATGTTCATTTGTGTTTTCAATTCGGTTGACACTTTAGGTCCGTTCGTTTACTCCCTAAAACTGCCCAAAACTGCCATATTCTTCCACTTTTTCGTTCGTTTACTGCCACTTATTGTAAAATCTATCACTTTTGAAGGAGAAACATATTTCCCCTATCTGCCGATTTTAGACACAAACATTTCTTGTGGCAGTTGTGTAAGTTATGTCAAAATTTTTTTCTCTATTAGTTTTGACATTTCATCGTGTTCATGTTTTGAGCACTTGCTCACAAAAAAAATTGACGTTTAAGAAGTGGGATAATTTTATGTTCAACGCGTTCTTTTACTTTTGTGCACATTTGTTTTTTTCCTGAGAAATTTATCCCCACTCCTCAAAATTTGACAGTTTTTACACAAACTGCCCAAAAAGTATAAGAACGGACCTTTTGTCATAAAGAATTAATTCAAATACGTTTTGTTCGCAAAACATTCAAACATTCGATTTAAACATTGAAAAAATCACAAAAAAGAAGAAACAGTCGTCATCGAATAGTGGTGGATCGACAAGTCGCAGCAAGAGCCCAAAATCGTTTGGGTGTTATGTCAACGTACTATCTACAAACAAAAGCCAGCAAAGCTCTTCACATCGATGCTACAAATGCAAGTGAATTAAGAGATAAGCAAGCTCACAGTAGAAGTCGCAGTTTATAGGACGAATCGTCAAAAGCTTATCGCCGGCATCCCTTAAAACAAAACTGAGAGGGAGAGGGAGAGGTAAGCAATAGTCTCGACATATTTATGCAATTTGCAAACAAATTCTTGCATGTTTTTCCAAGTTCCAACTGACTATTTGACGATGTTTGAGGGTTTCGCAAACTTGTCCATTGATAACGTGGACACCAAAAACAAGACTGAGGGAACAGTTGTTAACGTTAACGTTGACGTGGCATTTTGGACGGTGAGAACTTGTGATGTGCCGAACCGTAAATTTTGTAAACCGAGTTAACTCGAGTTGGTTTTTTGCAAACCGAGTTGCCACTCGGTTTGCCCAACTCGAGTTGAAAATTCGGTTCGCCAAGTCGGTTTGCAGATCGGTTTGCCAACTCGGTTTAAAACTTAAAAAGAAAAAACCGAAAATACCAGGTTTTTAATCCGTCAAAATCTCTGCCATCCGCTGATAAAAGTTGAATGTCAATGGCTCAATAGAAAGATAAGTTACGAATGTTACCGGATTGCCCCGAAAATCGCTCTAGAAAACATTACAAAAAAACCTGTCTAGAAAACACATAAAAACTAGAATAATTAGGTTTTTATCAATGCCATCCGTGATAATGAAATCCTACCACTTGGTAATTAATTGCCTTGTATACAATATGTAAACTCAAAATTAAAAAACACATACAAAATTAGAAGCAAGTAAACCAGTCTTTTTTATCAATTGCCGAGTTGGCGAATCGGGTTGCTGAACCTAATTGGCAAACCGATTTGGCGAACCGAATTTTCAAACCGAGTTGGCGAACCGAATTTTCAAACCGAGTTGGCAAACCGAGTTGGCAAACCGAGTAGCAAACCGAGTTGCAAACCGAGTTGCAAACCGAGTTGGCGAACCTAATTTTCAAACCGAGTTGGAGAACCGAGTTGGCAAACCGAGTTGGCAAACCGAGTTGGACCGTTCAACTCGAGTTGGCAAACCGGGTTAGCTAACTCGAGTTGAAAAAAAAAACAACAAACCGATTTAACTCGAGTTAGGGCTCACTAGTGAGAACTGACGAATATAATAAAGGGATGCAAGCAAGCGACGATCAAAGGGAAGAGTATATGGCAATAAGATAAGAAATAAGATTAAGATAAGAGTGGGTCTACCCACTCGAGACGAAACTTTCGATATTTTTCGTATTCAAGACGTCTGACAGCGGTCGAAAAGCATTCAACATTTATGATCTCGTATACGATAATGTATTTTTTTGATTCAAGAACAAGGCCCCTGCTCCTTTCCAGTTAATGTACTTTTGTAAGTTAACTGACTCGAAGTCTTTTATTTTAGGTTGTTTAACTGCGATTTTACTGACTGCATTGCCAATGTACTGCAATCTCTTAAATCTCAGCACCAATCAAATGAATGCTACTTGCATCAGATCCTGATCAGTCTTCGCTCTGACGGAACCGTCTAATAGTATGCGGCTTTACGCTAGAACTTTTGTGCAGCCGAAGGTCACTGGAGTCATTTTACATTACTTTTCTACTGAAATTCCTTGTTCCTTCATAATCGCGAATTCCTAGCACAAGACCGAGCAAAACGCTTTTTTTTTGTTCATTAGGATTGTGTCCGAACGGGAAGTAAACTAACTAAGTTCAGAATTTGGTAATATGTCGTCGCGTTGCATTTTTTATTTTACATATTTTGGAACTTTTTTAAAGTATTCTTAAGAGAAATATGTACATTGTACACACGGCAAACAGTTCCTTCAGATTGTAAGCATAATTTTTTTTTGAAGCCCTAAATCAGCGTCAAAGTGCTTTAAAATAATAAAAGAATAGAAAACAAAACATGAGAATTGAGAGTTTATTGCTTAACAAAAAAGTCTATTTAGTTCAAACTCATAGAAAGAAAACATGTTCATGACTCGGTCGTACGAACTTGCTGCTTTACTTCAAAATATACTTCAAAAACATGTATGCCATAAAGTTTTTTAAGAAATTGTTGAATTTTCAAATTTCTTTGTTGAAATTCCTTGGAGCGTATTTTTTTTTTTAAATTGACGCTGGTCGTTTTGAAACAATACAATAATAATTTGTTTATCTTAAAAACACGAAAAGGGGCTGTTTTTAAGAAAACTTAAACTTTTGCTTTCTTACCGAAAAAAAATTGTATGGTGGCTACCCTAAATATTGATGTAATATTCAAGGTTGAAGTCAATCGGACCTGTGGTTAAGGTTTTAAGTGCGTTTACAGCCAAACAGATAGACAAACTGACAGACGGAAGGAATCACTACACCCATTGATCAAAAACTCAACTGTTTTTCTTAGGAATTCAATTCAATGCGAAGCAACAAAAAGCCTCGGATACGGACGGATTTACTGATGACGAACCATAACGAACCAAACAAAATAAGGACAACAAGATACGGATCTGTACGTGGAATGTTAGGTCCTTTAACAGACTACGTGAAGCCAAACAGCTAGCGGAGGCCCTAGACCGTTATAAGGAGGATATAACCGCCAAAATGCGATGGGATATGCCGGTCAAAGGAAGATGAAAAACTGCGATATCTTCTTAGGCGACTGCTGTTTGGATGTGGCTTTGTCGTTGGAGGCAAACTTAGGCAGCATGTCCTAAGCTTCAGAGCCGTCAACGAGGACCCCACGATAATCCGCATAAGGGCTAAATTCGGCAATATAAGTCTTATATGCGCTCACGTCCCACAGAAGGGAAAGATTACGACACCAAGACAAGTTCTACGAGCTCCTCGACAAGACATACGAGCAATGCCCTAGCAAGACAAGAAAGAGAACAGTCGGAAAAAACAGTCTGCACGAAAAAACCTCAGGATTACGGATTCAGGCTTATCGATTTAGCAGCGAGATGAAACATAGTAGAAGTAAGTACGTGTTTCCCAAATCTCAATATCCACAAGGGCACCTGGAAATCTCCAGACTATCAACCGTCAACCAGATTTATCATATTGCGATCGACGAAAGACACTCTTCAAACATTATTGATGCCCAAACCTTCCGAGGGGCCAACATCGACTCGAACTATACCTCGTTGTAGCCAAGGCAATGCACCGGATATCTCGACCAAAGCTAAAAACAGGAAGTGCTAGAAGAAAGTATGACGTCGGACGGCTACAATCGCAAGAAATCGCCAGATCCTTTTGTGAGTGTCAAGTAACCTTATGCTAAGTCAGCTACAGCCAGCATCGAGTATTGATTGATGCTGCCTATGATGTGCCGGGTTTCATGCGGCCACCAAAACGAAAGCCCTGGTTTGATGATAAGTGAAGGCAGGTACATGTAGCCAAGCAAGAATTATATAAAGCAGCGATGCACAGGACAACGTGATCAGCTCGAGACCTCTACGAGCAGAAGAGAAGAGAAGAACTAAAGCTTTTCAAAAAGAAAAGGAGAGAGCATGAAAAGCGATCGGTCGAGGTTCGAGGATGTTGAGAGACTAACAAATAGGATTGAGTTTCGGAAGTTTTACCAACTCATCTGCAAAATATGGTCGGAAGAGAGCATACCCGATGAATGGAACCTCAGCATTATTTACCCGATTCTGAAGAAAGGAGACCCTGTAAACTGCACCAACTATAGAGGCATCAGCCTCCTTAACATCGCCTATAATATCTTTTCTGCAGTACTATATGAATGCCTGAAGTGGTTTGTCAACAATCTGATACGTCCATATCAGTGAGGCCCTAGACCAGGAAAGTCCACCATCGACTGAATATTCACATTATGGCAGATCCTGAAAAAAACTCAAGAACTCCAAATCGACACCTACCATCTTTTTATAGCTAGGGAACGAGCTGGCTATAGGGGTTCGTTGGTTGAGGCCCAAGTCCACCCCGGACTGTAGCGCTACCTTAACTAAGTAAGTAAGTAAGTAAGTAAGTAAGTTATTCAATACTTGCCATATATTCTATATGTCACAAATTAAAACTCTTAAAGAAAACATTTATGTACAAAGTTAAAGTTAGACCTCATATCAACTGAATGGAATCCGTTCTATCTCTTTTTTTCTTTTTACTGCCGCGAAATAAAATTTTTTGAATAATTTTGGTTTCTTCGTTGGTTTTTTTCTTTTGTATTTCTTAAGGGTCAAAATATGGCCAATATTGGAAATTGCTAGACGAATATGTTGTAATAACAAAAATACTCCATAGCCGCAGAAGACGAAAAATAGAAAGAAACTTATTGAATGAATGAATGAATGAATGAATGAATCAATTCCATCGCGATGTCAGGCCCCA
>CAKKXW010000004.1:39954821-39965453 GCA_920937365.1 Sphaerophoria rueppellii
TAATACCTGCACCGAGTGCTTGACGTTTGGGTGGATGTTTTGGAATATCATCTCTGAAAAAAAATAGAATAGCAACGACCCGAATCGTATTCCTATTCATCATCATCCGTTTTGTACGCCAAAATCAGGATCCGGTTCAACTTCCTTCAGCAAGATCTTCCACCTATCCGAAGTGTTGGGATTTCGGGTAGGAACTTGGTCAAGTTGTTTTGAAGTTCAAAAATATGTTTACTTAACAAATCAAAAAAATACAGTAAAAACTCTTATAAATGTTCAAAACCCATTTTACCTTCAACAACTTGTTGTCACATTTTTAAAATGACTTCAGTTCAAACAGCAAAGATTTCCCCAAAGGAAAGCCCTTTCCAAGGAGCGTATTTCATTCACTTCCCTCATATTGTCTACAAATAAAGCTTAAAAAGGCTTTTATCATTAATAAATAACTTCAAGACACCCAATTTGGGTAATAAACCTAAACTGAGTGCCTTTTAAAGAAGAATGAATACCTTTCTACTGAGGTGACAACCAACAAAAAAAAAAAAGGTCAAAAACACAGAAAAGATACCCAATTTTCTGGGCATACTACCAATCCAACAGCCGTCAAGTTTTTGAATCACCCTCTTTACGGCCACTGTTATATTATCAATCATTCTATATATGTATATGCCCTTGGGAACTCAAAGACACTTTAAGCAAAGCCGCTCTCTGTTTTTCTTATACCCGTACATCCGTCCGGTCTTTCGGTCCTGTCCTTCGACTATCCGTTCTTTGTCGAATGTTGAACTGAAAATTCCATCCGAAAATAAACACACGGATGAATTTTTGAATTTGTCAGTATAGAAAACGACATGGATCCTCCCATCCAAACGTCAATTTATTTCGGTACCTTAAAGCTCAAACAATAACAACAACAAAAATACAGAATTCCATAACGATTGCTAGGAGCGCATAAAGAACAGAGTTTATTTGTAAGGGGTTCAAGTCCACCATCGGATGAGGATGAAGTGTCTTGCAACCTGACCAGCAAGTGGGCCACCGGAACCCCTCAAAATGAACCCTCATTTTCATTTCACCCAATAAATTGATAGTCCTGTATTTTCTACCTCATGTTTTTCGAACTTAAATTGTTCCTTTTTTTTTAAATGAATCCCTGATGCTATACAAAGGCATACACAACAATACATTTCTACCACCATAACCTTTTCCAGTTGTTTTTGGTAAAGAGTCCTTTTTATTCTATGGAAATGGCATCAAATTCCATTCACAATTTTGGTATTATTCTTCCGTAAAGAAATTAATTTTGCCTTTCGTGTCGGCTTATTTTTTTTTTCTCTCTGCAGAGGTGAAGAGTTATTCCGGACATTATGGACAAACAAAAGGATTGCCAATCCATTTTCAACAAACTAGGGAAGAGAAAAACATATTTAGGATGTCTAAAGATTTGGAAGCATCTTTGACATTTTGGTTAGGGTAATTATGAGTGGCTTTGAGGGTGACATTTTGGTCCTTTGGGGAGTTTTTAGGCAGATACTCAATTCTTGACTTTTTTGGATGATGAATTGTGTCAGCAGTGTCTGTTTTTTTAATTAAAAGGACGAAATTTGTAAACTTGTTCCCTGTCCAATCAATCACATTCGATTCAAGAACATTTCTTCTATACCTTACTAGTTCAGCAAGGATGCCATCCAAGCTACTGAGTCCATATTGATTAGTCCCTCATTTATTCCAGCTCCTGCTGTTTGCTGTTTATAATTTCCATTAAATTTATTCATTTCATTTATCATCTTAACTTCGACTTTTTATTCAAAAACTCAGCCGTTTAAAGCTCGAATGGCTTATACCCACAAAGCCATAAACACTCGCACAGTTGTTTTCGATTTCCGTATAAGGAAATTCATCATTAACCTTCAATCTGATAAATTCCTCTTTTTCATCAAACGGTGTTAAAACTACAACAAAGTGAAACACCAAACTAATCCCGGAGAAAAGACATGACATCCCCATCTATACGTCTGTCGGCAGAGCCTTGAAAGCTGACATTGTAAAATAATTTGACGGGTAAAAGCTGACTTAACGTAAAACTTCACCACACAAAGCAGAAAAAAACACATATTTATGGTTTTTCGTTCGAAAAAAAGCCCATTTTATGGATTTTTAAGAAACATTTTTACGAGCAAACCATCAACGGCAAACCGCCCGCCTCTCTCAGTAAGTGTTTATTTCTGTTCGTCGTGTTTCGGTGTGTTCCGCTGCTTTTATAACCTTATGCTGGAGTTATGCACCCGGTGGTGTCGTTAAGGGATTATTGAAGAATTTGTTCCAGCTTTGATATGGGTATCTAATCATGTTTACAATCGCAACGAAGCGGTCTGCAGGCATCCTTCTGCTCAGCATTCTGTGTCCTTCTTGATGAAATGTGATGCTGATGTCGCATGTGTGAACGAAAAAAGAATAGATGGGCGGAGGGATATGCGTACACAACAGGAACACCACAGAAAAAAATGTGCACGACTGGGTTGTGCAAAGTTGCTCATGTATTCCAAAATTTACTCACAAAAAACATTAAGAAGTTGAATCATGTTGCTAATTTAAACGTGCAGCCGAACAACTAGCGAAAGCCCTTGAAAGCAGATATAACTGAAGAAATGCGATGGAATGGTCCAGGCCTCCGTAAAATGAACAACTGGGATATTTACTACGGCGACTGCTACCGGGAACAAAATCAGCGTCGATTTGGGTGTGGATTTGTAGATGGGACTCGACTCAGGAGGAAGGTCTTGAGTTTCAACACGCTGAATGAGTGTATCACGACAATCCGCATCAAGACTAAATTAACAAACTAAATTTCCACTGAGGAAAAGGATGAAGACACCATAGACAGATTCTACGAGTTCCTCGACAAGACCTATGCACAATGCCCCAGCTTTGACCTTAAAATTGTCCTTGGAGATTTTAATGCTATAAGCTGGGTAAAGAGGAAATCTTTGGTGGAATAATTTGACGACATAGCCTACACGACACCACCTCCGATAACAGATTTAGGCTAATCGACTTCGCTGCGGGGCAAGACGTAATGGTGGCAAGAACGCGATTCCCACATCTCGATATCCACAAGGGGACATAGAAATCTCCTGATCAATCAACGGTCAACCAAATTGATCATATTGCGATCGACTCACGACACTCCTATAGCATGCAACAAGTCCGCACATTCCGAGGTGCCAAAATCGACTCGGACCATTACCTTGTTGTAGCCAAGGTACGAATGTGGATATCCTGATCAGTGCCAAAATGCTAGGAGAAATTTCGACGTCAAGCGAATACAATCGCAAGAGATTGCTAGATACTTTTCCCATCGTATCTCCGAAAATCTCCTCAGAAGTCCCTTGCTGGCAGCACAAAATATAGAGAATCAGTGGCAACACTGACAAGCAGTTTACACGGCCACCACAACGAAACACCCCTGGTTTGACGAGGAGTGCCGACGAACACATTCAGCTTAACAGGAGGCATACAAAGCGGCGCTGCAAAAAAGAACACGAGCAGCTCGTGAGCTCTACGAGCAGAAAAGAAGAGAGGAGCACAAACTTCTCAGAAAGGAAAAAAAAAAGGAGCATGGGAAGCTCACGATCAGTGAGAGAGAGGGAAGTCACAACAGGAACGAGGTTAGAAAGTTTTACAAAGAGGTAAAACAAATCTAAAGGGCTTATACATCCAAAACCGAAGCCTGTAGACACCATCATGGAAACATGGTAGTGGAACCACAGTCAGTGCTGAGAGTATAGAAAGACCACTTTTAAAAGCTGTATAATGCCGATGAAGACCAAAACTTCGTCAGCAATACAGAACCAATCAATCGCCTGTAAGATCTTGGCCGAGTTCGTAATTGCAGGCTTTGTTGCTCATGCCCTGCCTTAAATATGCTCAAAGACTTTTATGAACTCAATTACAACTGCATGTATGCGGTCATAATACTTTATTTAAAATGAGTTCACAAAAGCAAACGTTGATAAAATGAGGAAAAAAAAGAAAACTGAAAAGTTAAGAAAGAGGAAAACCCTTGGACTCTTCGTATGATATATGTAAGCATGGCGCAGTTTCCGTTACTCGAAATGATATAATAAAGTGTCAGTCGCAGCTTAAAATGTTCTCACTTCAGTAACATTACGATCAAAAGAAATAAAAACAAATGCCGACTTGACCGCAATATGACAGTTGTAATACTTTTATGAACACAAATGTTGCCATGCTCATGCAGAATTAATGCGGTTTGTTTACATTTACGAACACAATTTTGGCAGTATTGCGGAAGTTTTACATTTACGAACTCAGCCCTTATCTGCCGTGCTTTGTGAACCTTTGAAGCCCTTCGTCAACAACCTGGTTGGTCCATATCAGTATGGCTTCAGACCCGGAAAGTCCACCATCGATCAAATATTCACCCTACGGCAGATCTTAGAGAAGACCCAGGAATTTCAAATCGATACCTTCTACCTTTTCATCGATTTCAAGGCCGCGTATGACAGCGTCTATAGAGACCAATTATATAGCGCAATGTCTAGTTTTGACATCCCAGAAATATTCGTCCGTCTGTGTAAGATGACTCTTACACACGTAAACTCACGCCTTTCCGTTATGGTCGGAAAAAAACCTAACAGATGCTTTTGATGTCAAAAAAGGTTTTACATAAGGCGATGCATTGTCACGCGACTTCTTCAACATCATTCTTGAAAAGATTGTGCAAGGCTCCCACGTCAACAGCAGAGGCTCAATCTTTCAAAAGTCCGTCCAGCTACTAGAATACGCACACGACATTGACATAATTGGAAGAAAACAGCGTGATGTCAATGGAGCGTTTGTGTTTCTTGAAATGGAGGCCAGAAAGAAGAAGGCCAGGGTCAAGCTGTTAACGAGGGCAGGACCAAGTTAATGCTATCGACAAGAAAGGACTACCAACATCGATGTCTTGGAGCAAACGTCAACATAGAAAGATTTAACTTCGAGGTAGTTAAGGACTTTGTCTATCTGGGATCCGCTATCAACTCAGACAAAAACACCAGCGCTGAAATCAAACGAGGAATCACACTTGCCAATCGCTGTTTATTTGGATTTAGAAAGCAATTGAGTAGTATAGTCCTCTCCCGAGCAACTAAAGTGACACTGTACAAAACCCTCATCATCCCGGTCCTCATGTATGGTGCAGAGACATGGACTGTGACAACATCTGATGAAAACGCTTTGGGCTGCTTTGAGAAAAGAAGAAAGGAGCACAAACTTCTCAGAAAGGAAAAAAAGGAGCTTGAGAAGCGCGCGATCAGCGAGAACAGGAACGAGGTTAGAAAGTTTTACAAAGAGGTAAAACAAACCTATAGGGCTTATACCTACATCCAGAACCGAAGCCTGTAGACACCATCATGGGAACATCGTAGTGGAACCACAGTCCGTGCTGAGAGTATAAAAAGACCACTTTTCCAAGCTGTATAATGCCGATGAAGACCAAAAGCCGCGTATGACAGCGTCTATAGAGACCAATTATATAGCGCAATGTCTCGTTTTGGCATCTCAGAAAAATTCGTCCGCCTGTGTAAGATGACAATAGCAAACTCACGCTGTTCCATCATGGTCGGAAAAAACCTAACAGATGCTTTTGATGTCAAAAAAGGTTTTAGATAAGGCGATGCATTGTCATGCGACTTCTTCAACATCAACACCAGAGACACAATCTTTCAAAAGTCCGTCCAGGTACTAGAATACGCACACGACATTGACATAATTGGAAGAACACAGCGTGATTTCAATGGAGCGTTTGTGAATCTTGAGACGGAGGCCAGGAAGATGGGTCAAGCTGTTAACGAGGGCAGGACCAAGTTAATGCTATCGACAAGAAAGGACTACCAACATCGATGTCTTGGAGCAAACGTCAACATAGAAAGATTTAACTTCGAGGTAGTTAAGGACTTTGTCTACCTGGGATCCGCTATCAACTCAGACAACAACACCAGCGCTGAAATCAAACGAGGAATCACACTTGCCAATCGCTGTTTCTTTGGATTTAGAAAGCAATTGAGTAGTATAATCCTCTCCCGAGCAACTAAAGTGACACTCTACAAAACCCTAATCATCCCGGCCCTCATGTTTGGTGCAGAGAAATGGACCATGACAACATCTGATGAAAACGCTTTGGGCTGCTTTGAGAGAAAAATTCTTCGAGAGATTTTTGGTCCTGTCTGCGTTAATGGAGAATGGAGACGAATATTCAACCAAGAACTGTACGAACCAGAAAAGTTAAGGTCCAACGACTAAGATGGTTGGGTCATATTGAGCGCAAGGAAAATAATGCTCCGGCTCGTGGAGTCTTCGCATTCAACCCGGAAGGACGTTGCAGAAAAGGAAGACTGCGAATCAGGTGGAGCAAACAGGTGGTTGACCTGGACTGTAGTAAGTTTCATTATGTCATACTGATCAAAATCTCAAGTTTTTTTTACGAATTCAATACTTTTCATATATGTATTCTATATTCCGGAAGTAAAAAGGATAAACTTCCCAACACACAATTTCTTGATTTTTGCCATTTTTGTTATATTCCCCAGGTTTTGGTTTATGTCCTGTGGGGAGAGAAGCAAGAGCCGTAAAAAAATATTATATGCTCCCATAAAAATATCAATTGATAGCCCGTCGCGAGTTGGATGTTTTTTTCACTCGGCTTGGTCCCAATTTTTATGAGTTTATTTTGATTCGAACGCGGATCTCACCTAAGTCCTTGTAAATTGAACCAAGTAGCGTTACGAGGAATAATCGTCAATTTTTATCCTCGTTTGGCTTGATTTTTTTTCTTTTGCCTTTCAATACGTAAGGGCTTTTATTTTCAAATATAATATGTATGAAAAATGATACAAGTAGTGTGTGTTTGTCTGTGTTTGTCCTAAAACATTCGGTCTTTGTTTTTGAGCGGAGAGAGGCAGGCGGAAGTTTTTCATGTGAAAGTGCAGGATCGTATGTTATAATTTAATGGTTGTTTATTATGGCTATAATTTTTGCAATTTATTAAACATAAACATTGAAAAAAAAAGTTTTTTGCACTTGCTTTGTGTTTGTTATCCTTTTTGAATTGAGGATGCCCTAGTTAGGGGTATGACAGGACTGTCATTGTTTTGGCGTACCGTTTTTGTTGCTTTTGTTTCATTGGAAAGTTCATAGTTTTTGTGATATTAGTCGGTCGTTCTCATTTTTAATTTAAGAGTTATAGGCAGTGATGTGAAGAGATTATGTGACTTTTAGGCCTAGTTTTAAGGCATTTTGTTTACGTTGAAATAGTTTTGTTTTCGAATGCTGTTTTTTGTGTGTATAAATTCATGTGGTCCATAAATATATATCTTTTCACAACAGGGATGCTTCAAACAAATTTTAAGTTTTATGTTTTGTTTCGAAAAAAAATCAATTTTCTAATTAAGAGCATTGACTTCGATTGAAGTTATTAAAATTTTAAATAGGTTCGCTGGAATCTCTCATTTTTTTCTACAGAACAAAAGATTTAAGCTTTCGATTTAAAAATGTTGAAGTTAAAAATAATTGATTTATTTCTCATTATTTAATTTCATGAAAAGCCTATCCTTACAAAGAGCGCTCCAAAATAGAAACCCAATCGACTAAACACAGTTAAAAAAAAAAATTTAGGTAACCCACTTATAAACGAAATATCAATTATTATTTTCGAAAAAGAAAAACTGATATCCTTTGATCCTAAATGTCTAAATTACATCCCAATCATTTTTCCGCTTCTAAGTCCATTTTCATAGTCAAAAGGAAAATATATAATAAAACGAAATCGAATTGAGCAGAAAAAATGCTTAAATTGAATAAAGTCACAATACAAATTTCAAAGGCCACCAACCTACCAGCCCCGATAGCTGATGGTTCGTGCCTTTTTCTGTGGAAATAAAAATGAAACCCCCACGCATAAACAGAAATTGAGTGTAAGAGGGCTTTCACCAATAGCTGATGGACAAAGAAAAATTTACAAGCTTTTAATAGGTTTTAAGGTGATTTTATTACTTCTATAACATTTGACGGGAAATTATTTTATCATTCTTCCTGCTTCATGGAAGATCTAATTTTTATATCAATGATACACAGAAACGGTAATAGACGACAGGAATAATAGGAATGTCTTTGGACTTCTAATTTAATTTTATTTTCGACTTTCTTGGATTTTTATTACATTTTATGATTCGAATGATTGAGTGTCCGCTTATAGTGTCCATTAGCAGAGGTTTGAAAGACTGCATAAGACTGTATACCTTACTAGCTACAGAGGGTTAAAGAGTACCATGATGGTTCTTTCGTTTGAATTCACCGTGTGCAAAATTCTGAGGGGGATTTCGTCCAATAATTTAATTTAGTTTCATACTTGGAGAAGCTAATCTATAGAGTTTTTTTTCGTTGTTCCCTATCCAAGCCTATCTTTGCTACCTTTGGAATTCCGCTTATCTTCGTTCTCACAGTTAATGATGCGAGCCTTATTTTACGAGACTCCTCTCCATTAATGTTTGCAGACAATATGAAAATTTATAAAGTCATTTATACTTCCTCTTATAATATTCTCCTCCAAAACGACCTCAATCGATTTCACATTTGGTGTACACAAAATTTTCTGGAATTAAATATTAGTAAATGTCATAAACTATCCTTTTCACGAAAAAGGATAGTTGAGACCTCAAGAATTTACTCTTTTCAAAATGAACCCATCAAAGCTAGTGAATCCATATGTGATTTAGGTGTTCCTTTTGATAAAACACTTAATTTCAACACCTACATTGACCAGATAATTAACAAAACCAATTGTTCTCTTGGTTTTATTAAACGTTGGTCCAAGAAATTCAATAACCCCTATGTGACGTAGTGCCTTTTTTATTACCTACATTCGACCCATTCTAGAATATTGTAGTCAGAATTGAAGACGTTCAACGAAGATTAATTCGTTTTGCTCTTCGGGCCTTTCCTTGGGACGATAGAACCAACTTACCTCCCTACCTTGACCGTCTGAAACTAATCGGGTTACAATCATTAAAGCAACGGCGGCGTCACATAGCTGACATTACTTTTGCTTATCAGTTGATCCTTGATGGAAATATCGATTCTACCCCCCTTCTACGCGAAATCAACCTTAACACTTATCCGCGCTATCTCCGTTCCCGGCCATTTTTTGACATCCCTCATCATCGAACTAATTAAGGGCACTCAGAACCAATGTCCAGAGTACTATGGTACTAGAAAGAAGCGATGAACTCTTTTGACCTAAATATAACCAAATCCTCACTTACATCAACCCTTCGAAATACCCTTCAAAATTAATCCTTCCTTTCTTTCAGTTTTTATTGTTTTTTTTTTGTTTTTTTTTTTTTTTTTGTAAAAAGGAACCGGAGGTGGGCCCTTTGGCCCATTTCAAAAACCCCCACTGTTTCGATAACAAGAACCAAAAAACAAAAAACAATTGTTAGCTTTTAAGTTTAGTTTTTAAGTTAAATTTTGTACTAAGCTACGAGGGGTGTTCAATAAAGACTGAGAGTGACGTCATAAAACTTTTATTATACAAAATTATTCATCGGCGAACTGATCACGTTCAAGATACTCTCCATTCAAAGCTATACACCTGCTCATGCGCCTCTGCCACTCTTCGAAGACATGATCAAAGCCATTTGAAGAAAGGCGCTTTAAAATCGGCTCTAAAGCTTTTACAGCAGCTGCAGCGGATGGAAAACGCCTCCCTTTGAGGTCCTTTTTGGCTGTGGGGTACAAGAAGAAGTCGTTTGGAGCCAGGTGGGGGCCATAGGGCGGGTGCGGTACCGTTTCGATATTTTTTCTGGTCATGAAGTCTTGAACCTTAACCGCGACGTGTGGCCTGGCGTTGTCTTGGTGCAGTTTCCAATTTCCAACGAGCTCTGAACGCTTCTTAGGGATGTGATCTTTCATCATTTGCTTTGAAACGGATATGCAGTAGTCGGCATTAACTGTCCGGCCTTCTGGAACCGTGTGAGTGTACAACATACCTCGATAATCGAAGACGGTAATGACCATAGCCTTGGTTGCTGATTTTGCTGCACGCGCTTTTTTCGGAGAAGGGCCACCAATTTCAACCGATTCGGAACTTTGTTGCTTTGTTTCGGGATCGTAGCAGGTAGGTTTCTTTCGCGGTTTTTTTTTCAATAAAACGCAAAACTTTATGGCGTAACGTTGTTCGCGAAATTCAGGCATCGTAAAAATTTAGATGCCAAATTTTTCAAGCTTCGCGCGAATTCGCATAAAAACCGAACAAAACACGATATCCACTTCGGGTTTGCACTAATCGACTGAGAAGGCTTTCGAATGGTGGCTCGGCGAGCCCGACAGTTCCAGTGGTTCCCAAACTACAGCGCTACTCTCAGTCTTTATTGAACATCCCTCGTAAATAAATAAATAAATTAATTAATTGAAACTTCAGTGTGGGATATGGACGTAGACACTTGCTGTTCGACTTTCAGAGGGCATTGCCGTATACTTAAGTAGCTACATAGGTTCAAAGGAGTAACATGAGCCAAAAATACGCTTAAGCGCGCTTCGAACTTTTTAAACCGTAGATTTAAAAATGCTACGGAC
>CAKKXW010000004.1:39984084-40011846 GCA_920937365.1 Sphaerophoria rueppellii
GGCTTACAATTTCATCATAAAATAACTCAAGGAAAAAAATTTAGTTTTTTCTTAGCAAGTTGCTCCATCAGTGAGCTGTTTGTGTGTCAAATGAAATTAAGCTCGATAGCTGAGCAGAGAATTCAAAATTATTGTATTAGAAGTAGAAGCTCGATATCTCGTGAGAGCTAATGCCAAACACACACAATTCAGTAACTTATTATTCTGATTTTCCAAAAGACTTATTTGCAATTTGCCTTTATGATAGTGAATGTTTCATGCGATTATTACAGAATGACAAATTATATTTGTTTGTAGTAGTCTCATTGTGGGGGCCCCTATTTTGTGGAGGCCCCGGGCAGTAGCCCCGTTTGCCCGCCCCTAAATCCGGCCATGGTCAATAGCATTGACTCAATGCTATGATAAATTAAAAAAACTGAGTTTTTGTAACATTTTAGTAAGAAAAAAAAACTTTTTAAAATATCAAAACATTTTGACAAAGATTTAATAGTTTATCGCTTATCGTCATGAAAATGACAGCAATAAGCAATAATAATGACTTATTGCTGTTCGTAATAGCTTCTACTCATCCCTAATTAATTAATTATTAATTATTATCATGCATTTCATTAAATTTCTAAACAAAGGATGTTTTTATTATAAACGTTTATATTCCACCTAAAAGTCCTATTTCTGTCTTTATTGAACTTTTTCGATTAAAATGAAAGAACAACTAGACAGCACCACTAATAAAGGAGTCTGATGATCAGCTTGGCACCCGTGAAATAGCTATAACTCCAGCCAAATAAAGGAATTGACGGAAAAAGCCATTAGTGGAAGCACTTCTAAGTTGCTATCGTTGTTCAAACACATAAATTTATTGAACTTTCTTCAGTTCTTGACTATATCATTAGGTGTGATATAGTCAAGAACTGAAGAGGCATTGAAAATGAGATAATCTTGTTGGGCGATTTTAAGTTCCTACCAAATGGAACTACAAATGTTAGAGATCTATCACTTGACTTGGTTTTCTGATCTAATGCGGCCTGTACGGTGGTGGTTGAATAAGATTCTGCAATATCTAATATTAATAATTATCAGCATCAACCTCCTTCAGGTATTTTTCTTAACTTGAGCGGTCACTTACTAGCAAATAGTTAATTTTATGATTGCTCATACGAATATGACTTTTGCAGAGCAAACAGCTATCGGATAGTTTATTAAATTATGGTTTTGAAAACTTACCATTTTCCAATGACATTGACGAAACTGTCTCGAGTTTCAATAATGCAAAAACAAAACTGTATTTAAGAAAAAAATCAATCAAACCAACACCGTTTGTCGTTTTTGGTACACAAAAGAGTTAAAAAGCTACCGGAATAAGAGAAATAGGCATCGAAAAATTATATAACATCTACGTCTATATAGAACCATGTAGTTTATATATCTCTTTTTGAAGTGTTTAAAAGATTGCCATATGATCCTTATACTGATTATATTCTTACTATGGATGATTCCTTGCAGCAAGACCCCAAACTTTTTTGGAATTTCGAAAGCTCTAAAATAAAATTTAATGTTTTCCAAGTTAATCTCACTTACAACAATGTAATTTTGAGTTCTACTTCTGAGATATGCAATGCATTTGCCAATAATTTCAGTCAATCTTTCATAGATACTCCCGTTGATGCAGACGTTGATTTTTTTCAATTAGGTATTTGTAAAATTGCAAACAAGTCACATTTAATAATGTCCCGATTGAGTTTGATCAAGTCCTTACGGTATTCCTCCCATATTATTGAAAAAATGCAATACAGTTTTAGCTTAACCTCTTAGTAAAATATTCCATTAATCTTTACAACATGTTAAATTTCCTAGCATCTGGCAGATTGCTGACATCAGTATGTCTTTAAAGAAACTTTCCAGTATTCCTAAACTGTTTAAACAAATAGTACGTGACAGTTTATCCTTTTACTGCAAAAACATATTATGTGCAGTGAGCAACATGGCTTTATGCAAAGGAGATCAACTGTCACAAACCTTCTTGTCTTTACGCCATAATAGCCTGAACAGTTTAGAAGATGTACCACTGACTGCGTATAAAATGACTTTTCAAAGCTTTTGATCAACTGTCCTGTCTCAATCAGTTATCATGTTGAAATTACAGATATAAGGCTTTCCTCATGGGATTGTTTCATGGATTTCTCCTTACCTTAAGGATAGAACTTATTAAGTTCAGAGACATGTTTTCGAAGCCTTTTACTGCTAAATCTAGTGTTTCACAGGGTATTCATTTATGACCACTTCTATTTATACTATTTATAAATGATGCAATGATGTGTCCGAAACAGTGAAATTCTTATTTTTACATATGTATGAAGATCTAAGAAAATCACATCTAGCAATTATCGCATTCTTCTGTATGGTGTAATAAGAATAGTTTAAATCTTAACCCGTCGAAATGTATGAAAATTAAATTCTCAAAGAAACAAGCAACTTCGCCTATGAGTATCATATGTATATCTCTGCTAATTCTTTCTTGTGTTTTTAAAGTATGGGACCCAGGGGCTCTTTTTACACCGAATCTAGATTTTACAGAGCACGTAAACAATATTGTTAATACGTTAAGCTAATTCTATGCTGCGGTTCGTTAAGAGTTGGCCAAAAGAATTTGATTTGGGTTATATGTATACTCTAAGTACGCATTTAATACTTTAAAAAGAAAGTTTTATTATAATAACTAAGATATAAAAGGTCCGCAAATAATTTTTTTTTTTTCAAAATACTTTAAAAAAAATACTGAATATTTTCTCAAATTTATTTTTTTATTTGAAAGTACAATTTATTCGGTTAATAATGGAAAATAATACCATTCAAATGACTACCTCGGCTGCAGCTGTATTTCAACAATGGCTTCACGAATATTGTCCTTAAAAGCGTCAATTGTCTCCGGCTTGTCGGCGTAACACTTATCTTTTACGGCACCCCACAAATAATAGTCTAACGGTGTCAAATCGCAGCTCTGAGGTGTCCAAACGACATCCGCTCTGCGGCTGATAATGCGATCTTCAAAAACAGGGCGCAAATCATCGAGTGTAGCTTCGGCCATGTGGCACGTTGGGCCGCGGCGGTCCTGTTGAAACCAAAATGTTGCCAATATCCTCCTCTTCTATCTTGTGAATAAAAATTCGTTCAACATGGCCCGATAACGATCGCCATTGACTGTAACGGCCACTCCTTGCCCATGGCCCGTGGCCCAATTATGCCTCTGGACCAAAATCCACACCAAACAGTGACTCGTTTTGGGTGTATCGACTTTTCAATGTATGCGTGCCCCAAATGCGACAATTTAGCTTATTTACATACCCGACAAGATGAAAATGAGCTCCATCTGAAAAGATGATTTTTTGGCAAAATCGGCATCCTTTCTAAGTCCGCATTGAATGGTCAGTTGTCTTCAACTCCTGAACCAATTGGACTTTGTATGGCGTCATACCAAAGTCTTTATGCAATATTCACCGATTTTCAAAGTAATGTCGCAATATTTCCCAGCGTTGGTCAGGCGTATACACAACCATATTCGTTCAGCGGAAAGATAAAACTAATTATCTGTCGAATCAGACATGAGCTAAGTGTTACCATTCATGAAATAAGCACTAATTGAAAAAAAAAACGTTAGATGGCGGACCCGCTATCTTAGTCAGTGGAGTTGACAGTTTATAAACACTCGGAAATTTCACGATTTGTTTCAATTTTTTTCCATTGCAATCGCTTTAAAATAAGGAATTGTTTTTGTGTTGGATAGTGTATAATCGAGGAAAGCTTTAGTTAAATTAATCTGCGACCAATAGGATCAAAAAATCTGTGGAAAATGTGGAAAAAACGGCAGAAAATATTCATTTTTCTGCGTTTTCACGCGCCTATCTCAGGAACTGTTCAGTCAAATTGAACAATTCTTTTTGTTTCCAATGGTTGATTGATCGCGGAAGCCAAGAAGCTCAATAGGAGCGAAGAATAAGGGGAAAATGTGGAAAAAACGGCAAGAAATATTCATTTTTCTGGGTATGCACGAACAAATTGCTGTGTACTTCTCAGCACCAGTTCTTTTTCAATAACAACAAAGATGAGAACGAAGAATGGTGTGTTGGTTGTATCACAGGTAGGCCAAACAAATGTTACTGCTCAAATTAGAATTGTGAGAGTTCATTTGATTTGTGAAAGTGATCGATTGCACTAATTGCGCAGATTCCTGTGTATAAACAATATAATTTTAATATTTTGCTCATGTCTAAACTCCAAAAGTTCCTCAGTTTAAAGAAACAGGAAAAAAATTCGACTTAAGGAGCAAAAAAAATGCAGAAGTAAAAAAAGTGTTCAAGTAAGATTGATATTAGAATTAGGGAGGGTTTGGCCCAAAGGAATGTTTTAAGAATTAAAAACTGAAGGCAATCATAAAAAAATACTTAAAATTTTTGAGTTAGAGAGAATTATTCCAACTTAGATAGAGTTGACTGCAATACAATTTTAAAATACCTTCGCAACAAAATTCCCATGCACGCATGATGTACAAGTAAAGATGCTTCTCTGTTCGGTGGACGAGGGAGAGGCGGACGCAAGTCGCTGACGACTGGTAGTTTTTAACATTGTGAATATTTTTATTTTTTAATTTGAATTTTAATATTTTTTTTTTTAATAGAACCCCTGGTTCCTTGCCAACAAAAATAAACTCACTAAACAAACAAGAATAGCCAAACTTGTAAAGAAAACCATAAACAAATTTGGACAAGAAAAAAAAAACCAAGCAAAAATAGTACGAACCATCAACCTCTTTGGAGCACAAAAGTCAAAGACATTAGATCAAATAAATGAAAATTATATCCTTTCATTCATTTAACACATTTATTTGGAATGGCTTTTCACGTCAGATAAAATTCAAGGATACACTCAAGGCAACTAAACGCGTCCATTGAATTTGATTTCGCAAATACAACCAATACCAACAGCGATTGAAGATGAACGTCAACACAAACAAAGCTTTTTGGGTGTAAGTATGTATACGAAAGTGCTAAAAGCCAAGGCTCAGAAGTCAAACCCATCACTGACACCGACCGACACAAATAAAACCGAAAGAAAATAGCGACCCTCTTTCGATTGAATCAAATTGACAAATACCTTTGTTTGGCCGTAATCCCTAACTGATTGATTTCGATGATCCTCGAGATTTGATGGAGTAATGCTCATACATATATTGGATTGTGTTGGTTTGTGTTGGTTTGTGTAGTTCCTATTTTGATGTTGTTATTGTTGTTGTCCTTTTTGCTTTTGGCATTCTTGACGCCCACTCTGATGAAAAGAAAAGGGAAATGAAAGGAAACAAGAAAAGCCAAGGGATCTCAAAGGATTTTTCATGTGCTCTGCATTCATCGGATACAATACCTACTCGTATTATGATTCCACTTCCCCACATCTCGAACCCCTTTACAAAAAAAAAGGAATTTATATCAATTTAATTTGAACACCCCGCGTCGCTTCGAGAACAGCATTTTGGGCATCTGTCTGACTCGTTTTTGCAATACATCTTCATCGACATTGGCATTCGATGGACGACGGATCCACTCGGTAGTCTCTTGGTCCATATTATGTTGCATTAAAAACAACCACATATCTGAGATTCCAAACTCATATCTGAGCCGAGCCGAAACGAGGTCCCTGTGCAAACAACACAGAATCGGGATCTTTGACAAAAGTATAGTTCCAGAGCGCAGCCACAACAAACACTACAGAAAAGGATAGCGCTTAAGTGTATTATTATTTTTTTATCCTTTTTGATAAATAGCAAGGACAACGTCATCTATATAAATCCAGAAGCAGAAACGGAAACGATAAAAACGATGACAAGAGCATCAAGTCGAAAAAAAAAATAAACATTCACAGGCCAAAGCAAACAATCATCTTTTGACACTTCCTCGCGTCAATGCTTTTCTCCAAAGTAGTAGTGTAGATGCCATCTGCTGGTGAGTGTTTAGAGATTGTGGTTTGGTTTGGTCGACTTCTTCGATGGGTTGATGATGGAAACAATGGTAAATGGTGTAAGCGACGACGTGATGATAAAGAATCCAAGGGCCTTGGCATTTTGTGTCCTTCGACCATTAAGAGAAGAGAGAAGACTTTCTTCGATTACTTACATTAGATTCCATAGAAATTGGTGTAGCGGTCGTGAAAAAGTGTGGTGCCGAAAGGGGTTGACTTTTCATTCGTTCAAAAAGGCAGACGATTTCTTACGCTCTTATTCTTTTATCCTGTTCTTTTGTAAAAATAGCAAACACAAAAACTTCTTTAATGAGAAAAGTTCTCGCCGGATTTAATCATCGTGCAGTGGCTGCGGTGGCAGACGATGCTATGATGGTGACAACGATAGAGGCGACATCAACAGAATCTCGCCGAATAGAAAACAAATATATTCTTGAGAGCAACAACAACAACTTTTAAACCAAAAAAAAAGTGGAAACTTGAAAGGATCTACGGTTAGAGCGAGTGTCGTCCTATTTTCTGGCGTTCTGTTGTTGCGCCTTTTACTTACTAGGCATTTGGTGTGTGTAGGTGTTTTCTTTCTCCCTTTTTTTATACAAAGTGTAGACATGAAACGTGATAATTTGATGAGGAATTTTACTTAAATGCCATCATGGGAAATTTACTTTGGGTTTCATCTCATTAACATGGAAGGTTGACTGAAAAGATATAGAAACAATTCGCCTTACAATGATTGTGTGCTGACAGCCCTGGTGGCGGTGTTGATGGATTTGTTTGTCTGTTCACCTTTTTTTCTTCTTCGTCCTTCTTAGAAAAGTTTTTTTTACGGTTTAACCGATGGCAACGGTTGTGAGGCTGTTTTGGAAGGGATATTTGGGGCATGGGGTGTATTTAAAAAGTCATTTAAATTAAGTGAGACCTCGTCACAGCATCCAATGATACTTTAAACTGTTTTGTTTGCTTGTTTTTTACGCCTATAGGCTTTGTTTTTTATACAAACTTGGAGATTTTGATTAAAGTTTGTTCGAAACTTGGAAGTGGAAACAAAATCAGTTTCTGAAAATTAAATAGTGCCTTGACGGATTTTAAGATAAAATGTTCCACTTGGATTGTATTTAGATAAAAAATAAAATCGAACCAAGCTTCAGGCCGGATGTTTGGTACATATTTGGTAAGCTACCAGCGGAATATTCTGAATTTGCCTAAGTCCCAGGCCGAATTATTCCGTTTTGGGCCAAGTTTCCGGCTAAATTTTCTGATCTGGCAGTTTAAGCTGAAGCACAAAACATACACTGAAAGAATGGCGTACACCAAAAGCACGATTGACGCTTTAGATGATTAAAGAACTTGATGCAGAAGGCCTAGACCGGAACATGATTTGTTGCAAGTAGAAAAAAAATCAAGAAGACCTTCAACGCCAACACGCTCACTAAATTTCTTCATCTCAACTGCATACTTCCCACTACACTCGTATTTTTTGCTGTTTATTTTATTAAGATAAACAATGTTAGCGGAAAACCTTGAACTTTTTAACAAAAAAAAAACCAGACACGAATCCTCATCTTATACCATCCTCATAAAAAGTACACTCGAGCGTATGTGGAATAAATACTAAACCGTCTGCAAACACGACTACACAATGTTAGAAGGCTACTAGTGTATTCAAATAAGCTTGTCTTCTCAAGTCTTAATATTTCATTTCAACTTTGGTAACAAGTTGAAAATGATTGTAAGGCCAGCAGCCTCTTTTGTATGAGATTCAAAAACTATATAATATCGCTTTAAGGCACTGAAACATCGCAGTAGCAGAAAAGTGTCTGCAAAACAAAATCAAAAAAAAAAACAATAGCCAAAAAAAGTTTAATTTCATGTGCAATTTTCGACATCAACATCGTCCGCCTTCTTCCCCACTCTTATTCGTTCTCGTCGGCATCGTTTACACTCGTATATTCGTTATTATTATGCCGAGAAAGTGCCGACTGAAGTAGTTTACATCTTGGCTTTGTTCACTTCCTGCGATCCGTTTATCTTGAAGTAAGAAATATGGCCAGTGAGAAAGTTGGTCCTTGTTCCGGTCTGGTTATACCGTATCCACATCTATATCCATGTGCAATATATTTCTTTGCACTTTCCAGTACTCTTCTTGTTTATTCGCATGTATGTTTATTATGCAAATGTGTGTGAATTCACGTTCACATTAAATAAAATTCATTTGGTATGATTTTGGAAAAGAAATTTTAAATATGCCTTCAGCATATTTTATTTCAGTACAAACAAAATCTTAGGAGCCAAATAGTAAAGTGCTTTCACAGAAATTCGAAATAAATTGATTTTCGTGGAATCATCGAAATGTGATCCATCAATTCTATATTCTCATATTCGTTATTGATGAAGGTTTAAATAAATGATTTTTACAGAGACAGAGAGTTTCCTGAGAAGTGGTTGTAGAAATGTAGATATCATGTTTTTACTTGCAACTTATAGAATACTAGCCGACCCTGCGAACCTTGTCTCGCCACCCTTCAGAGCATCTCCAGAATAATTATAATTAAAACAGATATTGTAAAACAGCAATGTGATTTGCTTGAATCAAATTGAAATAGAGAAATACATATCAGAATGTGTCCAAGCTTTAGAACCTACATACTCCTTCCATAAGAACAATGCAAATTGCTTTGAAAAATTAAAAAAAATCTCTGTTTTGACTATTTCACAGAAATCAGAATTCCATACAGCTCACGCTTGTCCCATTTGACTGACTTTCAAATTAGGTTATCCCTTAAACTTGTTTTTACTCGGGCGATATCTACAGTAAAAATTTTATAAAATTGCATTGAGGATTGAGCTGTTAAGAGTCACTACCGGAAATACAAACAAAACAAAATTTGATCTAAGGTCTTGAAGGTCTTCGTGCTCTCGCAGAGTTTTCTGAGTTCCCAGTCAAAAATTGTCAATTTTTCCATTTGAAAACCAATGCACCTACAATTACATGCAATTTCTCTTTTGAAAACCAATGAATTTTCCGAGTTTTTCATGAAGAACTTTCTATTTTCCATTCGATAACTCATTTTGAAATTTTCCAGTTGTTCGTAAACAGTCCTTTACTTTACTTTTGGTTTTGACCGAGACTGAAACTGAACGATTGTATAGAACGAATTAATCACGAAAGACACAGTCCTAATTTTGACTGTACATGCACAGACATTGGAAACTAAAATCCATGCTTTTCTTTTCTACAGAAAATCGTGCCCAAGAATTCATGTGTAAACATTGTCTTGGTCCAAAAGCTTAAGTAGGTTAAATATAATATAGAAGAATGAATCACACAAAAAACATAAATGTAAAAAAGAGCCAAGTTCTCCCGTACAAAAATTCTGCCAAAAGAACAACAACAAACAAATCAGCCACGAAAACTAATGAGATCTAAAAGAATGCCAAGTTCTAAGATTCAGCAAGTAAAGGGTTTTTCAATAGGGACGCTACAAAAGTAGACCAATAGGGACAGCAAACAACGCTATATTTTTTCCCGTTCTCATGACATTTCTCTTCAGTAAGGTTTGCCATTTCATCATGGAAAGGTATACGATCCAACAACGAGTTGAAATTATTAAAATTTACTACCGAAATTCGGAGTCAGTGGTCAACACTTTAAGAGCGCTACGTACAATTTATGGTCGTCATAATCGTCCTGCCAGATCAACAATTGAGCGTCTAGTGGAAAAATTTGAATCCACAGGCTCAGTACAAAATGTTCTCGTGCCAGTTAGACAAAGAAGTGAGCGCAGTGTCGAGAATTTTGCTGCCACTAGCGCATCAATTGCGGAAGACCCAAATCAGTCTCTCACACGTCGTTCTCAAGCGTTGGGCATCTCTGTGACGTCGTTGTGAAGAATTTCGCGAAAAGATATTGGCCTTCATCCTTACAAGATTAAAGCAGCAATCCACATGTGCTTCATGAGGCACCATTACATCCCGAAAAAATCACTGTTTGGTGCGGTTTACATGCTGCCCAATGACACATACATGGTGTAATGGCTGTACTTCTTCCGTGATGATCAAGACCGGCACGTTACCGTGAATGGGAATCGCTACCGCTCAATGTTAACCGATTATTTTTGGAATGAATTGGATGATATGGACATGGACGATATATGGTTTCAACAGGACGGTGCCACATGTCACACAGCGGGCCAAACAAACGAATTATTGAGAACGAAGTTCGATGAGCGCATTATCTCGAGAAATTGACCTGTGAATTGGCCGCCTCGTTAATGCGATTTAACGCCGTTGGACTATTTCCTGTGGGGTTACGTCAAATCTATGCTTTATGACAACAAGCCAGCGACGATTGATGAACTTCGTACGAATATCGAACGTGAAATTGCAGCAGTATCGGCCGATTTATGCTTGAAAACCGTCGAAAATTTGGTTCAGCGTCTGCAACCGTGCCCGTGGTGGCCATGCAAAAGACATCGAGTTTCATACATAATGGCATCAAATGTACTTCCACAGGAATAAAGAATTTCATTGATATCCAAAACCGTTTTTGTTTTTTTTTTTTTTGTAGCGTCCCTATTGAAAAACCCCGCTTTACTTGTAGGGTAATTGCAAATGTTTTAAGTGGACTTCCATCGAATCAGCGTAAACTAATGTAAATTAGTTAATTTTTTTTACTTAGCAAGTTTTCCAAACTTTTTTAATAGAAGGATTAGGATACTAAGAGAAAACCTGCCAAGTAAAAAAAATTAAATTATTTACATTAGTTTATTGTTATAAGATTTTCTCGAAAAATAAAAGTTCTATGAGTACATTTTTTTTTCTGAAAGTACGTATATTTTGTTTTCAAAAATGTTTGGTATTTAAAAAAAATATTTTTAAACTTTTTCTTTCTTTTTAGTATCGCATAAACGGAAAAAGTAAGAAATTAATTTTTTTTTAAATCGCTGCAAGGATTTTTTAGATTTTATTTGAAAATTGATTGATTTTTTTTTTTATTGTTTTTAAGAGTTATTGTTTGGAATAAAGCAGCAAGTTCATACGACCCAGTCGTGCATATTCTTTTTTTTATTTATTTCATTTCTGATTAAGCTAACAAATTTTTTGTATTAGACATTACCAATATAATGACTAACGGGGGTTTAAAAATCGAATTTTCAAGAACACATTTTCAATACTTTATTTTTTTTTTTCGAAGACATTTAAAAAAAAATCTTGGTAAAGGCAAGATAAGAACTCACCATCTGATTCAAACTGAAACCATATTCAGTTTTATTTCATCATTGAAAAGACATTTGCTTATACACATTTCTAATCGCAAAAACGTGTTTCATTTCATTGAAAGTCTTGTCACAAATATGCAGGATTTTATTCTTTATTTTATAGGTTCATCAATCAATAAACAATAAAATTATGTCAAACGATCTACTTCACTTTCAATGTTTTGTTACTCTTTCCCTTTTTTTGTGACAAGAATGTTAACTACTTAAGTTATGATATATGTTTTTTTATTTTGGCAAATGTTTGTTTTCATACATTATAATAAGGTATTGTGAGCTTGAATTAATGACCAAACTTGTTACGATTAAAAACAAAATGTCAAGAAGAAACTTTCCAGCACACAATACACAAAAGACATAAAAATAAATCGTTTGACTTTATGCCTAGACACTTTTCGAAAATATAAATAATAGGAAAGTTAAAACGTTCTTTTTTGTTTTATTGAAAATAACATAAGCAAAATATATGTATTTGACATGTTTTTTTCGTCTATCATTTCCCTATACTCGGATGGGATTGGTGATACTTTATTTCGGAAAAGTATTTAGGATTTGTTTTTTTTTTGCATTGATTGACTTATTTTCTTGGAACTTATGAACTTATCTTCTATATCTTTATCTATACTTAGGTAATATATAAAGCTAAAAAGTTTGTTCGTTTGAACGCGGTAGTCTCTTACAACTACTGTTTCGAATGCTATCATTCTTTTTTGTGTTGGACAGTCTATTAATCGAGGAAGGCTTAAGGACGCTAAACATTAAGCTGTAACCAATAGGAGCGAAGAATCAGTGGAAAATGTGGAAAAACGGCAAAAAATGTTAATTTTTCTGCGTTTTAACGCGGAACTGCTTAATTAAATTGAACAATTAATTTAATGTTGAATAATCCATTTATCGTAGAAGGCTTGAAGCCTTAGTATATTACGCTGTAACCAATAGGAGCGAAGCGTCAGTGGAAAATGTGGATAAAATGGCAAAAAATATTCATTTTTGAAGACTTCTGTTGTTTGCTATATGCTTGAACGTTCTGATCTCCGGAACTAATAAATCAAATCGAACAATTCTTTTTGTAATGACTAGTTCATTAATTTAGGAAGGATTAAGAATATAATGATAACTCTTTTTGCATTCAAGAAAACTTGCGGTTTAATTATTTTAACCCTTCGCCAACGGCCCCCAGGCATAATAAGACAAAATTGCAGGTCAGTGTTCAGGCGTTATCAATGAATAAAACGATTAATCCAGGGAAAATCCAATACGTTTCCACTTTATTGAGTCCTCATAAGATTCCAATTAAGTTAAATGTTTCATAAAATAATTAATAAATAATTAATAAAAATAAAAACAAAGATTTTCTTACAAAAAAAAGTGGTTTTGGGTTTTTTATTTTAATTTCTCAAAAAAGAAAAGACATTTTTGCGTCCGGTTTTCTGTTTTCGACTATAAAATTAACAACGGCATTGAATATTTTAGTACTTTTTTACATACAAAAAATTATAATACATAAAAAATTACATAAAATTTTGAAAAAAGTTAGTTCAAAAATGTTTTTTTTTGTCCAAGTTTTGAGTTTGAAATTTTATTTTTTAAAACTATTTGTTGAAACAATTTGAAAACAAAATGAAAGAAAAAGTTCTTGGCTTTCCAAAAAGGTATAGCACGGTGTTGTAAACGAAGCCGTTGGTTTTTAATATTTCTTTTTATAAAATAAGTAATTTTTCAGAAACTCGCCCCTCCCGGCTAAACAGGTGGAAGAGACTCCTCTCCAATACGATTTTTTTTTCTTGTATCAACTCAACCTACAAGCTCTAGCACTTTATCACAACGCTCTTTATAACAATAGGAATCAGTGGAAAATGTTTAAAAAAAAACTGCAACAAATATAAATTTTCTGATTGTTTGAAGATTATCCTAGCAACTGCTAAATAAAATTGAACACTTCTTTTTGAATTGAATAGTCCATTTATCAAGGAAGGATTCAAGCTATACAACGACGTTACGCTTATAAGTTACGAATAATAAAAGCAAAGCATCAGTGAAAAGTTTAGCTAAAACGGTAAAAATTATACATATACGAAGGCTTCGATTTAGAGAGAGTCCATCGTTTTAAATTAACTTCGCAACAAAATTCCCATGAGGGCATGATGCACAAATCGAAGACGCACCTCTGGCCAGTGGATGAGGTAGAGACGGACGAAGTCGCGGCCAACTGCTAGTATTGTATTAGCATATAATCAGCGGTAATAAATTATTTAAAAAAAACACCGGATTTTTATCTTAGCAAAACTGCTGTTATTTCGGTTTGGCCATGACACTTCACAGCCCAAAAGAAAAAAGTCTACATCTATGAAATCGCACTAACGCGATAGCCAATCGACTGACACATTTCTTGAGATTGGAAAAACTATATCAGTTCCATGACATTGGAGAACAAAGTTGTCTTTTCGAAGTGTTAAAATAGACTCTCTTTTGATCGTTACAGTGAATATCTCATAAATATGGGAAATTGAACGAAACAGGACCATACAAGTTTTTCGAATTTTGTCAATTCTAAAATTTTAGTCAGTCTTTCATCGATAATTCCATTTCTGTGGATACTGACTTCCTTGTCTATCTGCGAAACTATGAAGTGGTTCATGAAGTAATATCGGCGACACGACCGATATAATGTGGTCTGAGCGATTCGAATCGTTTGCTAAGACGACGCTTGAACGGCAGCTTTATTTTTGACACTTCTTCGAACCCGTTGTCTCATTGACACAGCAACATCACACAAGGAATAATTAGACTCAAATTATTGCACTAAGTTGCTATTGCCTGCGAAGCGTGGGTGAGTTATTTAGAAAGTGTTGCTTGCAATATCGAGTACATATTTCTCCAAGCTCAAGTGCGGAATAACCAACCTCCTCGATGGTGCAGGGTTGAAACTAGAGTTCGGTCTAGGCGAATGATTTACGCTAAGTCATGCAGTCTTCCAGCTTGTTCAACCGCAAATCCTTGTTATTCCATGTTAAGAACGAATTTTGGGAAACTTCCTATTTAATAAGTGTACGTGAATTCATTCACAGGAGTACATATAATCAATAGAAAGACTACCAGGTCTATTGAATAAACTGGTGCTCTGGGGTAATTGTAAGCCCCATCCATAGGACCTATGGATGGCAACTACAGTCGCGGTAGACCCCCTTGTGGGAGTTTCAGAGTAGCTGTGGTTGTCGAGAGATATTTTTTCTCTAACTGGGAAGGCGTTTCTAATCCCAGTTATATAGATAGCAAAATATTTACCATGAAATAAATAAAATGGAACTTAAGATCACAAAAGAAAAAGAAAAAGACTTGGGAACAGCTAACGCATTACGTTTGATATCAATGTATTTCAAACAGTGTGATTAAGGGTGAATATCTATATCAACACTCATAAATAGATACCAGTGTGAATGGTCACATGTCGGATAAGGCTTAATTGCTAGGTGCCGACGTTAAACTTTTCACAAACGAACTAAGTTGCTATTGCCTGTCTTGTAGAGCGAGAATTTGGACAGTAAATGGGAGTAAGCGCTCTTATAAAGTTGGGGTGACCGACTCCGAATTTCGGTAGAATTTGTTTGTAATTTGCATACGTTATAAATTGAATTGATAAAATGAAGATGATAATTCGATAATAAGTGAAATGTGTCTACAAACTTGATTCAAAGCTGCCAAGCCCCTATTTTAAAACCCGATATACTGTTTCGAGTGTTGGCAAAAACGACAGATAAGGACAAAACATTCCAATCATTGTATGGCCATTGAGGGTGGTTCAGTGCAAAAACTATTTCACTGAATTTATTGGCTCGAATCTGCTTTTCAGGCGTTTTCTGTTATTTCATTTTTTTATGAGTACTAATTGTCATTCAAAACCTGTTTCTTGACTTAGGCTTTTGGAATCGTATGTAGGTCCTTTCAATTCTTCAAACGAACTTAGGCAGCTGCTGATATGAATGTGAACCTTATTATTGTTGTTCAACATGTTATAAAACACAACTTCGTTGTTGAAATAGCTATCTCGTTTGATTTAAAAGAAGCGTGTATTGATGGCTGATACTTTGATAATATTTGCTTTTAGTGCTTTGACGCTTATTGTTTGCTGAAATTACATCATCGGTCCTCGACGGTATCTTACGAAAAAGACCAAAGTAGAGGTGCACCATTTTACATGAAGCAGATCCATACTAAAATTATTACTATCACCATTGAATTCTATGGGTGCGTGTGAAGAATTGAGGGGACCTACAATTTAGCGCCGATTCCGAACGGCAAAGTTGAGAAGCAATTTTTCATGACGGATTGATACTCTTTGAAGTTTTGTCACTTCTTCGCAAGAGGCAGTGCCCGTGAAAGATGAAATAAAACTATGGGCACGAGTAGGACTCGAACCCACGACGTTCTACTTAGCAGCCAACGCACCTAACTACTAGGCTACGGACAATACAATTATAATTTATTACCATCACTTTCATAAAATGGTAACCATAGCTCTTATATTGAAACGTTGAAGCAATCAGCCTCCTTTTTGGTAAAAAAAAATTGTCTAATGACGCCACCACACAAGACACAACAAAACAAACTGTTGCTCTCTTTTGAAGTGTTGCTTTTCAACAATACAAGAAGGTGCTTCATTTCGCCCGAATCTTCTTTTCAAAATCCCACTTTTTGGGCTTCAAAGCACTCAATTTTAAAAAATACATACGTAGTCATAATGAATCAAATCAAATCACTTGTCACAAATTTCAGATTTAAGTAAAATGACATTTCAAGCGAACCACTTTCCGATCATTTCTGCAAAGTGAATATTTTTTCTGTTGTTTTATCTACTTAAACTTGATGAGCTCAAGGCTAAATCGCTTCAACAATAAAATATATTTGTTACTCTTAAGAAGCAGATAAGAGCCTTCTTTACAGAAAACAGAAAATTTGAACGTAAAATTTCAGCAAACATACGTTTCAACAATTTCAAGAGTGTCAATAGTGATCCAAACTCAAATTCGACAACTTAACTCATTCACTTCAAAAAGTTACTTTAATCAAACTTTTCATAGATGCGTCTGTACTCCCGCATATTCAATATTCAAGATAAATATGAAACTTTATACCCACCAAAATAATAAAATAGAAAGGCAAAAAACATCAAGCAAATAAAAGCAATTCCATTAACTTTCACATTTATGACTGTACGATTGTGCCTGAGTCGGGTCAGGCTAGGTGGCGGCAAAAAGAAACTTCAATATTTGTGTTCATGTTCAAAATGTTCTTTTCTTCTATTCATTCATTTCCTCTAAAGTTGTTACATATGTACACAAAAACAAACACACCCACAAGCAATGTTCAAGTGGCTATAGAAAAGTTAAAATAATTTCTCCTTTATAATCTAGCATTCCCGCAGAAAGCTCATAATATCTATTCACTAATGTAATAATCGAATATTGTTGAGGAAGACCCAACCTTACAATCTCATAAGACTGTTTCCATTCTCCTTCTCGAAATTACAAAACTGCAATTGCTAAATTTGCATTTTCGAACACAAGTTTACATTATGAAATTGAATTGACTTTTCAGTTCAACATACAAGTTTTGGCAAGAATCCATTCACATTCAAAAACTCGGTAAATATCATCTGCACACAAAAAAGCCAAAAAGAAAGAACGAAATCCTTGAAAAATACATATTTCAATATGCAGATACAAGAAACTCATCAGCATATCCTTTTGTGCAAATTTTAGTGCATCCGAAGCTTTCATTCGTTTTTTTGAAGTTTATATTGTTTGCATAAAATTCACCCCCAAGTGCTTCTTCAGAGTACTTTAAGACTCTGTTCTATGTCAAACGCACATAGAAGTATATTCCAATGATGGGTTTTGCCTGTCTCACTACCACTCTGCCCACCGCCATAAGTCTCCTCTGCTGACCCAGATTAATCTTCTGCCTTTTCTTGAGTGGTAATGCGATTAGTTGATGAAGAGTACAAAAACGGCAACAGCAAAAGCGAAACGACAAACAGATTGTCCTTTCTAAGTTGATGGACGACAAGTACAACGACGAAGATGACAACAAAGACTTGGATGACGATGACAACGCACGGAGCAGCAGTGAAGGTATTGACAATTTCGATTAATAAAAAGTTCGTGATGACACAAGTCGATTGGAGATCATTTGCCACCTTTTACAAATTGAAGTGCTGTTCAATCTTCTCATTAATTTTATTTATAGTTTGATTTATAACAAAAACAACAATCACTTGGCCCAGCAAGACAATCCGTTTATAAGCTATTAATTTTGTTATGCTTTGTTTCTCTTTTGTCCCCTTCGCAATGTTGAATTCAGATTGTGAATCGTCCTAAATGGATAAGCAAAGTGAGACTGTGTGAATGTCTTTTGTCCTCCTCAAGGATGGCTTATATTTATGGAACGTGATACTACAATGCCATTAAAGATTTTAACAACACAATTTTTTTGTGTTGGATTAATTGTAACTTATCGAAGAATATACTGTGATTAATTTGACGATTTTGGAAAGTCATGATTTGATTATATTGAAATTTTTCATTCTGCCTAAAAACAAAAGTCAGTTAAAAACACTTTAATTTCAATACCAGACTTATCAGTATATCTATACTAATAAATAAAGTAAGACTTTGTCGGTTGTATGCTTGCAGTCGATAAACTGATAAACAAACAAAAGTCTTGCTTTATAAATGATGGACAATTTTTCATCTATGCACTGATTGTGCAATAGGATGTTCTGTAAATAAAACAAACAATTATTAATCGTAAAAAAGTTGATTTTAATTAACTCACCCGCAAATTTTGTTTTTAAATTCAGGAAACTGACATCAATTTTTTGAAATATCTCTCTATTATTCATTTCATTTCATTTCCAATTCATTCTTCTAAATTATATTTAAGGCTGAACTGGGAGTTAAGCTTTTGGACCAAGGCAATGTTTACACGCGAACATGAACGATTTTCTGTGCATTAAAATTTCGCTTTATAAATATTGGGTACATTTCAGTCTCGGTAAAAATTAACTGACGTCGTTCGCGATTGATTCGTTCTATACATTCAATTCGTTCAATTTTGGTCCCGGTCAAAACTGAAAGTAAAGTAAAGGACTGTTCACAAGAGCACGAACAACGACCAACGAATAACCGAATATTCGTCGATTTTGACGAATGCATGTAATTGTAGGTGCATTGGTTTTCAAATTTAAAACTGGAAAATTTCAAAATAGGTTTTCGAATAGAAAATAGGAAGTTTTTGATGAAAAACTCGGAAAACTAATTGGTTTTAAAAGGCAAAATTGCATGTAACTGTAGGTGCATTGGTTTTCAAATGGAAAACTGAAAATTTAAAAAAAGGGTTTTTGAATGGAAAATAGAAAGTTCTTGATGAAAAACTGGGAAACTTCATTGGTTATCAAAGGGAAAATTGCATATAATTGTAGGTGCTTTGGTTTTTAAATGGAAAATTGGGAAACCCTGCTAGAGCATGAAGTACATCAAGACCTAAAATCAAGTTCTTGCATGGAATTAAAGGTGCATTGGTTTGTTTGAATGTCCGCTGTGGATTCTTAATCCGCTCAATCCTCAATACGTTTTTATACAATTTACACTGTAGATATAGCCAAGTAAAAACAATTTTTTGGTACATTCTTACGTGAAAGTCAGCAAATTAGGGGGACAATCTAAGGCTGCATAGAATTCTGATTTTTGTGAAATAGTCAAAACACACCGGAAGGAACAGGAATTTGTTGAATTTTTCAGCGAAAGTAACATTTTTCTACATGCTTAAATGAGAGTAGAAGGTTAGTTGTAAAGCTTGGAAAAAATCAGATGTGTAGTTCTCTATTTCAATTGATTCAAGCAAATCAGATTGCATTTTATGAATATCTGTTCTAATTTTAATTATTCTGGAGGGTGGCGAGACGAGGTTCACAGGGTCGGCTAGTTATTCATATTTCACATGTTCATTTTATTATTATTTATCAACAACAAGTACTTGTGATTTAGAGGAAGTCGATATCGATGAATCTCTTCTTCTTTCTTTCGAACAGTTCAATAAAAGTTGTTTTGGACGGTTTCAAGTCTGAAACCCACACTATAAATTCTAGTGTGCTCCAGGCCTCCGTTTGGCTTCCGACCCTCTTCCTCATTTTCATAAATGATCTCTTGTCTATTACTTCTAATCTAATAAATTGTTTCGCTGACGATAGTACCCTTAGCTTTTCATATTCGTTTCCAGACTCACATCCCTCCTCTTTGGATGTGGAGTGGCAAAATATGATAAGCTTATTAAAGTCTGACTTAAATAGCGTAGTACATGGAATAAAAAACCACGGAGAGTTTAATGCTTCGAAGACTCAATGCTGTCTTTGAAGCGAGGTGTACACCCCTTTCCACTATCCATGACTGGCACTTGCATCAATGTGTGATGCTTCTTTTACTAAGGCTGAGGTAAGCTCGCCGGATAACCAGGGGTCGTATCGAGAAAGCACAAAACTCGAATATAGAGGAGTAAAATTCCGAACCGCTTGATTGACAAGAAGACTTTAATCAATTTTCTTCAATTTATTTTCGTCTTTATTATCATAAAAATTCATAACTCGTAATACTTATAATTTAATACATATTAATTATAATACTTATGTACATTGATAATAACCTAATGAATACACAAGTGCCCACTCACTATTAAGTGCGAGGGAAAATCGGTCAAAGTGCCCACCACTTGAAGATTGCGAGGGAAAATCGGAAGAAAGTGCCCACGACTTGAAGAGTTCGAGGGAATATCGGTCAAAGTGCCCACCACTTAACGAGTGCGAGGGAAAAACGGAAGAAAGTGCCCACCACTTGAAGAGTGCGAGGAAAAAACGGTTTTTTTTTATCGCACAGCACGCTATGTTATAACAAGCCCACGAATGGGAATGTCGAGGGAAACAAGTACTTCGGTGTTAGAGGCAATAAACCTCAATTATTTCGGTAGCAAGCTTCTCCTTTCTGCTGAGTTTTATCTTTCTCTTATCACTTTTGAGGTAAAAACTAGGTGTGAATTTTTATTTAATAAAAGAAAAATAAAGGTTTACATTTTTGTTGTTTTGTTTTCAGTTGATGTCGGCGATGTTTGGTGAACTGTTTGGCGGCGGCGGCGGCGGTGTTCAGTGTGGTGTGTGGGTTATTGTGTTGGCGTGGCGGTGGTCGGTTGTTGTTGTTGGTTATTGGATATAATGTTTGTTATATGGTGGCGCCGATGTTTTGTGTATAGTGTAGATGATTGTTGATGGCTGTGGTTTTGGTTTGGTTTTTATAGCAATGATAATGTTGGCGGTGGCGGGCAGTGTTATGTAAGGCGTAGATGTATAGGAGTGTAACGCTTCGTTACAAATGAGACCGAACATCTCGAGATTCTTGGTATGTGCATCACTGATCACCTTTTGTTGAACGAGCATACATGCGATGTCAACAAAAATGCCGCAAGATGTTTTGGTTTCTTAAGACAATGCAAGAAATATTTCTCCCCGTCTATTTTGGCTATTATCTATAAAACCTTTATCCGTCCTTTATCATACAATTCACATCTCTGATCTGATGCTCCAGCTACTTACTTAAGTCTCTTGGATGGAATACAAAAAAGAGCTGGAAGAATAATTGGTGACACTGACAGAGAAATCACTAACTTAGTCACTTCATTGGAACACCGTCGTAACGTTTCGTGTCTCTCCTTGTTTTAACGTTTCATCTATGGAAATTGCTACAGTGAAATATCCAGTTGCATTAATCCCCTTAAACAATTCAACCGTAGTGCCCGCGCTTCCAGGAATGCCCATCAGTTTACCCTCGAGCCCAACTTCGGACGTACTCTTAAGTATAGAGAATCGTCCTTTAGGAGTACTACGAGAATGTGAAACTTCCTTCCACACTGTGCCTTTCCCAATCATTGCAATTTTGAGGAATTCAAGACCAATGTACACCGACATTTATTTTCTAACCCCTTCTTTCATTCATAATGTGCTCACTGGGTGTGCGAATTATAAAAAAAAATAAGGATACTTAAGTAGTAAACACCAAAAACATAAAAAAAAAAAAACATTTAAGATTCAGCCCAACAACATAATTTTGATAACGGCTCTGGCAACTAAGTTTACCTTTTCTATTGCCTTTTACAAGTTAATTAAATTCAACAAGCAAAAGAGGAAGTCTATCAAATTCCTCGCGGCTCGAGATATCAGTCTCTTGTTTTGCTATTTAATTCTTTTTTAATTTATTTTTTGCTTTTTTCTCACACCGTACAAGATTCACAAGAAGAAAAATTAAATTAGCCGGCTACAAAATACCTTTATAATTATTTCCTTTTTCTCATTTTCCTACATAATTTTATAGCTGTATTTTGTTGATCAAGGAAGCTCATTAATTTGGGGCCATGTTGGCAGGCTTCTTTCTCTTGCATTTGTTTATATTTCTGCTATTAGCTTGCGGTTGATACACATCACTTTGTTAAGTTTAAACTGAATTCATGGACGTGACTCTTGGATAAGCAGAAAAACAATGTTTTTCTCTGGTGTGCCTAACTTGTTTTCATAGACCAAACTATATCAGCTCTCCAAAGGAAGATTTCTCGATACATCGTGATTTTTAATAATGTTTATTGAGATGTTAAATTAGTTCCAAGTTACGACGTTATATGAACTTCCAGGTCAATTGATGTCTTTCCTATAATAACAATCTACAGATATTAACAAAACAAATCTCAGATCCATCTTACACTTGAGTTAAGATGCTTAGGCTCATATTCCAAACACTTATCCTCCACCAACATTTTCCAAAACCAACAAAACACTCCAACAATATCACAAAATGTTCGCCCGAATTAGCATACAAATGAGTTTTCACTAGATTCAATGTGCACACACATGGCTTTCGGCCATAATGTTTGTTTAATGCACTATGTGGGTACATATGATGTTGATGCAGGCATACAAACACATGACATTATTTGCCTCAGGTGATAAATTTATATAAACACATGTTGTCCTGTTATTGCGTGTTTGTCTTAGCCAATATCATAGCACATTAGTGGGTGTATACATTACAATAACAATAAATATTGAAAAATCGAACAAAAGACGACATTTTATGAGATAGCATTGCCGCAATATGAATAACGTTTCAAAATGAACGTCAACATGTTCTTCAGATCTTATAAATATTTTTCTTTAAAACAAAAACCGCTAAGTCATTCCGTCAATGCCGTAATAAATTGGAAGAAGCATTCCTCAAAAAAACTAAGATTTAACATTTTTCTTTGTGCGCCTTTTCATGGGGTTCTTTCCTTATCTTCTTATTAGAAAGGATAGATAGACAAAGTCACTTTCGCTTTCTTTTTAAACCCCCAAAAATTATCAAAAAAGTTTTTCCATGAAAAACGAAATTTTTCCGCCTTGAGCGCGAGTCGTCGATTTTTCCATCTAAAAACTTTTACGATGCCACTTTTGAAGAGCTAAATTTTTCTGGTCACATTGTTTTCTGAATGGTATGCAAGTTTAACTATTAAAATTTTAAAACTTCCTTTCAATTCAATTAGGAGTTGCAAATTCTTTTTATTTTTCAAAAACTTCGAAACTCACCGGAAATGACCTTATGAAGCAAATATAAAGAATGATAAAAAAACTAATAGTTAAGGTCAAGGAGCCTTAATAAATGAGAAGAATGGAAATAATTTTTTTTCGCTGAATGGTCGCAAAACTTAAAGACCAACGAATTTCATCTTTTCCCCGACTTCAAAGCTGCTTATGATAGCATCCACCGCCAAGGGCTTATGATGGCAATGTCTGAATTCGGGATCCCGAACAAACTGATCCAGCTGTGCCGCATTACGCTAAGCAATACGCAGTGCAGTGTGCAAATGGGTAACAGCTCATCCGAGTTGTTTCCGACATACGCAGGTTTACGACAAGGAGATGCGTTGTCATGTGACTTCTTCAACATAGTCCTGGAGCAGATAGTGCGCCAGGTAGTTGTGAGCACGGAAAATACTATCTTCAACAAATCCACCTAGCTATTAGCCTATGCGTACGACATTGACGTCATCGATCGGTCAAAGAGAGCTGTACTTGAGGCCTTCACAGCGATTGAAGAACAGGCGAAACTCGTTGGTCTTGGAGTGAATGAGGACAAGACAAAGTGCGTGTTATCAACAAACAAAGCACCATCTGTACACCGCCTAGGACAAAACGTCACTGTTGGTAGCAGCAATTTCGAGGTAGTTAAGGAGTTCATATACCTTGGAACTCTAAAGGAAACCTATAGAAATCTTTGATTTTACCAGTCTTACTCGACGGTGTCAAGCGCTGGACGATAAGTAAAAAAGGGTAATTGATACTGGGCACTTTCAAAAGAAAAATTCTTCGACGGATTTTCGTTCCAGTATGCAACAATGGCGAATGGAGAAGAAGGTTCAACCGCGAACTGTAGGAGCTGTAACAAGATGTGGATGTAGTCCAGAAGGCCAAAAAAGAGGACTACATTCCCAAGTAACATCGCTGGAGCTAAAAGTTATTTAAAAGTTCCTTTACAGCTTTGGAAGAGTCAAACTCATAGCTCTAGCTCTATTTAAAGAATCTTTGCAGCTCTATGTGTTAACTTTGACTGACTCTACTCTATATAAGAATTTCGAATCAGTAAAGAGCTCTAATGCCTTTAATCAGCTTCTAGTTCTACAAGAATGCTCTTAAAAACGTCTCTATTCTTTCTCCGAGCAATGCCAATTCTGTAAGTGTTTGCTCTATGAAAGTTCCTTAGAAGTAATAAAAAACCTGCTACGAGCTAAAAAAGAGCTGTTTGTTGTTATAAAACGTTTAGCATTATAAAATAAATTTCAAAGACTCTTATAAAACTAAACGTTATCACTTAAGTCATAATTTTCAATTTAGGAAGTGTAAAAGAAAACAAGGTAACAAATTGGCGTTTTTCTTATTTTGTTCAGAGCTCCAAACTCTGAGTCTTCAGAGCATGCCGAACAGACTCTGAAAAAAATTATCTCTGAACATTTTCTGAACGTTCTGATTTAATTTTGAAATACAATTATTCAGCTATTGAGTGCGCTGATTCGGTAATTTTTTATTTGTATTGTATTTTGTATTGCATTGTATAAATAATATTCTAGAATATTTTTTATCACAAAATTGATATTTTCTGCCATATCACTTGCTTTCTCCACCGTTTTAATAATTTTAAACATTTCTTTTCATTTAACCACATCTCACATGTTGATATTTGATTGTTAAGTCATTTTGCTCACAATGCTCGTCCTCCTTTTTCCGAGCAAGTCTGTTGAACTCTTAATTCAAACTCATTGCTCGGCGCAAAAAAAGTAACACAACTTTGATGCTCTCAACACATTGAACTTAAAAAGAAACACAACTTTCAGTTGGCAGTGCAGGCTCTGTTCAGATGTAAAAAAGAAAAACGCCTAATAAAGAGCCAAGTACTATAATCATACTTCTCTAATGACAGCTTTGACACTTTGAATTTTGTTTAAAGCTCATGTAGAGCTCCTTTCTTTATAAAGAAGGTTTTAATGGGTTCCTAAGTAAAACTCACAACATCTGTCTGAATTTCGATTTTATATTGAAGAAATAGAATGTAATAATATAATATACAGGGTGTCTCCTCAAAATTAACGTCCAGATTTAATAAAAAATTGTATTGCAATTCACTTGGCCTACCGCAATTCACAGCAAACGGTTAAATTTGACCCCATTTGTAACCAATTTTCAAAGCTTAACCAAGCTACAAGTTTTAACCTAACGCATTTCACACAGAAAATGACTAAATTTGACCCCATTTCAAACGTCAAATTTTACCCAAACGTCAAGTTTTAAGAATATTAATCACATGAGCACTATCAACGAACGACGAATGAATGATAATAAGTTATTTAAGATAAGTTTCAAGACCTATTTCCTCACATATTCTCAACAAAACTATAGAAATATAGTGATTTATGATGCATAGGTACATCTTATTTTTCATCTCAAATGTTAATAAATTTGAGAAAATAAATGTATTCTTCGCAAAAAAAAATCGTTCGCGAAGAATATTCATGTTTTCCCAAATTAATCAACATATGGGATAAAAAAGTGAATGATTACCAATACATAATAAATCAAATTATAAACTCTATTCCTGCACCAGAATTTATTTTTGTTTTAAATTTTCTTTTTTATTTTCATTTTTTGAATGTATTACACGTTCTTCCTCAAAATCGAAACATCAAACGGTATAAAAAAAAAAATAAGGTAAAAGTTAAGTTACACTTGGACAAACTGTGTAAAAGTGACATTATCAAAACTAGAATTCAATATGAATGCGATAACAAGAAAGTCGGTGACTTCATAATTTTCTCAGTTATAAAAAAGAATAATTTATTTTTTCTTTTTCAACTGTAGAACACCCTGTTTCACTTCTACATACATGAAAAATAGCTCCAGTACAACATAAGACAAAACTTAATTAAATATTAGAGCTCTATATCAAAACTTCATTCATTCTTGAAAAGATGGTGGATTAAAAAAAAATCAATCCATTTATTTTAAAAAGATTTCCTCAGGAATGAAAAATGAATTCGATGTAACAGTTATGAAGTATAAGTTTATATATTATTCATATTTATTCATTTTATAAATTCTAATTATCAATTATTATTCTAATAAAAATACTATTATATTTTAATATTTATTTTGTTCGGTATCATAATATTAATAATTAAGAAGGTGCTTTAAAATTTACTTAGGCAGTTTAAAAAAATATGTGAAAAATTTAGAACGGCAAATAGAAATTACATTTATAACACTAATTTCAGTCAAAAAGTATATGATTGACTTTACTTCTCTTATTATTTGTGTGCCATATTTGAAAAGATACACATCAAAAGTAAGTTTCATACACAAGTATAATATTCCATTTTCATATATACAATTTCATATTCATTGATTATTATTTTCAACACCAATACAAGTATAAAATATAATTAGAACTTCTTTTTACAAACATTTAGCTTCGAAGTAGCTCTAAGAAAGAATGCAATAGACTCAAATTTCATTTATAGAGCTCAAAGGAACATTAATAACTGATTTAAAGTAGAACAGTTACTATCAGTTTAAAAGAATCAGCTTTTTGGTAGCTTTGCAATGCCTTCAAGAGATTCTTAAGAGCTCATTTTGAACCATACAGTTACAGCAACGTCTTTTAAATTGCTTATATAGCACAGAAATTTGCTCTCAAAGTTAAGAAATTGGCTTCAAATAAGAGGTACAGTAGCTCTTGAAGCACTTCTAGTGCTCTTTTCAAAACTGATAGCAAATAAAGGCAGCTTGGGTTGGCTCGGCCACATCGAGCGAATGGATGACAACGCTCCAGTAACAAGAATTTCTTCCCATCCCAGGCCCAGGTTCGAGACGTCAAGGAAGACCGAACCTACGATAAAAAAAAACCAAGTGACTGCGGATGCCAGATCGCTTGGTTTAGGCGACTGGAGAGTGCATGCGAGGAATCGATCACGATGGAAGGCTGCAATATCTCAGGCTGAGATCCTTCATGGATTGTGAGCTGGATAAGTAAAGTAAGAAAGTATAAGGTCGCAAAAACTGAAAATGAAGAAATTTCGTAAGATTTGATTTTCAACAAGTTTCTTTTCACAGAGTAGTGTCCGTGGCTTAGTGGATAGGTACGTTGGCTGCTAAGTAGAACGTCGTGGGCACGAGTCCTAATCGTGACCATAGTTTTTATTTCATCTTTCACGGGCACTGCTTCTTGCTAAGAACCAGACAAAACTTCCAAGAGTATCAATCTGTCATGAAAAAGTGCTCCTCAACTTTGCCGTTCGGAATCAGAGTTAAATTGTAGGTCCCCTCAATTCTTCACACGAACCCAGAGAATTGTTGATAAGAGTAAGCCACCTAGGCCTTGGCTCTTCAAGAGCTGTCGTTCCAATCTATTTTTATTCTTTGGACAGATCATGCGTGATTCTTATTAAATTCTGCTCTGCCAATATTAGCTGATTTAACCTTGCAATATCATACCATAAATCGTGCTAAATCAAAGCTGTAGCTTTTTACTGGCTTAAGTAAATTGTCTGCAGATCAGCTTCTCTTCTTCAAATAGTGCATCCATTCATAAATTTCGGAATGAAGTTTCAAGTAGTGAAATGGCTTCATGTTTGTTGTTGATTTCCGAAATTTGTAAGATTAACGCCCAATTTCTTCACAACGTTCTAGCCCTTAGAACTCGGTTTAGTAAAATTTTAGAACTCATTCGAGTTCTAAGTCATTTCTTCACCAAGTTCTAACGCCTAAGAACTTCGATTTAGAACTTTGTTACAGTTAGAACTTCGATAAAATTAGACCCTCGAATTCGGGGATCTAGTGTCTTAGAACTAGGTTTTATTACAA
>CAKKXW010000004.1:40043513-40054377 GCA_920937365.1 Sphaerophoria rueppellii
TTAATACATTATAAGAAATTCGTCAGAGTTCTTCAGTTCTCAGTTGAGATCTGTCAACCGTAACAATAACGAATCCTTGACTTTTCCTTAATTAGTCATGGATTCCTGGAAATGTTATAATGAAGACATTCAAATGCTCCTTAGTCTTTATGTTTTACTGTTTTTTGTTGTGAATTGTTGCAAAGGTCTCATTCTTTTGGAATGGATGCAAAGTTTAAGATGAAACGAAAAAAGCAATTAAAACTCAAAAGTAAAAGAAAGTTCACAAGTGAGGGCAAAAAAATTGCTTAAAAAAAAGAATTATGTTGTAATGAATGAAGTTCCTAAGCAATAACAATGCCAACTGTCTAGAGTTGACTCTTGACTTCTTGAGACTGCTTAAAGAATATTACATAATTGTACATTATAGAAGTTTTCCATCTTTTCTTCCTGCACAAAACTTTGATTATCATGTGTTATAAATAGTATACAATTATTTTGGTGTGAGCTTGTATTGCTAACCTTGAAAAATTGGCCTTTAAGAAAAAGTGTTGTCAGAAACGCAGCGAGCACTTTTTATAAGCACGAAGTACTACAAAACTGTTTGAAGCTTGACTTGCAAATTTAAGTGATAGGTTCACCAAGACGTATACGTACTTTTGTTCTTCTTAAATTGTTGTTAAATCCAAAATAACATTAAAATTTCAACATTTATTTTTAGCTAATTACCTACAATACTACCGTACTTTGTTGCCAACAAGTCCTTGGTCAATTCTGATAAATTAACAGGTTAACAAATTTTCCAGCTAACAAATGTTGTAGTTAAGACAGCACTTTTAATACCACAATAACCCTATCTGTCTGCATTTTATGCAACACAACACTTATAAAAGACAATAAAATCACCAATCACAGCTCAACACAATAAAGAAAAAAGGCTGCCTCTGCCTCTCCTATTTATATCAATAGAGTCGGTAACTGGGTATCTATATGTACCTACCATTTGACAACTTTTGTCCTGAATTCTTGAGTCGTATAATTCCATGAAGTTGTAACCCATAAAACCGAGAAAGCTGACAAACACAACAAAAACAAAGATAACTTTAAACGATTTCTACTCATCTTGCTTTCCGAGGAATTATAATTAACAATGTGATACAAACGTTTCTAAGTGTAAACCTAGTTGAACAGTGTTAGGGCCTCACACTGTCACGTATATACAAAAGCAAAAAAACGAGAAAATACCGAAGCCAAGTTACAGTCATTTCTTTGATTTTATATGAGACGAAGGCAATCGAATATCGATATCCAACCTCCGACGACGATGACGAAAGTTGGACTTTCCAAACAGAAAATTGTTGAAAAGAAGTTTGATTTTCGTTCGAAAGAAGGACCGAAATAGCTGGCAATAATTAAAATTAATGCGAGATTTTGTCTCTCTCTTGTTTTACTTAAAACGTATTGAATAATGAAAAGTAAACGAAATTGTCATGATCATTGAGTGTCAAAGATGATAATTGATAATACTCTCTTTTCTCGTGGCGAAGAGCCTTTATTTACGTTTCGTTGGACACTGAGGACGACCGACGACGACTCGACAAATGTTAAGTAATGTATTGATGGGGAAGAGTGGGGTGTTGTTTTATGGATGTCATCACATAATTTGGGCTAACAGAAATTGTCGGTATTCTTCGGTAAGAATGTATGAACCTTACAGACGTTTAAAGAGTGTAAGAGTTATTGGCAAGTTGGAAAAACTATTGATCTCGATTGAAAAGGATAAGGTAGAGCAGAGATTAGAAAAATCTGTCGAAAGAACTAAGAACTTAAAAAAGGCCAAGGTGGGCTAAGATTTTACTTGAGTGAACTCGAAGAAGTGCGATCCTACATTTATCTTGGAAAAAATAGCAATAGTAACCTCGAAACCAAAAGAACATTTTTTAGTCTTTCAAGGCATTCTCTTAATTACAATTTACCATGAATAAATTGCATTTTAGAATTAAAAAAGAAACACCAGCCCCCCTATATATCCAAAAGACGAATATATGAAAATTAAAAAACCATCGCATTTCGTTTCATCATCACGCGTTTAGTTTCTAAATAAATTAGGACGAGTTGAATTTCATTTTCTACACATTAAAAAAAGGATATAGGTAGTTCGCCTCTAGCACGCTATTACATTAAATATACAATTTTGCTCCTGTTTCTTTACTTATACCTTCTTGACTTGCCTCTTAGTGTGTGGTTCGGAATTGAGTTTTTCTCTTGCAAAGGGGGTTGGGTTTTTTTTCTTCCTGTGGGTATTGGGGAGGAATTGAACATTGGTATTTGTAAACCGTAAACGGGAAGCGACGAGAAGCAAACACAAGAGATATAGAAACTGAACCCAAAAATAATGTAGCAAGGTATTAGTGGAAAAGAAATATCCTGTTTTGCTTTTCAACGACAAACCAAACGACTCGGGTATCTATTTAATGCTGGTTTAGGTTAGTCCTGATGGAGTCTTGTTTGATACATGGAAGAGGTACGAGTACATGCCTTTGGGACGCGTTTAGCTTTTGAGTTTAAACTTTCCTTATTTTGCTTCAAAAGCATTGGTGCTAGTCGTTCTTTTCTAATTTGCGAAGAACCTTTGCTCGTTCTGTTCTTCGCAGTGAGATATTTTTTTTTTTCAGTTTTTGCTTTTTTTCTCAAGCTACTTTTCTTCTTGTTAAGTCAAATTCTGAAGATGCTTTGATGGTTGCTTCTTATTGCTAACTTTCTTATGCGATTGTCTTTTCTTTTTTTTTCTTTAAAAGTTTTTTCGTTTTGTCTATTTTGAAAGAGAGTAGCAAATCCGATGCTTTGAAATCTCTATGGAAATATTGAATACCCTTTGCACGTTATCGTGACTTGGGAGTTAGGACTCAGGAGTTCAAATAATATAAGGATGTGAAGAAATAACTTTTTTATAGAATGTTCTTTTCTTCTTCCTTCTTGGTGTTTTTAAAATGAAGTCAGATAAATCGTGACGGATGTCATGTGAAAACTTTCCATGGGTATGATATTTCGATGAACAAGAAAACAAGGGCCCTTTATTACACTGTCTTCGCAGTCTGTATCCGCATTCAGTTGGTTGCTTTTTCTTGTTCTGTTTCGGTGTAAGGTATTTACTTTAAGGAAAGTTTTTCAATTTCGGCACATTGGTCGGGTGTTAAAAGAATGAATGTTAGGAAGGATTGTCGTGATCTCTTTTGAAAGGAAACAGATGCGTTCAACTTTTTGTTGGTTCGCTTTTTTTTTTGTATTCTGTTTTTTTTTTTTTTTTTTTTGAATTTTACAGTAAAATTAAATTTGACTCGATCTTATTTTTAAACTCCTATATCGGCATATCCAATTCTATTCAGTAGGGGATTCGTTTTCATTGTTTTGTTTGTGGGAAGAGCTTTATCTTTGTTTTGAATTTTTGTTTAAAGGAAAAGAAAGAGGAAATATTAACGACTTCTCCATTCAATTTTGACTTATAATTTTGAATTTCAGCAGCTAATTTTGTTTGATACAAAAGAAAAAGGTAAATGAAGATCTTAACCAAAGTCAACAATAGAAATACAGAATTTTTCAAAGGTTCTCATCGTGATATTTTTAGTTCTGAATTTGGGATCTACAATCTACATGTATATACTTTTTTTTGTAGTGTCCGTAGCTAAGTGGTTAGGTGCATTGGCTGCTAAGCTGAACATCGTGGGTTCGAGTCCTACTCGTGCCCAAAGTTTTTATTTCATCTTTCACGGACACTGCCTCTTGCGAAGAGCTGACGAAACTTCCAAGAGTATCATCTGTCATGTTAAGTGCTTCTCAACTTTGCTGTTTGGAATCGGCGTTAAATTTTAGGTCCCCACAATTCTTCACACGCACCCAGAGAATTGTTGATGAGATAAGCCACTTAGGCCTTGGCTCTTCAAGAGCTGTTGCGCCACTCTATTTATTTTTATGTATATTATTTTATTTATAAAATAATGCGTTATATTTTTAAAGCTAAGGTCATCCTGGCTGACAATAGGTCATATTCTTAAAGATGAGCAAAGGTACAGTCTGAGCTGAAGAGCTTGAACTAACCTGTGAGAATGATTGAGTAAAGGGGAAGTCAGACTCATTTTTGAATGCAAAAAAATGAGTTACAGTTCAACCGTCAACAAGGAAACGACTGAGAAATGAGTTTTGGAGCTTATGTCCAAAAATTATTCTTGAAAAAGAAAAAAAGCATACTATGCTGATGCTCGTGACGATACAAAATTCCCTACAAAGCGATGAAAAGATATGCGCAAAACGGCAAACATTTGAGCAAAAGAAGTTGGATCATCGCTCAATCTGTATTGTCGGACTGTCTCATTAATATTACTTCAATTAAATAAATTTGTATCAAAATGCTGGAAAAATAGTCAACTAACCCCATAGTCATAGTCAACTTAACCCGGGTTTTGAGTTAATTGACCCATCTGAGGCCGTTTTATCTATTTAGGAAAAAAGGTGTTATATAATAAAATTATATCCAAAAACAAATTTTTTTATAAAGCAAAAAAACTTGCTGGTAAAAAGGCATTTAGTTCATGTTGATATTTTGTTTATTTATTTAAAAAAAAAGATAATTGAATTTTGAGTCTACTATCCCTGGTCTCCCCTACTAGAAATTAAGATCGGTCTCAAAGCTCTTTTCGTGGCTTAATTATAATTATATAGCTACTAGCTGTACCCTGCCATGCTTCGCAGTTGCACATTGTGGTTGAATGGTTGAGAAATGAGAAACAAAACAATGAATACATTTCATATAAGTTTAATTTTGCAATACTTTTTGATGCATACACAATATTTTTGTCTGCGTAAATATAAAGACTATATGGTTTGCCGACTCGGGAACACGCAACATACAGTGGTACATGTGAAAAGCAATCCGCATCTAAATCTAAACCAATTCTGAAGATTGATCTTGAGCTATATTGAATGTGATTGCAAATGCCATACCCACTACTCCTTTACTCGCTATCCTACCCTACACGCTAACTGTTACCCCTACGCCCGGCCCTCTACATACTCCTTTTTCCTGTCACTCCGCTACCCCGCTACTCCACTTCCCTGCTCATATGTCATTAACGACTCGGTCGATTTTTCACAAAATACTTAAGAACGCATTCACGACATTACCCGAACATTCTGTGACAATTCGGTGCAGAACACTCCAATAGTACAAAATAAGTGAGTCGAACTCAATACCACAGAAACAATCAAGAATACATGTACATCAAATAATCCGGTAAAAATTTGAAATAAACTCTACAGTACGAACAATTGAAATTTTCATGACACACGATATGAAATGGTCTTAAATATTCAGTATTATTATATTTTAATGACATGTATCAAACCACATAGACATTACGTTGTTCAATGAAATTTAACATTTTCAGACATTTTCCAAACAAAAATAATCTTACATATTCAGAGAATTTCTATTCCTTGCTGCAAGCAGTTCAACAAATCAAAAGCAACAAATTTAAAAATCAGACCTAGCAGACTTCGTACTTCTTCGTTTGATAAAAATAAGACATTAACTTTTGCATCCCGCTATCACACTACCCGCTAAACTCCATCCACAACCCTACTACCCTCTACTTGTTCTCCGCTACCCGCTACCTGCTTCCTTCCCCTCGGTACCCCGCTACCCACTACTTCTTCACGCTACCCGTCACCCCACTACCTGCTACCCACTACCTCACTACTCCACTACTGGCCATTATCTCATAAGCGGCTTGGTCGATTTTATACAAAATACTTAAAACTCATTTACGCCACTACCCAAGAGTTCCCTCAAAATACGATAACAAACGCTCCACTGGTACAAAAGTAGTGAGTCGAACTAACCAATAAATCTAAAAAATAAGAAAATCAACAACGAAAAATGTCAAGTGTATAGGTTTTTTTTATTGTCGATGAAAAACAATATTTGACAAATAATATTTTTCTTAACTGACATTTTATTTTTTTTTTTTTTGATACTGAAATCTGGGCCGAATTACGGCATCCGTTATCCAATAATACGATACTGAATTGTGTGTGTTTGGCATTACCTCTCACGATATCGAGCTATGTAGGTATCGAGCTTGTAGTACAATAATTTAAATTCTGTGCTCAGCTATCGAGCGTAATTTCATTCGACACACAAACACTTCACTGATGGCAGGAACTTTCTGAGAAAAAATTTAAATTTTACTGTTTGAGTTATTTTATTGTGAAATTCCTTGCCAATAATCTATTTTGGTCAAGTTTTAAGCTTCATGGCTTCACCAATCTCGTCCTCTGTTAACAGCAAACTGTGTTTATTTCATTTAAAAAAAAAATGTATTTCTTCCTCTGCTTTTTCGCTCAAGTTTTGTTTTTTTATTTGTCAAACCTTTCAAAATTCCTTCAAAACAAATAGAGACTCGATAAAACTACTAAATTTTTTTATTCTTAAACGATACGTGACCTATCGAATGTCATAATCCCAAGAAGAAGTGGGAAAAACATTATTTTTTAACATTTGCACCGTTTCTGATTTGAACAGTTTACATTTTGTTTGTTAACAACCTTCTTCCCTTATTCCTCTTAAGTTTGAAACAAAAATTAAGAAAATCGGTGAAACGGTGGTTGAGTTTTTCAAACGTACACAAACCAACATAACATTTTTATATATATAGATATTTATATAATATAACAGCTTTTTTTTGTGTTGGTTTGTAACCGGCCAAACCCCTTGACCGATTGTCTTAACTTTTTTTCCAAGCTTAAGAAGAATAGGGGTAGAGGGTTTGGGAAAAACAAAATGTAAACTTTTCGAATCACAAACCTTGCAAATGTTAAAAATAATGCTTTTCTCACTATGTAGTAAAATGTGAACAGAGATGATCAATAATTTTAGGTATTGAAAATTTCGTAGGTATGTCAAATTGTCAAATCAAAAATTATTTAAATTCTAAATTTATTATTTCATGGACAAAGGCGACAAAACAAATAAATGATTAATAAATATCGCCATCATCATCATCAGGCTGGCCAATTTAGGTTGCCCCTTCAGCTGCTCTACAATCGGTTTGCGTTTCAGGCCTCATTCTGTAAGTTCTTATATGTATGTACATACATACAGTATCTGACACAATCCATTTCCGCAACATCAGGCTGGTTGCGTTGGTCTGCTGAGTTGTCTCCCACCATGAATTTTACCGTAAAGGACTTTCCGTGCCGGTTACTTTTCGTTCATACAAGCTATGTACATAGATGTACAGGTAGATTTGATATATGAATGTATGTACATATGTAGGTCGTAGTTATACCGCCTCCGGAATCGTTCTTCACAAATGGTATTAACTATTCTCCGTAAGCCTTTTCTACCGATCGCAGCTAAGAAGTGCCTTTCTTTGCACATAAGTCTCTGATCCCTTAGTGACTAGGTACTGGTAAGACTATCGTCTTATAAAGTAGCAGTTTCGAATTAATAATAAGGTGTTTGTATTTAAAGAGCTTTGAAGAGCTAAAGAAAGTTTCTGTTAGCTTTGAGCAACCACCCGCGTATTTCTTCTTCCATATTGCTATCGGCTGCTCCTACTGACCCAAGGTAATTGAAGGATCGAATTTTGTCGTTGGTCTAAACACTGAGAAAAAAAATATGACCATTTGCTTAAAACAATTAAACGCCACGCTGGCCGGGTACTTCAGTGAAATACTAAACATAAAAGGGCTGATACATTGCATTTCACTCAGTCCCTCTAACCACCATCAGTCATACTATTTTCGAGGTCTGGGTACCGTGTTATAGTCCCAAAACTATATTTTTGGTTTTTGTCTTTCGATTCCTGGGCCGGAATCATGTAACGCGATAGTTGATTATCAAAATTTGTTTATCGTTTTTGATTATCAACTTTACTTTGGTCTATGTAAGCTGATCAAAAAAAATCTTTGATTTTTTGGCATCACTGACTTTGACGAAACTATTTTGTTCTGTACTGACATTTGAAATTTGTCTTAACCCCGATACAGACTAGGATTGAAATCTTTTCTCAGGTCTGGGTTACACTTTTCACTAATAAGAGTACACAAACGTAGACTGCTATTACACGATGACTCATGGGTCATGACACTTTTTCGGATTCTCTTTTAAATTTCAATCTTTTGAGTCGAACACTATTACACCGTGACTCTTAAGTAACGATTCAAATTTGGCGTGCTCTATAATTTAATTTTCCTTTAAATGAAATGAAAAACATTCTTTCCCACTTTGTCAACTAGAAAAGTATACTCGTGAACTCCAAGCAAGACGAATTTAAATAAAACAAAATTCAAAAATTTTGAATAAGAATTGAAGGACATCAAAAATGAGTTATATAAAAATTTGAAGAGATAGGGGAAATATTTTTCTCCTTCAAAAGTGACAGTACTAACAAAATTCTTAGGTAAAACAGAAAATAAAGAGAAGAAAGGAAAAGAAAAAAAGAATTTAAGCGTTTTCGGGAGTTTTCATGAGTTTTAGGGAGTAAATGAACAGACTTAATATAAATTTAATTTTTTTATTTGATTTTATTTTTGCTTCAAACATGTCAGATAGTGTTTAAATATATATTATAAGCATATGCGATGTTAATATTCATTTGAATTTTTATTAAAACTACATAAATATTTGAAGCCATATTGATAAGGACCAATCAGATTGTTGACGAAAGCCTTCGGGCGTTCACATACGACGACAGAGAGAATCTTGTAGGCGATGTTAAGTAGACTGATTCCGATGTAGTTGGCTCTGTTTAGAGGATCTCCCTTTTTTAAGGATCGTGCAAACGTCGAATTTTCTTGCCGTATTCTCTTGTTTTGGCCGTTGTCGGGATATTCGTAGTCGAGTCGATGAGTCGATGTAAGCTCTTCGGAAAATTCGGAAATCTAAAATGCTGGACAAGTACCTTCCGTCGATCGCAATGTGATCGATCTGGTTGACAGTTGATTGATCTGGATATCTCCATGTACTTTTATGGATGTTGAGATGTGGGAACCAGGTTCTTGCTACCACAACATTTCGCCCCTCAGCAAAATCGATCAGCCTGAATCCATTATTGGAAATGGTAACGTGCAGGCTGTGCTTTCCGATTTTTTCACCAAAGATGTCCTCTGTTCCCAGCTTTGCGTTAAAATCTCCGAGGCAAATTTTAATGTCATAGCTAGGACATTGCTCATATGTTTTGTCAAAGAGCTCGTAGAACTCGTCTCTGGTGTCGTCTTTTTTCTTTTCTGTGGGGCCATGCGCGCATATTAGGCTAATGTTGCCGAATTTAGCCTTGATTCTGATTGTCGTGATGCGTTCGCTCACACATTTGAAGCTCAAGACTTTTTGCCTGAGTCTGCTTCCCACGACGAATCCGCATCCAAATAGTCGCTGTTGTTGCTCTCGGTAACAATTACCATAGTAGATGTCGCAGTTTTTCATCCTCCTTTTGCCCGGTCAATCCCATCTCATTTCCTGGATAGAAGTAATGTCTGCCTTGTAGCAGTTGAGCGTCTTCACTAACTGTTCGGCAGCACGCCGTCTATTAAGTGCATATCCGAAATTCGTTGTCCTTTATACATTTGCTTGGGTCGTCATCAGTGTAGCCGTCCGTTTCCGAGGCCTGTTGTTGCTTCGCAACTAAATTCTTTTCTGCGTGGTTGGGAAGTTACCCCGACATACAACCACCAACCTGGAGTACCAGGCACTTGATGTGACTCCAAGTGCAAGAGCCGGAAAAACCACTCCTTTTACGGCCTGGGCTTCAAATAAGTCGAAGTAGCCCGTAAAGATGTTCACCAAGTAGTTCGGTCTAACTGGAACTGAGGACGCCACCATTGATTTAAAAAAAGAAATTTATTCGCTGCCGTCCCTCGATGGGAGTGCCTTGGTGGGAACACTCCTTCGTTGTCTGTTTATTAGTAGTACCAGCCTACTCCGCTTCGACCTGTCGACCATGGGAGGCCCTTTTGCGAAAACAAGTTTCGCGATCGCATAGCACTGAGCTTCATAGTAGTAGTTACCGTAAGCCGCTCCGCCACGTCAAGGCTTACCGCATGGAGGGAAAAGAGTTAAAATAATAATAATTAAACTGAATTTGGATCAAATTCTTTTTAGAACGAAAGAAGGGATTTAATTTCATTTAGATTGCTTAAAAATAGTCCCAACCTTAGAGTTTTTAAAATTTTATTTCCATTTCGAGAAGCAGTTGAATTGAATTGAATTTAAAAACGTGAGTACATCTATATTTTTCAAAATTGTTTTAATTTGACTTTTTAAAATATTTTATTTATTAAAACTGACAAAAAAAACAAAAAAAAAACTCTCAAATTTTCCATTTAGTGCATGTTACAACTCGTAAGAATTTAATTTCTCCAAAATAAAATCACGTTATTGGAGGAATTTGTAGCTAATAAAAATCAGTCCAATGCAAAATTCATATAAAACTCAAAATAAATTTGAATGACAAATGAAAGGATTATTATTTGTTTTAAGTTTTTGCTTACGTCTCATTAAAATATGTCCCCGTTTTTTCTGGTGTCTCTTCTTCGTAACAAAGTGTAAATTATGGTAACCAAAATTAGGATATAAAATCGACAAACACCAAACATTACCCAGCGTGTATCCCTTCGTCGACAGCGGTCGAGAAGCGATAATTAGTTTTCTTTTTGATTTGTATGCAGGGCTTCAAGCCAAAACAACACATATATAAATTTCCATTCCTAAAAAATTGTGGAACTATAAGATCTCAAATAGTTTACTCTGTTTATTATGTCACATGGTTTCAATATTTAAGCCTGCATTTTAAATAAAATTCGAATAACGTTAACATCCAGATAAAACGAA
>CAKKXW010000004.1:40064077-40075598 GCA_920937365.1 Sphaerophoria rueppellii
TTTCTTCGTAAAGGAGAAGTTTTTTAGTGAGGCGAGTATCCGGATATGAGGCAATTTTCATAATATAGTCTGCTTGAAGCTTGAGAGTTCTAGTGAATATTTTAGGTAGACCAGTTTCCAAATAGATCGCATAGTTCGGAGTATTTTTTGGAAGGTGAAAAAGTTTTTTAAGGAAATTTCTATGAAATTTTTCTACCTCTTCATATTCTTCATTAAATTTAATAATAACTGAATATGTATAAGTGTTTTGTTTATATAGAAAAAAAAGTCATTATATTGCCATCCGAGCTGACGGCTAGGCCAAAGCGTCAAAAAATTCATAGTTTTGTCTATATGTAACTATGTAATGAAAAATAAATGAATAAATGAATTACTTATAAAAGTTCAATACAGGAATAAATTCGTGTATTTTACCAAAAATTTCAAAATTGGCTAGTATATTCGTAATTTTCTTATTACAGAAAAGCTTCGTACATTCTACCAATATTCGTTCAATGTGCGAATTTTTCTCTGGTATTCGTAGCAATTTTACTAATAAAATTTTCCAGTGTCTATATAGGTGGCGAGACGAGGCACGACGGCAAATCGCGAATGTCCAGTGCTGTGTTGTTATTTTTTTCTCGACATAAAAAGTTGATATAATTACCATCTCACTCAGTAGATGTGGTTTTGGTTAAGGAGAGAGCCCTTTCAAAAAACGACGTTCAGGATAATATTCTTGTTTCTATTGAGTAAATGTTGATGTACAAGAGCCCCCGTCGACGATGCTCATCGATATGCTGTCGATGAAGGAAAATTCAAATCGGGACCAGGCTAAGTACGCGACAACGAAGACAACTCCACGAGAAAGTTTATGGGTCCGATTTTATGCGATGTTAGTGATATAATATTATTGTGCAATTTTTCATGTATAAATAATCAATATCTACCATATACGAGCAAAAATAACCTCCCAATAATTTTACGAGTATCAATTTGGAACGCAGCATTTCCGGGTTAGCTTAAGTCTTTTTTGTGTGGGTAGTTCATTTTGTTTTTTTTTTTTTTTAGATTATTCGGGATGTAGCTATGTATGTTCTAGAAACAAGGGAATAGAAGAGGCAAACAGATAATGTTTATTGTGGAACCGGAACTGGGCTAGCATTGTGTTGTTCTTTAGATGGGAAGTTATGAATTAATGAACAAATTGAAATTGAACGTGTTTGTTCTACCTCTCAGCCGGATGTTGAAAAATATGAAGAAGTCAGCGGCTGGTGCAAGATTTTGGTTAACATATGTTTGGTTTCAGAAACGTTAATGGATTCTAATACTTCGGCTCAAGACAAAAGGATGTTGTTGCCCAAAAGATGCGTACTAGCAAAAAAAGCAATTGATGTAATGTCAATGGATCAGAAAGCAAGTGCTTTTCTTAAATCATAGATGAAAAAATAGTGTCCGTAGCTTTTTTTTTTATAATATGCACGCACTCAAGGGGGTTTTGTTCCCTTTTTATGCCAAAGCACAGTGCGAGCGTTAAGGAAAGTGGGATAGACGGAGAGGGTTAAGGATGAGGTGTCGGTTAACATTGGTCTTGAATTCCTGAATATTGCAGTGCCTGGGGAAGACAGGGTGTGGAAGCGAGTTCCACAATCTCGTAGTACGGCTAAAGAACGATTCTCTGAACATGACCGTGCGTCCTAGGTTAGGCTCGAGGGTGAACTGATGGGCATTCCTGGAGGCGCGGGTATTACGGTTGAATATCTTAAGGGGAGGAATGCAGCTGGCTATTTCACTAGAGCATAAACCATAGAAGTAACGGTAAAAGAGGGTGAGGCATGAGACGTTACGTCGATGTTCGAGTGACGTAAATGTCTCAACGATAGTATGGTCACCAATCATCTTAAATGCTCTGCTCTGTATACTGTCCAAAAGACTTAAGTACGTTGCTGGAGCACCAGCCCAAACGTGGGAGTTGTACTCAAGTTTCGGACGTATATATGTTTTAAAGATGGTAGCCAGATCAGAAGTTGAAAAAAATTTCTTGCATCGTCTTAGGAAACCTAAACATCTTGCGGCATTTTTGGCAACATCGCGTATGTGATTGTTCCACAAGAGGTGGTCGGTGATGCACATACCGAGAATCTTGAGATGTTCGGTTTCACTGATGCAAGTGCCACTCATGGACAGTGGCAAGGGGGTATGTCTCGCTTCAACGATACAAGACAGCATTGAGTTTTCGAAGCATTAAACTCTACACGGTTTTTAATTCCCCATCGTACAATGCTGTTTAAGTCAGAGTTTAATGAGCTTATCATATTTAGGCGTTCCAGTTCCACATCCGAAGAGGAGGGATGTGAGTCTGGGAACGAATATGAAAAGCTAAGGGTACTATCGTCAGCGAAACAATGAATTGGATTAGAAGTTGCAGACAAGAGATCATTTATGAAAATGAGAATGAGGGTCGGAGACAAAACGGAGCCCTGGGGTAGACCAGTATTTATATTATGGGTTTCAGATTTGAATCCGTCCAATACAACCTGTATAGAACGATTCGAAAGAAAATTTCTAATCCAACGAAGGAGGGACTCATCAATACTGAAATCACGCATTTTCGATAAAAGAGCCTGGTGCCAATCTGTATCAAATGCCTTTGAAATATCAAGTGCAACAATCTTACTTTCTCAAGAACGATGTAAGGATTTGTTACACTGTTCGGTGAGATAAGCCATCAAATCACCTGTTGCTGCGAAAGCCGTACTGCCGGTCATTAAGAAGCTTTCGGTGTTCGAGATATTTCTTGAGCTGATAATTTATCAGCGTTTCCATGACCTTAGAAAGAAGGGACGTAAGTGCAATCGGACGATAATTGGAGAGAAGATGATTCGCCTTTTTTGGGTATAGGCTGGACAAATGCTGTTCTCCAACTGCTCGGAACGAACGAACGAACGAGCCCAGAAGAATAGGATAGCTTAGTTGTTAGATGCATTGGCTGCTAAGCAGAACATCGTGGGTTCGAATCCTACTCGGGCCCTAAGTTTTTATTTCATCTTTCACGGACACTGCCTCTTGCGAAGAACTGACAAAACTTTCAAGAGTATCATCTGTCATGAAAAAGTGCTTCTCAACTTTGCCGTTCGGAATCGACGTAAAACTGTAGGTCCCCTCAATTCTTCAAACGCACCTAGAGAATTGTTGATGAGAGTAAGCCACTTAGGCCTTGGCTCTTCAAGAGTTGTCGCGCCACTCTATTTATTTCTCAGATGAAAAACTAGAATTTTATTTAAATGGACAAAATAATTCCGACAGTGCCAACAAACAATAAAACAGAAAATTTGTTCGCTGAAGCGTTCTCATAACTGTTAATAATCATACGATTATTAACAGTAAGAGAGGAGATTTACATGAGTTATAGATAAACATATACATACTTTTTTCTTCTATTTCACTCAATTCAAATTCGGAGTTCAGTGGTATGGACAATGATTATTCTTTGAACAATATCTTTATTTATTGATACATTGATTTGTGTATGGAATTTTTCTTACAAAGTACTCAAGTATTTAACAAATTATTCTAAACGAGTGTAGACAGGACACTTTTTGTGGAAGTTTTTGGTTGAGTTTTTATTTTATTTGCACAAAGTGCAAGGGAATAAGAAGCGTATGTTTAATCTTTTTTGTGGTAAATAACCACTCAGTATGTGATGAAAAACTATATCTTTAGTTGTTTTGTTTTGTGCTTTAACAACCGAAGTGAAACCAACTCGAAAAGGACTTTGGTGTAGAATTCATGGTAGAAAAAAGCGCGCGTCAGATCAAACACATATATTGCTCCTTATGTTCCTTCGTGATACTTAGAAAACCCACAAAATAAATTTAAAAATCTTCTCGTTTACACTTAGCAAACACAAACATAATTTCCTCGTTGCATCGCATCGCGTCATGCGTTGTGTCGGTGAATGTCGTCGCTAATGCTCAAACTCAAACACTTTTCTTACTCTGCCTTCACAGTTACCAACTTTTTATTTGTATTTCCTAGTTTCATCGGATTCATCCGCACTTTTGCGATTTTATGATGATTTCTTTGCCTTGTCGTACATTGCTTTGCTTTTTTCTTGTGGGGAAGGGGTCAATCCCCACAAGAAAAAAAAATTAATTTACGAATTAATTACTCAACCCTGCCATCATCAGTCGTCGCGAAGTCGACAGAAACCCAGTGTCAATGATGAAATTCCCATGCCGAAAATAGAGTCCGGTCCCACTATGGCGGATGGTATGTGTTTTGTGTGCTCTTTGTCAATAGAAGTCATTCAGTACTATCTTCGTTTTTGTCGGTTTATTTGAACAGAAGCGGAATGAGAAGGAGGTGCGGTAAAATTTTCTTAAATTGCTTCGCTTCCGCCACCATCACCATCGCACTGCATGGTAAATAGTTTGTAGAAGAACAAGACAAGGCAATAGCACAAAGGATGTTATCCTTTTGTTTGAAGCTTTGAAGTTTGTGTTGAATACCGCTCCTGGGATATGGAAATAAGAAGACAAATAATGACATTTTCTAAATGGGAGTTGAAAACAAAAACAGATGCATGAGCGTGATCTGAAACAATAGTTTTTCATTTCGAACATTTTCCATTTCCTTTAATGTTTTTTTGTCTTCTATAGACAAGGACCTTCGCGGCAATCAAAATCGAAACAATGTCAATTTGTTTTTTGTCAGCTAACTATGTAAAGGGTTTTTCAATAGGGACGCTGAACCCAATTTTCGACGGTTTTCAAGCATACATCGGCCGATACTGCTGCAATTTCACGTTCGATATTTGTACGAAGTTCATCAATCGTCGTTGGCTTGTTGGCATAAACCATAGATTTATCATAGCCCCACAGTTAATAGTCTAACGGCGTTAAATCGCATGAACGAGGCGGCCAATTCACAGGTCAGTTTCTGGAGATAATGCGCTAATCGAACTTCGTTCTCAATAATTCGATTGTTTGGCCCGCTGTGTGACATGTCGCTTCGTCCTGTTGAGACCACATATCGTCCAAGTCAATATCATCCAATTCATTCCAAAAATAATCGGATAGCATTGAGCGGTAGCGATTCCCATTCACAGTAACGTGCCGGTTTTGATCGTCACGGAAGAAGTACGGCCCAATGACACCACCAGCATGTAAACCGCACCAAACATTGATTTTTTCGGGATGTAATGGTGCCTCGTGAAGCACATGTGGATTGCTGCCTGACCAATAACGCATATTTTGCTTATTGACGAAGCCATCCAGCCAGAAATTAGCCTCATCGCTGAAGATGATTTTTCGATGAAAATCCGGATCATTTTCAAGTTGTTGCTCAGCCCGATTCACGAAGATACGACGCTTCTGGTGATCAAGCGGCTTCAGTTCTTGCGTCAATTTGATCTTGTAAGGATGTAGCCCAAGATCTTTTCGCGAAATTCGCCACAACGACGTCACAGAGATGCCCAACGCTTGAGAACGACTGAGAGACTGATTTGAGTCTTCCGCAATTGATGCGCTAGTGGCAGCAATATTCTCGACACTACGGGCACTTCTTTGTCTCACTGGCACGGGAACATTTTGTACTGAGCCTGTGGATTCAAATTTTTCCACTAGACGCTCAATTGTTGATCTGGCAGGACGATTATGACGACCATAAAATTACGTTGCGCTCTTAAAGTGTTTTAATAATTTCGACTCGTTGTTGGATCGTATACCTTTTCATGATGAAATGGCAAGAGAAGAGAAATGTCAAGAGAACGGGAAAAAATATGGCGTCGTTTGCTGTCCCTATCGGTCTACTTTTGTAGCGTCCCTATTGAAAAGCCCTTTACATACTTCATTGAAATACATTAGGCTAATTTTTTAAATGGAATTTTTTGTTTGCAAAGGGTGCTTTGCATTACCAAATATTGCAGATTTTGAATTCTTTAGAAATTTCCCAAAACACTTTACGTGCAATTTCCAGCATCATCAAAAAGAAATTAAACCTCGAACAAATAAACTCTTAAATACATTTCTAGAGCTTAAACCATGAAATCGGAAATCGTTTGAGAACATTCTCTCTGACACAAATTCCATACGAAGACTTAAAAATATAACCTCTCCTTTGAACAGGCTACATACTGTCAACAAGTGAACCAAAGAAGACCTATGAGTGTGTCCTTCCTCTCCTACCTCTCTAGCATATCCTGCTGTTACTTTAACAGATATGTAACAATAAGTCAATGTCTTTCGGTTTTGCTCAAAGAACAACAACGTCGAAAGAATGTTAACTGATGAAATTTCAATTTAAAGTGCGTTATCGATCATTTTGTTACATTCAGCTCACAACTTTCAACCTGAAAAATTTGGTAATCGAAAATACCATTGCCATACTGAAGCAATTTCTTACAAGTGTGTTTATGTCTACAACTTTTCCGTAATTTTGAGAGAATTTGAAATTCATTTGGCTGGATTGCGAGCTGAAAGAGGAAGAAGAGAGGAAAGCTTACTTAGAAAAGGTGAAAGAAGCGAAATGTCGCTTAGAAAAAGCAAAAATCTTTATCTCAGACCAAAATGAAATATTATTATTTTCAATTGATTTTTTTCTTTCTTCGTCCTCTTTCTTTGTTTCAAAACTCACCGTTTTGAGAATTTGAGTTGTTCGCCTTACCGTTTTGTATCACACTTTCAGATACAGCCGAAGAGAGCTTGAAATAAACCGTTTCTTACACAAATGTCAATGGCCAATGAAGTTCTTCCTTCATTTGCGCCACAACACGGATCAGGTCGGGGTTTCCTTCAGCAAGTTATTCCATGTATCTAGTTTGTTGGCCGATGCCATTCAGTTCAGTCAATGTCATCTTAGTATGCCAATATTTTGTGGACTTGCAGGTTATTAGCGCCCTGTTAGATGTTCTAGACTCTTGAGTCGCAGATTGCTTTCTCCTACGCCAGGCCTGGATGCAGGCCAGTCCATCCCCTTTCCAAGCACTTTTGTATCATCCCTAACTACTACCTGAACCTACTAAACTTTCGTAATTGCTCGCTTTTTGAAGTCTTCACCTCTTCACCTTGAAAGCATGACATCAAACGAATTTTATTTTCTATCAGTTTCGATTTGTGTTTGGTTCTTATATTACTCGTATCCAGATGAACCATCCCTCCCTAAACTATAACTCTCCTGAATATTTCATTAAAATGCTTTGGGAAATTGAGTAGTGAATACATACCTATAAGCAAACAAAATGTATTTCGAAAACACTAAAATGAACGGTAAATGCCTTAACCCCAAGAAAAACTCGTTCAAACCACAAAAAATCCTCCAACGAACTTTCCCACTTAAATTACCCTTAGCTTAATGGGTTCATTACCCTTAAGGTAGGTTCCATTTTCTGTGGACGCAGTAAAAAAAAAAAAAATAAGAGATAAGGTGAGCGAGTCCAGTTTAGCACTAAAAAAAAGTTTGAAAAACATAAGGCATCAACTTACAAAACCAACAAAAACAGCTATCATACCCCCAAATCGCCGCCTCCAAAAATCAGCAATAAAAGAGAAAAGAACTTATACAGTCACGAGTCACCAAGAATCCGAACATTTGCATTAGCCTATACCTTTACTCTCCGATGAATGCGGACGGAAGGTCCATTCCGAATGCTCCGCTGTTAGAGTATAAAATTCCGGCACCATCCTATTGCGCCTAGCTTATATGTTTGTTTGATGGTGTTTTTGTTTTCTGTTGCTTAATATTTTTATTTTTCATAACGAACCCACAAAAAGATCCTTTCGCGTTAGGGTTAGTGGCCTTGTCTGGCTTTGCAACATTTATATCATTAACATCGCTCCTTCCACAGTTGTGAGCACCTTCCTCGCGCTTTCCCAGCGGTCCCGGGCAAACAAAGCAGGAACAAAATTATAAAAATATTGTTTTTGTTTGCTGGATGCTAACCTTTTGCCTTTTGTAATCGGATAAAGCTATTTAACTCTGTTTGCCTTATTTTTTATTCTTCGTCTTTAGGTATTTTTTCTCTTCCACTCAAAATACAAAATATTCTTCGCCTTGTCCCAGCACAGGTTTCAGTAATATTGTCGGTCGGTTGCCACTAGAACAACCTCGTCTTCATATTTGCACAAAAGGAAAGCAATGGACCTCGCTGATGCCATGAGCGAAATTAAATTATAAATTCATATGTATAGGTTCTTGACGCAATTTCGAGTCGCGGGGCGGACCGCCGCGCCCACTGTTGAATTCAGAATCCTGTTTTTTGATGTCAACCACCAACAAACCAACGCTATATCGCGGCACAAGTGGCGCAACGCTGACTCCTTGTGGTTCAAGGAATTCATGAAATGATACTGATGATACAGATATGGAATCTTTCCCTTCATAACCATTACCGCCAGACTCACAGGGTGGTCTTTAAAGAAACGAGGAATCTTTAAAAAAGTTCCTTCGCTTGTACTGTGATTAATAGCTTAGCCATGTTAAAGCACTTGCTGTTCTAGCATGATTTAACATTCTGTCAAGCCCACCCAGTTAACCAGCAACGACGACGACGTTGTTGGTCATCGTAAAGGTAACTTAATAATTTCAATACCGGAAAATTAAAGAGCTCATTATTCTGATTAAAATTATGTTTGTATGTATGTGTGTTACTTTTGTACGTTCATTGTTCGGAAAACCGGAACTGAGTAATAGCGTCCCTCCGTATTCAAGCTGGCATCCAACATTACAGCGTGCACCAAGTCGTCTTATCGTAGAGTGGGTCATTTAATTATTGTTGTTTAAGGTTGTCCACGAAATCATGAAAACGCGGAAGCCCTTCGGCTGCTACATTATTGGATCTCGATCTATTAATCCTGCGTTCGCATGAATGCAGCAGTGATGCCAAAATAAAGTGCGTTGAACAAAAACAATCATAATGTTTCGTTAGCGTACAAACGACTCAGACTCACCCTCTCTGTTTCAAATTAAAATGCAGAAGTGGGATGTGGTGCCCGGAAGAGAAGCAACGATGTATCGATAAAAAAAAATGCGATTGGTATGGTGAGGAGTGGCGATAAGGGAAAATTGGAAAAAATTAAATATTGGGTCTGTTATTCCGGTGGATCTTCGGGTTATTTTAAGTGTATTCAGAATCCAATCAATGCTCGACTAGACTCGGAGGAGAGGAAAAATTATAAGTGCGCAAATTAATTCCCATGTTTCTTTATTATTGGAGAAGGCGAATAATTTTACCCACATATTTCGCAGCCACCAATGATGACTATGAGCTGTGAGATGACTTGCACGAAATTGCCTATAAAAATGAAAACGGTGTTTTGATTTTCATTATGGAAGTGTGCATAAGGATGACTTAAATACAATTTTTAATGAACTTAATAAAAAAATTAGAATATGAGTGCAACCCATGTGGTTCTCACTACTAACTTCTCAGAGTTTAAAAAAAATAAGTAAAAATACTACTTTTTTTGAAAAATTTCCAGCTAATGCATCCCGTTGTAGTTGTACAATGTACACACTCGCTGGTTTTCAAAGTCAAATTCCAGAAAACTGATGATTTGAGTACATACATTAAGTTCTTTGAATAACAGTGGCGCCATCTGTCAAAAGTTGTACGTACCAACTCCTGGACTCATTATCATATTACTCCTGAATATTGTAGTAGTTTTCTATAATAATATATCTATATAATAATTATTGAAAGAATTTATTTAATTGGATTAGCATTTCCGAAGATTAACATTTATATGGCAAAACAGCGTTCGGTGGGTCAGCTAGTAATAAAATTTAGTCTATGATAATCCTGAATATTCACCCTCACTTTCGTTCGAAAGTTATTCAAATTCGTATATACGTATCATACGCATTTGAATAACTTTCGAACGAAAGAGAATGTCAGAATAAGGGTGATTGTTTTTTTTTTTACACTTACCATCCCTGAATACAACTGTATTTATCATGAAAATGTCATTAATTATTTATCTATTGGGCCGTTTATCAGTCAATACTGGACATCCAAACAAACCAACATGAATCCATTTTTATAATATAAAAAAAGATTTAAGCTCACAAGTCTTATATTTATTTCAATCGTTCATAACAAATCACACTGTTATCAATAATTCCACTGAGTTTTAACCGATTTAAAGTCATAAATATTCTATTCCTGCACTCTTATGGACTCTTTTTCTTTTGAAGTTTTCGTGAAATTTTTGCAGAAATCATCGTAATTTTCAGTATTATAAGAGTTGTCTTAGTTTTTTGATTCCCAATTAAATGCCTAATTAGCTCTTAACAAGACAATACTGTGCCGAAAGAGACCAATTTCATGACAATACGATGAGTGGTTCGCACGATAATTGATTAGATAAAACGTAACGCACATACGCAGGTACGCAAAGACGTACATACGCACATACCCACATACGGACATATAAACACACACACAGGCATTATAAAATAGGCTGATTCCTAGTGACCTCGAGACATTTAGATTTATTTAAATAAAAAATAAAAAATAGAGTGGCGCCACAGCTCTTGAAGAGCCAAGGCCTAAGTGGCTTACTCTCATCAACAATTCTCTAGGTGCGTGTGAAGAATTGAGGGGACCTACAATTTTACGCTGATTCCGAACGGCAAAGTTGAGAAGCACTTTTTCATGACAGATGATACTCTTGGAAGTTTTGTCAGCTCTTCGCAAGAGGCAGTGTCCGTGAAAGATGAAATAAAAATTTTGGGCCTGAGTAGGATTCGAACCCACGATGTTCTGCTTAGCAGCCAACGCACCTAACCACTAAGCTACGGACACTACAGATTTATTTAAATTGGAGATTCTCAAATCGGCCCCATTAAGGGTAGGTGTACCAGAACAGCGAACTCAAATTTCATGTAAATGAATTTGTATGTGTTAGTGAGCTCTACGCTTCACCGATTCCTTCTTCTCATCTCAGACGAAAATTTGCATCACGATCACGCACATGAAGGAGAAAAAAAAAGAAAAGGAGCAAATTCATAAACATATCTACATGCAATACGTGAAGAAAAGAATATCTGCACATTATTTCTTCTTTTTTTCTTTGAGATAGGAATATAAACTGAAAAAGTACATGTAAGGAGGTGCAAAGAAAGGGATACATCATAGATATTGTTGTTGCACCACGCGACATCGTGACGGCGGTAGAGACGCGAGGTGATGAACGGTTAGGTTTTTATTTCTTTTTGTGTGTATCTAGTTGAAGAAATATAAAAAAGATAAAACCTTATGAGAAGATCATTTATTTGTTTCCGTGTAAATAAATAATTTTTGGAGAGGCAGGATAACTATGTATTTTTTATGAAATGGAAAATCTATTATTGGGTGATGATTGCGTTTGTAACAGGCAGGTACCTTTTAACTTTTAGAAATATGAACGGTGTTGAAAATAGTCATCAACCTATTATTGAAATTTTTGAACTTACGCAACAAAACGATGTAAGAAAATAAATTGAGTTCTCCAATTTATTTAGAATTAAGTACCTACCCACCTACACAAAATGTTTGATCTAT
>CAKKXW010000004.1:40094138-40104277 GCA_920937365.1 Sphaerophoria rueppellii
ATAAATGAATTCATATTCGGATGTTTTCTTCACTTTTAAGAATTATTAATGATTCATTTTCGAAGGGAAATGTTTGCTGGGTAATAATTTATATTGAGTAAAGTAGATACTAATGTATCTGTTTTTTTTTTTTTTGTTTACTTTTGCATCTTTGTATAAGAGTAGTTCGTAGCTCTGATGGTGAGAAAGGTAAGAGCAGGTTGGTTAAAAAGCAAAGTGCGTTTTGGATTTTTTTTTTAAGTTTTTTTTTCAATGTTAATTTGCTGTATGATCAAACAATTGCCTATATTATTTAGCTTGTTCCAGAAGAAAAAATTAAATTCAATGTTAACAGTTTGAATAATTTTAATGAGGTGAAGAAAAATATTCTTCAATAAACAAACTCTGATAAACAAACTTTGATATAAAATTGATTATATGGAGTACACAGCACAGTATTTCAACAAGATACCAAGAGCACAGTGCGAGAATTAGGGAAAAGATAGAGGATATAAAAGGAGGTGTCGGTGAACATTGGTTTTGAAATCTTGAATATTTCAATGGCAAGAAATACGGCAATTATTTAGGTTTAAATGTGTTGAATAACAAGCATAATACTTGTATTGAGATTTACTAAAGGTCTTTTGGTAGTAAATTGCTAAGTCAATTTTATCCTTAACTTCATGAAGTCCTGAAAATGGCTGTCTATTGCTTTTCTTATCTCTTTGACCGCAAAGCAGGCTTAGTATGTAACTAATTTTTAGGATCAAAGTTATCTATACCAAGAAGTTTAGAAAACAGTTGGCACCAAAAAAGTTTTCTTCCTTAATGAGCCTTTACTGCGGATATTCAGAACAAGAATCCAGATAAATTCTCGGAAAGAAGGATACATTTTTAAATGTCTGATTTGGGAATAATCAATGTCCTTTACAATATAAACCATATGAAGGGTGAAGAAAAGAATAGTCATAAAACAATTTAAAATCATTCTAGAAAGTGACTGTTTTTACTAAGAAGTGAGAAAGGTTTTTTTTTCTATTTGATTCGTTTTTCGATTTTAAAATCGATAGAAAAAAGCACAATTGAGGGCCAAGTAATAACAATCATCCTCAATATTCAATTTACACGATAGGTCATATGTACCACGACGATCCTATTTACACCCATGGCTTAAAGTAGATAGTTGTATCTATCTTTCAGAAAGGAGGTAATTCAAAATTATTTTTAGCAAGTGGAGCGTATTTTCATGAGCTAGATTTCTTTGTTTTGATTTGATTTTAAATAGGCAGGCATATATCGCAATTTTCGCATCAGTGCTTCAATAAAATTGTCCAAAAAACATGTTTTGACATAAGAACTCGTAACCATAACATTTTATGCTGTATGATTCAATTAAAAGGCAAGATGTCAACCCACCTTTTATAGATAAATCCTGCTAGTAACAGAAAGATTTATTTGATATCAGGCATATGTGTACGTAGGTGTTTAAATATTATGCTTCCATATCTTAAATTAAAAAAAGTTATAAAGTAAAAACAACCAAAAACGGACATATCACAACGAAACAAAAGGTAATACCATTTGCTTTAAATAGGTTAAAATGCCCATTAGGCGTTCAGCCAACCGTAAACTACGAAGCTTACTGTTAAGCAATCATAATCACATCCTCTTCACTGTTTATTTGAAAAAAAGCTCACGATTTTATGAAACTCCCTCCTGTAAATGTTCCAGAGTTATAGATTGCTTTCTTCAATTTCAGATTGAACGTTGAAGAGAAGCAGAAGAAGAAGGTTTGAATAGCAATCAGGATATCTTGTCTTAACATAAATGCAGCCTCAATTGTAATAACAGTTTGTTGAGGATCTGAATTATCTCACGGCTCTTGAAAGCGTATGGGTTTGTTGGAAATCAGAAGAGAAAATAGCATTCTTTTTAGAGAGATGTGCAGCGCTGTCATAACTTATGACATTTTATCTTTTCCAGTTACTCTATATATTATGAGAATAATCCAAACTACGGACCCTCCATAGGATAAGCCTTGACACGACGCACGGAGCGGCTTACGGTGACTACTAGCATGAAGTTTAGAGCTTTGCGATAACTGACATGGTTGACAGGTCGAAGCGGATTAGGATGTTCCTATTAATTACACCCCAACGAAGTGGTGTTCCCACCACTCCAAGGCACTCCCTACGAGCGACAACAGCGAATGACTTTCTTTTTTTGGAATCAACGGTGGCGTCTTCAGTTCCATTTAGTCAGAACTACTTGGTGTACACCTTTACGGGCTACTTCGACATATTTGAAGCCCAGGCGGTAAAAGGAGCGGTTTTTCCGGCTCTCGCACTTGGAGTCACATCAAGCGCTTGATACTCCGGCTCTTGCACTTGGAGTCACATCAAGTGCCTAGGACTGGTTTGGGATTGAACGTTGGGGTTACTTCCCGACTACTAGCCTAGGAGCCTCCATACAAGAAATTCCCGTCATCGCGAATAAGATTCACTTGGTCGGCGTGAATTGAGTTAGCCCGAAAGGCCGCGCATACCTGTTGCAATAAGTTAACCATCGACCAAATTTTCACATTGCGGCAGATCTTGGAAAAGACCTATGAACTTCAAATCGATACCCACCATCTTTTCATCGATTTTAACGCCGTGTATGACAGCATATACAGAGACGAACTGTATAAAGCTACATATGTTTAGTTTTGACATCCCTGCCAAGTCCGTTCGCTTGTGCAAAATGACGATGGAGAACTCACGCTTCGCCATCAAGGTTGACAACGAGCTTACGGAATCTTGCAATGTCAAAAAAGGATTCAGATCAGGCGATGCACTGTCATCGTTCTTGAGAAGATAGTGCGAAACTCCACCGTCAACACCTAAGGGACTATCTTCCAAAAGTCTGTTCAACATCTCGCGTCCGTGAACGGGAGGAACGCAGCATGATGTCAATGGCGCCTTTGTGAGAAGTGAGACAGAAGCACCAAAAAATTGTTTAGCGGTAAATGAGGGAAAAACGAAGTATATGCTGTCTTAAAGGAGCACCGACGGCTCGGACAGAACGTCACAATAGACGTATACAACTTCGAGGTAGTAGAAAGGTTTGTCTACCTTGGCTTCGCTATTAACACGGGCAATAACACCAGCGCCCTGGTGTTACGAAGAATAACTCTTGCTAGTCGCTGTTTATTTAGGGGTAAGAAAGCAATTGAGTTGAAAGCCCTCTCTTGAACAACATTTCTTCGGGTCATCTTTGGCCCCGTGTGCATAGATGGGGAATGGAGAAAAAGATACAACAGCGAACTTTAGGGACTTAGATGGCTCGGTCATTTAGAGCGGTTGGACACCAATGCTCCGGCGGGAGAGCCTCCGTCACTAATCCCGAGTGACGTATAGAAGGAGAAAAGACCGCGACTCATGTGGCTCACACAAGTGGAAGAGGACCTCAATCAACTTGGAGTGCAAAACTGGAGACAGCTAGCTGGGGATCGAGCTGCCTGGCCGGAGACTTTTGACTGAGACCAATGTCCAAAAAGGACTAAAGCGCCACCTTAAGTAAGTTAGTAAGTAACGGACAAAAAAAATCTTCTTTAAAATATCTAAAACACACAATTTTCCACAAAGTGTTCCAAAATATTATTAAAACATACAATTTTAACATGCCACAAAGACGAGAATATGCAAATAAAACATGAAAATAACGTTAGTTTAGTTTATGGAAATAAGTTTACTTAAATTCATTATTGTCGACGGTGTGAATTGATCGAAATTAAAGCAATAATAAAATAATTGTTCGCTAGAATCCGTAAATTTAAACAAAACTATCTGATTAGTGCCTTTTTAATTGAAAAAAAAATAAAGGAAAACCAAAGGACAGTAGGAGTAGAAATAGATATACGCACACAACACCATTTAAAATTTAAAAAAAAAAAACTATCTTCCAGGGCTTTCTCTTTGAAACTCAATTAAACTTTTGACCTTGCCACAAGTTGCTGTTTTATCAACATGGAAAAGCTCTTGTAGGGAAGTTTCTTTTTTTATTGAAATCGGATGGTACATCCTGTAACAGAGTTAGCTGCTTAAATTATAATTATTCTCTTGAAAGGGCAGCTAGAACTTTTGATGTAAGGTTTCTTTATTTCTGCGAAACAAAAAGTTGGTAGAAAATAATTTGAATTTCATAGTGGAGGGAAGGAACTGGAAATTTGTTTGCTAAATAGTGGAATGATCGTTTTTTGTTCCATTTAAGAGAACGAGTATAAGACAATAGTGCATCTGAGAGACTTAATTAAAATTTCTTTTGACCCGTTGAATTGAAATAAAAAAGGGCGATTTCAAAAGTACATACCGATATTTTATTAAAATGATGTTAAAAATGCCAAGAAAAAAAACACAATTGTACAATAATTGACGTTGCTTGTCGTTGGTTCCTCAGTTAACAAACCGAAAAAAAACTTAATAAAATAAAAAATGTTTATGTAATTTGAGTATTACTAATTAGCGGTCTATATGGAATCAAATTGAAATATTACACATAATCTAATTATTCGTCACAGTTCTCGAAATGTGATCCCGATTGTTAATTTTCTTGATCCATGTGCTGTAATTTACGTAAAAAGACTCCAGTGTTCGATACACAGCTAGTCAAAGACACTATCTCTCCAACCAACGTCCAGGTCTTCACCACTTTACTCTTGGGCAGGCCAACTGCTTTAAAACAACCTTATCTTCAGAGTGCAGGCTACTGATCCAACCAGATGCTTAGGTACGTCTTCATACATACATAATTGATTTCTAGTATTTTACTTTATAATACACAAGCCTACCCTGCGAACCTCGTCTCGCAACCATTCACAGCAACTTTAGAATAATTATAAATAACACAGATATTGTTAAAAGGCAATGTAATTTGCTTGAATCCAATTGAAATAGAGAACTTCATGTATCTGAATTTTTCCAACTAACTTTCTACTTTCACTAAAGCGTGCAGTAAAAAGCAAATATCATTCACAAATTCAACAAAATTTCCGGTATGTTTTGACTATTTCAAGAAAATCAGAATTCCAAACAGCTTTCGATTGTTCCCCTTATATGCAGATTTTCCCATAGGATTGTCCAAAAAATTTGTTTTTAATAAGGCCTACAATGAAAATTTTATAAAAACGCATTGAGGATTGAGCGGATTAGGAGTTGTTAAAAGACAAAAATTTGATTTTAGGTCTTGAAGTTCTCCGCGCTCTCGCAGAGTTTTCCGAGTTCCCAATCCCTAATCCAAATCCTTTCAAAACCAATGAATTTTCCGAGCCGAATTTTTCATCAAGGACTTTCTTTTTTAAATTCAAAAACCCATTTTGAAATTTTCCAGTTTTGTATATTTGAAAACCTGTGCACCTACAACATGGGATTTTCCCTTTGAAAACCAATGAGTGTTCTGACTTTTTCATCAAGAACTTTCTATTTTCCATTCGAAAAATCATTTTGAAATTTTCCAGTTTCCCATTGGAAAACCAATGCACCTCCAATTACATGCACTTTTTCCTTGGAGAACCAATGAGTTTTCCGACTTTTCCATCAAGAACCTTCTATTTACCATTCGAAAACCCATTTTTTAATTTTTTAGTTTCCCATTCCAATGCACCTTCAATTGCATGCAATTTTCACTTTGAAAACCAATGAGTTTTCCGACTTTTTCATCAAGAACTTTCAAAATCGAATTCTTAAGAAAGTGGTAATTATATATATGGTTTTAAATGAAACTGAAATATTTTGTTATTATAGGTTGGGTATTGTAGGATCTGGGGGCGTATGCTGTATCTTTTCCTACACACCAAGTGCTTACGTAACCTCCTCGTGGTAACTACTGGGTAATGGTTATATCTCTAGATATAACTAGCGAAACTTGTAAGCGCTGCTGTGAAACGGAGAAACAGAAGCACCTTATCAACGCAACAGCCCAACAAATTAAGAGGTTAGTGCGAGGGGCTAACAACCCCTCCACAGTAAAAAAAAACTTGAACGTTATGGGAGAGACACCAGCCTCGGATGATGACCCCCCTCTCATGGTAACCAGACCCGGAACGACAACGGACTATGCATTGAGAGTTTGTACCTGGAATGTAAGAACACTTAACACTCTGAGGTGCAACTCAGAAACATGAACTTGTCCCTTCGCAGTATAAGGCAGACATTACTGCGATCCAGGAAATATGATGGATAGGATTAGGGATAGTGAAAAGAAAAAATTGCAACATTTAATACCACTGTCATCAAAGAATGCAAATTTTTGGATGCGGATTCGTCGTGGGGAATCGGTTTAGATCGAAAGTCATGGATTTCAAGCCAACAAGTGATCGCCTGGCTGTAATAAGCATCAAGGCCACACTACAAAACATCGGTATAATATACGCCCCTACCGATGATGCCGAGGAGGCAAGCAAGGAGAATTTTTATGATGTCCTGGATAGAGCCTACGGAGCCCGTCCATAGTACGACGTCAAAATCGTACTCAGAGATTTCAATGCAAAAATCAAGAAGGAAGACATCTTTGGCGGATTAGTTGGAAAGCACAGCCTCCACAAAGTTACAACAGATAACGGCTTCCTTCTAATCGTCTTTGCTGCAGCTCGTAATACGGTGATAAGTAGCCCAAGGTTTTCATGTCGAAAGACCTATACAGCAACCTGGATCTCCGGATGATCGAACCACCAACCAAATGTGCACTTTCCGAGGATCAAATGTCGACTCTGACCACTTTCTTGTAGTGGTTTAGTTTAGAGCTCGACTATCAAACGAAAAAAAAACACGTTCGGCCTAAAGGAAGCAGTTCAACATCGGTTGCCTTGGCACTCTGGATAATGCCAGAGACTACAGTCAGCGCCTGAGTGAGTGACTCCGTCCTCCCAAATACCACAGATGTCAACACCTTGTGGAACCAATATCGCGAAATAATAAAAAAAAGTAGTCGAGACCAACATAGGTTACCAGCCACCCCCGAAAAAGAACCCGTGGTATGATGATGAGTGCGAGTTATTGAAAAGAGAGCCGGAAAATGAACGTTTGTAGATGCTGCAACGGAAAACAAGAGCAGCAAGAGAAGAGTATCGATCAAAAAGGAAAAATGAGAAAAAGACCCTGCGAAGGAAGAAAAGAGCATCTGCAATTTCTCAGCTCAAAGATCTAGACGAGTCTCGGGCAAAGAACAACACCCGGCGTTTCTTTAAATGGTCAGAGCAACTAGCTTCTGGTTTCAGAACCGCAACCGGGACACATGCTCTTCGAAACAGTGAAGGAAACCTAGTCAACGAAAAACAGGGAATTGTAGATGTTTCATCACTTCGAACAGCTGCTGAATGCAGCTAATGACGAAAGAGAAGCAACACCAGTCAATAAAGACCCAGTCTTAAACCTTTCTGCAACACAATAATCGGCACGTACTAGTGTGGCTTTAGGCCAGGCAGAACAAAGATAGACCAAATATTCACATGGAGGCAGATCCTAGAAAAGACCAACGAATTTCAAGTTGAAACCCACCATCTTTTCATCGACTGCTGCGTATGATAGCATCTACCGCCAAGAACTTATGATGGCGATGTCTGAATTCGGGATTCCGAACAAACTGATCTAGCTGTGCCGCATGACGCTTAACAATACGTAGTGCAGTGTGCAAATGGGTAACAGCTCATCCGAGTCATTCCAAATATGCGCAGGGTTTAGAGATGAGTTTTCATGTGACTTCTTCAACATAGTCCTGGAGCAGATAGTGCGCAAGGCAGGTGTGAGCACCGAAAACACTATCTTCAACAAGTCCACCCAGCTCCTAGGCTATGCGGACGACATTGACATCATCGGTCGATCCAAGAGGCCTTCACAGCGATTGAAGAACAGGCGAAACTCGTTGGGCTTGAAGTGAATCAGGACAAAACAAAGTACATGCTATCAACAAACAAAGCAACATCTATCCACCGCCTAGGACAAAACGTCACTGTTGGTAGCAGCAATTTCGAGGTAGTTAATGAGTTCACCTTCCTTGGAACAAACATCAATCCCACACCTTAGTGGAGATCCGAAGAAGAATTACCCTAGCGAGCCGCTGCTGCTTCTGTTTGGCCAAACAACTGGGTTCAAAACTCCTCACTCGAAAGACAAAGTGTCTGCTCTACGGCGCCGAATGCTGGACGATAAGTAGAAAAGGGGAATTGATACTGGGCATTTTCGAGAGAAAAATTCTTCGACGTATTTTCGGTCTCGTATGCGACGATGGCGAATGGAGAAGTAGGTTCAACCGAGAACTGTATGAGCTGTACCAAGATGTGGATGTAGTCCAGAAGGCCAAGAAAAGACGACTACATTGGCTCGGCCACATCGAGCGAATGGACGACAACGCTCCAGCCAAGAAAGTCTTCTCATCCCAGCCCCCAGGTTCGAGACGACAAGGAAGACCGACCAAGTGACTGCGGATACCAGAGCGCTTGGTTTCGGCGACTGGAGAGTGCATACGATGGAAGGCTGCAGTATCTCAGGCTGAGATCCTTCATGGATTGTGAGCCGGATAAGTAAGTAAGTTGAAGAGAAATAATATTAGTACATATTAGATTTTATAATACACCTAACATTCAGACTGTGATCAAATTAAAATTAAAAATGATTAAGGATTTGGAACTTGAAACATAGGTATAATAGGTATAATATGTATAGATAAAAATGCCATCGAGCATTTTTTTTTTTCACACCCCAAATTGATTCTGTTTTGAGTAAAATCTTTTCCGGTCACTTGTCTCGCTAGCAAACCGAATTGATCTTTAATGTTCTGAATCGGAATTATCCTCAGACGAAAGTGAAAAAAAGATGCTCAAAATGAATCATTGAAATGCAGTTTCTGCTTTAAGAACTCTTTAATGCATTACAAGATATGTTAAAGGAAGTGGCAACGATTTTGAAAAATGAAATTCTCTGCCCATTTGTCGACAAATCTTTTTCGGTATACATATCTTCTATATATATAAAAGAACAGCCTAATTTTTGTGTTCGTTCACTAACCGGGCAAACTGGTTGACCGATTTTTCTAATTTTTTCTCTAAATGCAAGAGGTTTTAGGGTAGAAGGTTTAGCAAAAATAAAATGTATACATTTCAAATCACTTATTAAAAAATGTTAAACTTTTTTTATTTCGCACTACAAAAAAAACTGATCAAATATACGAACACTCAATTTAGTTTGAAAATTTTGTCAAATATATTTTTTTTTCGATATAAAATCAAAAAAAAAAATTTCAGTGAAGAAAAAAAATATTTGACAAATATAATTTTTTTCGACAAAAAAAATGTCAGTTTACCTAGGAAATTATGTTTGAACTAGCTGACCCGGCAAACGTTGTTTTGATATTTGAAATTTCTAGAGTATGAAAATATGTACGTATACCCTATTTATTTTTAGTGGGTACGTATTTGTTAATAATATTGATATTTGTTATTTATAACGTTTTGAATGTTGATGGAATGTGTCATTAATAAAATTTAATCAACACTAACGAACTGGAGGTATTCCACGTAAAATTATTGTCTGAATGAAAAACATGGTGTGCTCAAATTTAAGCCACAAATATACATTATTTAGCTTTGAGTCAATAGTCATTGCAAATGCCAATCTGATGGGGAATTGAATGCTTTCAAATTGAAATGTGCCAGTTGCTTACGAAAAAACCGTTTTGCGAATAAAGCATTGCCACTATTGAATTGGTTGCTCGACAACAATACTCCGTTAAGGACAATAATAAAATTGCATTGGATTCAGAATATTTGCGCAAACTATTGAGTCGAACTTAAACGATCAACAAAAGTACCTATGTGTATGACACCATTATATACGCAAGGTGTGATCAGTCTGAGTGGTGGTATATATTTTTGTGATGCACCCGGTGGAATGGGGAAATTATTTTTGTTATCATTAATTTTAGCATCAATATGATCTGAAATTAAAAAATGTGCACGACTGGGTCGTACGAACTTGCTCCCGCATGCTAAAACTAAATATTTATGATTACTTAAATTGCAAAAAGTAGTGTTAAAATACGGGATTTAGTTTAAGCAATTCTACTAGCAAATTCAAGCTGAGTTATCAAACGCGTTTATAAGACTTAGGTTACGTTAAAATAATAACAGG
>CAKKXW010000004.1:40110461-40122825 GCA_920937365.1 Sphaerophoria rueppellii
AAAATAAGGTTTGAATTTGTTTGGAATTTAAATTTTTGGAATGAAATGTTTTTACGAGGTTCATTTTCAAATTTTAATTTTCTTAATGAATTCTAATTATTTTTATATATTGAGTTTTTTTTTTTTTTAATTAAGTGTAAGCTGTAAGTAAGAGTGTAATCAGAATTGCTTAAAGTATATCTCTTATTTTAACACTACTTTTTGCAATTTAAGTAATCATAAATATTTAGTTTTAGCATGCAGGAGCAAGTTCGTACGACCCAGTCGTGCACATTTTTTGCCTACAATTCTGTAAAATCCGTTTTTTAATATTTGGCTTAGTTTCCGAGATATTCAGTGTTCTTTCTGTCGTATCTCCAAGGTCACTAACGATTTGAGTCATTTTTTGTCGTATGTGTAAGAAAAAGCTACACATACGACAAATTTTAAACATACAACAATTTTTCCCATGCAAAACCAGTTTTTCGTCGATTCGGAAAATAATTGTCGTATGTGCCTTTTCTTTGAACACATACGACAATAATTTACTGAAGTCTCAGTGTGCGTTTGTCGTATGTCCCAAAACTATTAACACAGTCGTGTGTTATTTTTGGTCTCTGTTGCAATCATGATGTCAAACGAGTCGACGCCGAGTCTTCTTATCCGAGTTTGTCGGAAGAAATGTATGCGTAATGATATCAGTCATGCAATAAATTTATGTTTTAATAACTTTTATTTGGTTTCTTAATTTTTTTGCATACAAAAAAAAAAAGAAAATCATCCCTCCACGGGGTAAGCCTTGACGTGGCGGAGCGGCTTACGGTAACTACTACTATGAAGCTTAGAGCTATGCGATCGCGAAACTTGATTTCGCAGAAGGGCCTCCCATGGTCGACAGGTCGAAGCGGAGTAGGCTATTACTATCAATTACCCCACAACGAAGGAGTGTTCCCACCAAGGCACTCCCACCGAGGGACGGCAGCGAATGAATTTCTTCTTTGGAATCAACGGTGGCGTCTCCAGTTCCAGTTAGGCCGAACTACTTGGTGACCACCTTTACGGACTACTTCGACTTATTTGAAGCCCAGGCCGTAAAAGGAGCCCTTGCACTTGGAGTCACATCAAGTGCCTGGTACTCCAGGTTGGGGGTTGTGCGTTGGGGTGACTTCCTGACCACGTAGAAAAAATTTTAGTTGCGAACCAACGAGCAAATGTACAAAGGACAACGATTTTTGGATATGCACGTGGAATGTTAGGTCCCTTAATAGACCGCGTGCTGCCGAACAGTTTTATTATAAAAGAAAACTCTGTGTATACAATCTCACTGTCACATTTATTATTCCTGGATTTGCTAAAGTGACTTATTGTGTTTTGTGGAATGAAACTGTTTGCGGAAGATCTGGGAATGATATAGCAAGTGCACTCATTGATATGTTGAACAAAATTATGGAAGACCATCCAAATATACTAACTTTAACTTTGTGGCGTGATTCATGTGTTCCACAGAATCGAAACCGGATCACATCAACCGCTATTCTACAGTTTATACACGATCACCAAATTGCAGTCGATGTTATACAAAAATTTAGTGAACCTGGTCACTCATCCCTGCAGTCCACGTTCATAGTTCTCATAAATTGAGAACTTGTAGCCTCAATTTTTGCAGATGTAATATTTCTGAACACATTTTAGCAAAATCCTACAAGTTGTTCTTCGAAAATATTCAAACGAATCGTATTTTCTTCGATAAGCCAAGAAAGGTTTGAAAACAAAAAAGCAAACAAAACGAAAGATATCCTCTGAAAACTTCAAGCAAATAGATAAAGAAGTTTTTGCCAGATTCCGAAAATGCATCCGTTCAAGAACCAGCCTTCAAGTGCAACAGTTGCTGCTGAAATTGAGATAAATGTCTTTCGGTTGAGAGTGTAGAAGATAAATTATATTTTTATACCTTCTCCTTCACATTCACACTTTTATCGCATTACACCCAATATGCAGCATACACATAATATTATCCTTTATGTTTGTGTATTTTTAAAGAGCACTGCACTTTAACCAACAAAAAAAGGATTATATTATTTATTTGTGTGTCAGTGTATTATATTTTCAAAGTTTAGAAAACGCATTTTCTCCCCTTTATCAGCGTCAACCAAAGAATCTGGAGACTGTGTTTTATTTGTGGGTGTTTCTTTAGACATTCATTGAGAGTAGTGGCTCTATGTTCAAGAATCACCTGTTAGAAAGTTTTGCCACAAGTTGAAGGACGAAAAAGATTTTATATTTATTTATTGAAAGAGAACGCTTGGAGCAATATTGTCTTAATTTCTTATTTGTTGGTGTCGCCGCCTTATCGATGATGCTGGCAAAGAAAATCAATGACCAATTCATTGCTTTAAGATGGTTGTTTGGAATTATTTATGATTCATTGTTGTTTAAAGAGACAAAATTATTGTTCGATTTTTGATGATTAAAAGCACTTTTAACTTCAAAGTGATTTTACTTTTACTTGCAAGAAATCAGTGCGGATGAAGAAGAAAAGATCAACTAATAATAATCAAGGATTAGAATTTTTCGCTATCTATATAATTATTAAAGTTTAACGACGATGATTTGTATACAGAGTTGGCGTGTTTTTTTTGAAAAATCTTGAACCATGTTGCGAAATATTGGAAAACTGATAGGAATATGCAAACCATGGGCCATCACCAACTTGGTTGGCTAAGCAAAATGTCATCATGTTATAAACATAAAAAAAAAATAAATAAATAAAAATACAACGTATTTTGAAATACAAATACTATCAGACGAAAATATTCCTTTTGATTTGTGTTGACTACCTTCGCTCGAATTATGTTCGGAGAATTCGAACACAAATCGCTTTTATGTTTGGTTATACAGATTAATTCGCGAGCGTTGTGCCAAAAAGCTAGAGCGTATAGCTTGAGTTAAGACAAGAAAAAAATCGTGTGGGAGGGTGGGTCTATTCCCCCCGTTTAGCCGGGAGGGGCAATTTTCTTTAAAAAATGACTTATCTTATTGTTGGAGTTTTATCTTAAGAAATCATTTTCGAAATTAAATAAAAGCATTTGAATTTTGCGCCATCATTTGGGTCGTCCGCCATATATAATTTTATTGAATTCGCCTGAGAGAAAATATTCTCTTATACAAATTTCTGTATAAATATCAGTCAAAAAGTGAAATAAAAGACTTCTCTTATTGTTCGTTTGCCAAATTAGTCGACTCGCATTTTTGATTTCGTATTTTTCGAAGGTTTCCGCTTTTTTTCGTTTTCTACAAATTTCGTAAAAGTAAAAATCTTACATTGAAGATAATCGCTCGTTATTTTTTCGTGAACGTTTTTTATTGGAAAAAACGTGTAGTTAAAAATCAACCAGGAAAGTTCCTTCTTTTAGTTTGAAAAGAGCTCAAGGATTTCCCGGGTTGACGACGGTCAAATTCCCTTGATCGTACACTTATAAAAAAAATATTAAAATCAACGGCCTCGTTTGCAACACCGTGTTGTACCTTTTTGGAAAGCCAGAAACACCTTCTTTCATTTTATTTTTAAACTAAATTAAATTAAACTCAAAATTTTCAAAAAAAAAAAAAACAAAAAAAAATCATTTTTGAACTAAGTTTTTTTCAAAATTTTATGTAATTAAGTACTAATGTTGTTTTAAAAATTCAATGCCATTGTTAATTTTTAGTCGAAAACAGAAAACTGGATGCAAAAATGTCTTTCCGTTGTTGAGAAGTACAAAAAAAAACCAGAACCACTTTTTTCTAAGAAAATCTTTGTTTTTATTTCTACCTATCTCGAATTTTAGTTTAATTAATTCATGACTCATTAACCTTTCTTTTAATATTTGTTCTGTAATTGGAATTTTATGAAGCCTCAATAAAGTAGAAAAGTATTGGATTTTCCCTGGATTAATCATTAATCAATTAATCAAAAGGTACCGCACGATGTTGTAAACGAAGCCGTTGATTTTTAATATTTTTTTTATAAAATAAGTCAATTTTTCAGAAAATTGCCCCTCCTGACTAAACGGGGGGGGGGGATATACCCCCTCTCTTATACGATATTTTTCTTGTCTCAACTCAACCAACACGCTCTAGCTTTTTGGCACAACGCTCGTGAATCACCCTGTATATTTAGGGGGTATTGTTTTATACTCAAAAAATTCATAGAAAAGACACGAGTACACAAATACCCTGTTCCATAAAGTCCTTTTCTCTGCCAAAATTATATCTCACAACACATCATGTCAGTGATGTTTTGGGTATTTTAAGATAGAATTTGTTCCGGAAAAGTTTTTTTTTTGAGAATTGTGAAATTACGGTTTACTCTAATGAACCCATACCCAGAGGTAAAATAGAAATTTTACACGCGTAAGGTGATACAAATGGATTAAATTCACCATTTGCGTTACCTACTCACAAACCAAACAACCTCAAGACTTACTTACACTGTATGCCCTGTACGCAGATATAAACACAAGTTGCCTGTTTTGTGGAGTAGACGTAATAAATCTTTTTCACAGCACCTCCAGTTGGGGGTATTTTGTAGATGTATGTATGTAAAACCGTAATGGTCATAGAGTACATATAATTTTGTAAGTGTAACCATTTTAATTTCAGGGGCGATGTAAGTGTTGAAATACCTTAATGTTCTTATCCTTGATCATGGTAAGGGTTTTTTAAGAAACAAAAAAAAAAACGTATCCCATTAAATTAATGATGTATGATTAGAAACTTTAATAGCCTGTCGCAAAAGGTCAAAACAATATGATGTAAGAGGTTTTCAACTTGTGTTTATGGTACAAAAGCTGGTCGCAATTATTTGAATAACTGGCGACAATGGTATAAACTTTAAAAAAGTTCATTTGACTAATTTAAGGAATGTGAGTGCTTTTAATAGCAAAAGGATCATAAAGTTGGATGCAGATTACTAGAGATCCATTTAACGAAACAAAAGCAAATAATAATAATAAGAATAATAAAAGCAGTTGCTTAGAGATATAGAACTTTAAATTTAGTCGGTTGTCAAGTGATATGGCATATCATATCATTATTAGGTGACCATATCTGGAATGCGTATTTAAAGATAGGACGAACATAACAAGAGCGCTGTTGTTAATCGGATCTCAGAATTCATTAGTATTGAATTGGTTTTCCTAACGATCGCGATGTCATTAATGTGAACAGAAAAATCTAGCTAAGAATTATATATAATGGAACATCGCTTTTAGCTAAATTACCTAAATAGAAGAGGCTCTAAATGGCTTCCCAGAAGAACTGCCGAATATGAGGGTATCAAAGTGATGTAAAACAGAAGGAAACCATACGCATAGCGTGAGAAAGTTGATTGGAAGCTTTGAAAAAAAAAAACATTCCAAGGTTGTTTACATTTGGATTTAAAAAGATTTGTGATATTAAATTCAAGATGTTCTTGCAATAAAATGCCAAACAGTCTCCTACATTTATAGGAATACCTTAAGAACGTAGATAAAACGTATGTATTGGTGGTATTTAATCTAGATCCCATTTTTAAGAATGGTGTAGTAAAAGTGCTCTTTGGAATTGATGGATATTTACCTAATTTGAAAGACAATGCAAAAACATTAGATGCAATAGCCCAAGGCAACCATCGATTTCAAAAAAAATATACTGAAACAATCTTCACAACTTTTTATAAATGTATTAAAATGTGTTTGTTTTGTTATTTGCCATTAGTGTACATATCGTCATCAAAAAATACGCCGATCCACAAAGAAAATTTGAAAAAAGGCGGAAAGTTGATTATAAGCAAACAAGTCAACAACAACAACCTGGAAACCAAGATACTGTTGACCGGAAACTCTATTAATTCCATCAATGGAAAACTGCCGGCAAAGCTAGATTGGTGTTTGATTTCTATCCCATTTAATTTTCATGTAATAAAATAAACGACTCAACAACTAGAATTTCATATTTATTTGTTTGTTTTTTTTTTTTGGAAAATATTTTGATTGAGTTTACAAGAGTTTTATTGTTTACTAGCTGACCCTGCAGACTCCGAACTGCCTCAATCGATAATCGATACCCCTCTACCACACTACCCACTACCCTTTAAACGCTTCCCTACTCTGTTACCCGCTACCAACTATTTCTACACGCTTACCGTTAAACCATTACCCAGAAACCCACTACTTATTACCCGCAACCATTCACACTGCATTGCATTTCATTTGAAAGAGTGATTTTGAGATCTTTGTGTAGTCAATTTTTTTTTGCATTTCAGATTTTCCATTTATCAATTTTTTTGTTACTTTCTCTTGCTTTCCAGGTTACCCATCACGAATTTTCCAGTTTCCATTTGAAAACCAATGAGTTTTCCGTGTTTTTCATCAAGAACTTTCTATTTTTCCATTCGAAAACAAACTTGGAAATAACAAAAAAATATAATTTCTGGCCTTTGTTCGGTTTTTTCAGTTTACCCACTGTTCCATGAGATTTTTTCACTGAAATCATCACTGAATACAACAGCCATGAAAATTTCACAAATATCTGTTGGGCCATTTCGGAGTCTATAGGAGATATACAAAAGATTTTTCTTGTTGTGAGAAGGTGAAAATGCGTTTAAAGACTAAGATTAATAGCTTTGTGAGCTCTTAAGTCTTTCTTTTTGTGTCTCAGGTATTTTATTCTGAAAAACCTGCGCCGTTCATTTTATAGTTTCCTCATGAGAGTGAATGAGTAAGAACTGTTAGCAAGAGATCCCAGGTGAATGTTTTCTTCTGTGTTTTTGTTGTCCTTGTATTTTTTTTTTTTTTTGTCTTGATGCAGCATTTTTTCTTCCTTCGAACAATTTAAACTTGCGAAACGTTCTACAAATTGTTTGTCCTTTTCCTTAATTAGTCATGGATTCTGTCCTAAACATGTTTTAATGAAGACATTCAAATGCTACGCAATCCTTATGTTATTGTGTTTTTTGTTATGAATTGTTGCGAAAACATTATTCTTTTGGAATGGGTGTAAAGTTTAAGATAAACGAAAAAAAAAGCTAAGCAAAAACAATACTAACTTTCTGGAGAAGACTTCTAAAAGAATAATAAAGCAAATCAGAATTATAGTACATTATAGAAATTTTGAATCTTTTGTTCCTGCTTGTATTGTTGGCCTTCAAAAATTGGCATTTGGGGAAAAGTATTGTCAGACAAGTAACGAGCACTTTTTTTAAGTACGAAGTACTACAAAACTGTTTGAAGCTTGACAATCAAGAGGTAGGTTCAACAAGGTTTATGTGTACTGTTGTTCTTCTTAAATCGTTGTTATTAATTCAAAATAACCTTAATAGTAAAACATTTATTTTTAGCTACTTTTTTTGCCAACAAGTACTTCTGGTACATTAACATGTTAACAAATTTTCAGGCTAACATAGTTAAGACTTTTAAAGCAGCACTTTTAAGGCCAAACCAACCTCTTCCGTCTCCATTTCATAAAGCACAGCACTTACAAAAAACAAAAGAATCACCGAACTCAGCTCAGCACAATAGAGACAACATGCTGCCTCTGGGCACTCATCTGCTCCTAATTATGTCAATAGAAACGGTTGATGGGTATCAGGACAACTTTTGTTTTAAATTCTTGAGTCCTATAATTCCATGAAATAGGAAACTTATAGAACCGAGAAAGCGCGCATACACAGACAAAAACAAAGAAAAAAAAGCCGATTTTTGCTCATCCTGCTGTTCGAGGAATAATAACTTACAACGGGATACAATCGTCTCTAAGTGTATAGTCGAACAGTGTTGCAACGGATATACACAAGCAAAGACGACGACGAAATACCTATGGTTAAAAAGGAAGTCTCTTTTCGTTCGAAAGAAGGAACAAAACAGTTAGCAATAAATGGAATTAATGACGATTTTGTCTCTCTTGTTTTACTTAAGACGTATTGAATAATGACCCCATTCACTAACGTAGTCACTACGTAGTCAAGTCATTCTGATTGGCCAAATACAACTAAGAAATGAGTTGAAATTTCCCCTCCAACGTAGTGTAAAACTTTTGACTTCGAAAATAGTTGACAGATTTTGACATTTCATAATCAGCTGATGAATAATAAACAAAAGTTCAATTTCAAATTAAAAAAAAAAATAAAATGAAATTAATCGTAAAATACGACAATATTAATTATCTGATAGATTCTGAAAACGAAATTTATGTTATCAGATCTTTTCAATTAGTGTTTTTTCATAGTATAACAAGCAAAAAAAACACATCACTCTATTTGAAGTTCTCTAATCTCAAATCACAAATACACAAGCGTTTCATACTTCATATGTCCATAGTCCAGTCGTTTTAGGCATTAAAAAAAAAAAAACAATCTTGGAAACATTTTTCCTAGTGAGCTGAATTTTTCGATACATATATATTACGGTGTTGTCATGGAGGTGTTAAAAATCGACGTTGATATCGTGCCGACTAAAAAAGTTATGATGGTGAAAAGGTCTCGAAATTCAGTTTATCACGACCTATGAACACATAAAAATTGTTAGTGAAATTATCTAAAACGCTGGTCATAATGAAGGTGTATACAAATATACATCAGTCCGGAACACTCGTAACAGAATTTAAATCTAAATGACCAGAGACTGAGGTATTTAGCTAAAAGCACTCTGCCGTCCCGCGTTCGAGAGAGTCTAACAGGATTTAGAGCACGAAGGTTAAGTGCTTGATAAAAATAAATTGTTGCTTTTAAGCCTCTTTCATCTGCAAAAGGTCAAGAGAAAAAGTCTCTCCCTGCAGCTTGAAGGAATCTTAAACTTCGCCTCTATAAAATAATCATTTTTAAAACAACAAACACAAATTCATGTGTTGCTCAAATCCTTTTATCTTCGCTTTCGAATAAGAGAGATGTATGAAAGCTCATTTCGAATGAAAAAGAAAACCCCAACAAATAAATTCCATAAGACAACACGACCAAAACACAATAAGTACAAAACCCTCACATTTGGTATTATCATAAAGATTAATTTCTAAATAAATTAGTACGCGTTGAGTTTCATTTTGTACACATTACAAAAAAGGATATAGTTTTTGCCTCTAGCATGATAATACATTAAATATACAACTTTGCTTAAACCTCCTTGACTTGCATGTTAGTGGGTGGTTCGGAATAGTTTTTTTTCTTGCAAAGTATAATGATCCCCAATACCCACAGGTATTGAAAATTGGAATTTGTAAACCGTAAGCGAGAAATGACGAGAAAGAACACAAGAGATTTAGAAATTGAACCCAAAAACACTGTACATTTGACTTGTAGCAATGGCAAGGTATTGGTGGAAGAAATATCCTTTTTTCCTTACAACGACGAACCAAAGGACTGGGGCTCGGGTACTTATTATGTGCTGGTTAAGGTTAGTCCTGATGGAATCTTGCTTGATACATGAAAGAGGTTCGAGTAAATGCCTTTGGAATGCGTTTAGCTTTTGAGTTAAAACTTTCTTTATTTTACTTCAAAAGCATTGGTGCTACGCGTTCTTCGGAAGAACTTTTGCTTGTTCTGTTCTTGCAGTGAGAGATCTTTTCTCTTTTTTAAACTTGTTCTGTTTTTTTTCTTTTTTTTTTCTTCAAGCTACTTTTCTTCTTCTTAAGGCAACGACTCTGAAGATACGATGATGGTTGCTCCCTATATTTTACTTTCTTATGCGGTTTTTTTTTTTTTGTTCTTTTTTGGAAAAGTTTTTTTTTCGATTTGTCTATTTTGAAAGAAAGAAGCAAATCCGATGCTTTGAGATCTCTATGGAAATATTGAATACCCTTTGCACATTGTAAATACTTGGGACTCAGGTCTGAGGACATGGGACTCATATAGGACTGTGGAGTCCATATAAAATTCTCGATCCTTTTACATGGGTTGTAAGGATGTGGAGAAGAAGCTTTTTATAGTATGTTCATTTTTTTTTTGTTTTTCTTCTTTTTTTTTGCGTTTTTGAAATGAAAGAAGTCAGATAAATCGTGACGGATGCCATGTGAAAACTTTCCATTGGTATGATATTTCGATTGATGAACAAAAAAAATACATTGCTCATCTTCGTCGTATTCCGGTGATGTAAATTATTTACTTAAAAAGAAAGTTCTTCAATTTCAGCACAATGCTCGGCTGTTAAAAGAATGAATGTTAAAAAGACGTGTCGGTTTGTCTTTTGAAAGGAAACAGATGCGTTCAACCTTTTGTTGATTCTTGTTTTTTTTTGTTGTGTTGGATTTGATAGTAAAATCAAACTTGGCTCAATCTCATTTAATAGGATTCTACATTGCCATATCAGATTCCCTACAGTCGGGGATTTGTTTTCATTGTTTAGCTTGAGGGAAGATTTTTTGCTTTTATTTTAATTTATTTTTAAGGAAAAGAATGATAAACATATTAACGTTTTTTTCATGCAATTTCATTTTTTTTTTCATTTTTAATCTGAGCAAGAAAATTTGTTCATTGTGCAAAACAAAGGTTTTGAAGATCTTAACCAAAGTCAACAGTACAATCACAAAATTTTTCAAAGGTTATCATCATGCTGTTTTTAGTTTTGTATTTAAGGTTAACGGATTCATAATCCCTAGTGTCATCCTGGACGATCATGTTTCTGCTGCATATCTGTACCAAGAATCTAAAATACTTGCTTTCTAAAAAAACATTTTTCGTTGATAGTTAGTTCTCGGAAAAATATGTGAATGAGAAATTTTGATCTACCATAAGACATCGGGATAATAGAAAAGAAGAAAAAGTCCGCAATAAATTCAGGCAAACTCTGAAATCAACCGAAGGATAATTTTTGAAAATAACTGCTTTTTTTTACTAAGAAAGCAGTTGACCTGTTAATTTATTTCTCGAGGAACTAGATTGTCAGTCTATAGGGCAATCATCATCTTGCTGTAATGCTGTATAAATTTTGAAGGCCGACTATGTTTTTTTTTACATTTTCGTCTGTCATTTTTTATCTAGCAAAATCAAATTGGGAAAAAACCAGTATACGCTACAGTGAACCTAAAAGCACAAACAATCTTGTAAATAGAAATCTCGAAGTATGAGAAAACTGTCTACAAAAAATTCAATCAATTTGTTGAGCTAAGAACAGGAGGTCACTGATTAAATTTGTTTTAATCACTTGTGAAACGTTCATCAGTAAATCAAAAATTTTGTCTTGTATTCTTTTCAGCTATTCGGTTTTTTTTTTTTCAATTATGGCACGCCACACCATTCTATCGAACCAATGCCATCAAATTAGTCAATGTCTATGAATTTGTGTGAATAATATTGCACGAGCTGCTGCATAAGAGCTATGTATCGTAGCAATAAACGGCAATGAACGGTTCCCAAAACGGCTGGAACCTCCCCGGTTATGTAACAACATTTGATAAATGAAAATACTTACAACAATAAATCACACGAAAATTTCAGTGGTCAGGCTATCTGCCCGGGAATAAATCAGAAGTAGGACATTTTTTTTAAATTTATTTTTTTTTAGTTTTCAGCACCAGCAGCACACAAATTCGAGTAGCAGCGGTGGATGGAGCGGGTGGCGGCTAGTGTGTGTATCCATTAGGATACACACCCTAGCCGCCAAGGGGTCCCTTTTTTCTGAGGGTCCCTGAAGACAGTGTCTTTGTACAACAATTTTATTTAATAAAACTACACTTTTTTACTAGGCATGACAAAGGGGTCGAAGAACTGTTGGGGCCAGCGAGAAAGTAAGAGATTTGTTGGAAACCAGCTTTGTTTGAAACCAGAATTCTTACTACAACAAAGGGCATGAGCAAAACCTGTATGTTAGGAAATGAATGGAAATGAGGGTGGTGACAATGTGAGCAGTTGATATGCCAGGGTCTGGTTAAAATGGACACAGTTCCTTTCTCCACTCTAATAGATATTTAAGGACTCATTTAAGTTTTCCAATTCATTTATTCTACTCTCTGCTGCTACTAAACTGCTACTGTTGAGTTGCACCCTGGAGCCAATAAAAACAATCATTCGAAAAGTCTTTTAGAATTTTGGATTAATGAACAGTGATAACTGATCCACGTATCTACACAGACAAAAGTCTCGTGTGTTGGTGTAGGGATTATTTCGTTCTTTTATTTTTCGTCTCCCCTGACTCTCTAACCCCGATTTCCTATGCCAGAAATGCCTTCTGTCTGATTGTTGGTTAGGCGATATGGGTTTAGAACAAACACGGAGAAAAAGGAAAACAAAATAGAGAGTCTATGCACCTAGTCAATAGTGACAAGTAATTAGGTTTTAAGATTTTCTGAAAAGCTTACTAACAAAAATAACCGAGGTCCCACGTTGAGTTGTCATCGTCAAATCATCGTCGTCTCTCATCTTATTTACTTAACCTTTTGA
>CAKKXW010000004.1:40162105-40173834 GCA_920937365.1 Sphaerophoria rueppellii
ACATTGAAATCGCCCGTAATAACGATTTCAGTGTGAGGATACAGGGAAACAATTCTTTGGATGGAGTCAGACAGAGCGTCAAATTCGCGAGAAGTTGAAGCTCTGTCCAAATTTGGGCTTCGATAAAGAAAACAATAGTGAATGATGTGCTTATTTATGGTGAACTTAAACCACATAAAATTGAAAACAGGGTTGGAGCAGCGTCCATATTGTGGAAGGAATTGATAAGCGACATCATTCCTTATGTAAACGGCGAGACCATGGTGGAGGAAGAATAATGGCACTAAGCTATACCCATGAATAAGAAATTCAGTAGGATCGGAATTCTCACCTACTTGGGTTTCACTCTGCTGATTCACAAAGCTGATTTTCTGTTAGCGCTGACTCCACTACGCTTCAATACTTTGGATTGAACTTTGACTGATATCTGTCATTTTACAAAATTTATTTTATTTTATTCAAATATTTTTTCTCAAAAAAATATTTATTTTTGTTTTTTGAAAACAAAACCGACAGCGGAAGAGAAAAAGAAGTAAAATTGAAATAAAATTCTCATACATACAAACAAGAAACCGTGTCGGTGAGCAAATACATATCAAAAAGTAGAAAACATTTCTACTTTTGCTACAGCTTTTGCTACGTTACGTTTATGTTACGGGGTTCTCACAGTATGTCAAATTAAAGGTCGAGCAACAAAGCTGCTTTGTGATAAGTTGTTAGCAATTCCTATGCTTGAACTTTATATGTCACTCAACGCTAACAGCAAAGCAGCTTTGTGTTTTCCGCTTAAAAAAAGGGAGCATGAGAAGCTTGCGATCGAGGAGATAGAGCGATGTCACAACAGGAACGAGGTTTTAAAGTTCAACAAAAAGGTGAAACAAACCTCCAGGGCACTGTGAACTGAAACCGCAGTCAGTGCCGAGGATAAAGAAAGACCACTTTTTCAAGCTGTATAATGGCGATGTCGAGCAAAACTCTGTTAGCAATACAGAACCATTCAATTTGGGTGCAAAAGGCCAACAATTCCACCCGCCCGACATGGACGAAGTGAAGATATCTAAACTAAAGTCGAACAAAGCCGCTGGAGCAGATGGGCTAGCCACCAAACTGTGAAAAACAGCTGGAGATGATTTGGTTAGGAGCATGCACCAGCTCATCTGCAAAATTTGGTTGGAGGAAAGCATGTCCGATGAATGGAACCTCAGCATCGTTATGACCGATCCTCAAAAAAGAAATCCCCTGAACTGTCATGCGATTTCTTCAACATCATTCTTGAAAAGATTGTGCAAAGCTCCAATGTCAACACCAGAGGCACAATCTTTCAAAAGTCCGTCCAGCTACTAGGATACGCAGACGACATTGACATAGTTGTAAGAACACAGCGTGATCTCAGTGGAGTGTTTGTGAGTCTAGAGACAGAGGCCAGGAAGATGGGTCTAGCGGTTAACGAGGGCCAGACCAAGTTAATGCTGTCGACAAGAAAGGAGTACCAACATCGACGTCTTGGAGCAAACGTCAACATAGACAGACTTAACTTCGAGGTAGTTAAAGACTTTGTCTACCTGGGATCCACTATCAACTCAGACAACAACTCCAGCGCTGAAATCAAACGAAGAATCACTCTTGGCAATTGCTGCTTTTTTGGACTTAGAAGGTAATTGAGTAGTAAAATCCTCTCCCGAGCAACTAAAGTGAAACTCTACAAAACCCTCATCATCCCGGTCTTCATGTATGGTGCAGAGACATGGACCGTGACAACATCCGATGAAAACGCTTTGGGCTGCTTTGAGAGAAAAATTCTTCGGGTGATTTTTGGTCCTGTCTGCATTAATGGAGAATGGAGTCGAAGATTCAACCAAGAACTGTACGAGCTGTACAGCGACACCGACCTAGCCAGAAAAGTAAAGGTCCAACGATTTAGGTGGTTGGGTCATGTTGAGCGAATGGAAAATAATGCTCCGGCTCGTAGTCTTCGAATCCAACCTGGTAGGACGTCGCAGAAGAGGAAGACCGCGACTCAAGTGGAGCACACAGGTGGTAGAGGACCTGAACAAACTTGGCGTGCAAAACTGGAGACAGCTAGCGCCTTACCATCACGAACAGAAATAATACACCCCTGAACTCGATTGATAACACAGTCAAAGTTTGACAGCACATACCCCAAAAATTGACAGCACATACCCCAAAAATGGACATCGTCAGACATTTTTGTTGCTTCACTCACGTACACTGTACATGCAGCTTACACCGCATAGAGAATATATAATACCTAGAGTCGCGACCTTCCCTTGCCGAAAACACCCTCAAAATTTTTCTGAGGTGAACTCTCACAATCCTCTCTTTTTTTCGTGTCCGTGAATCTGTGTAAGAGGTGAACTCTCACAATCCTCTATTTTTTTCGTTTCCGTGAACCTGTGTAAGAGGTGACAAAAGAGTGAGTACTCACCGTGACAAAATTTTTTTTCTGATGCACAAACCCAAAGTGACAGACTTCCACCTTTGTATATGGAATTTATAGTAGTTGCAGCCTCGTGAATCGACGACAGCGACGTCCGGAACGCGATACAGAACTAAAATCTTGTATATAGAAAAACTGACAGCGCCAAGACGGGACGACTGTCCAACCAAAAATTCTCGAGGGTGAAAATACTATAAATTCCATATACAAAGCTTCCACCACAGCAAATACGAGACTAAACGTACGACTTTTTTTAAGATTTATTAAGATTTTTGATACAAATATTAGTAAATTATAGTGCAATTATATGTTAAAAGTGCAAAGAAACAATATTACGTATTTATTTTTCATATTACATGCATTTTTTGCGTGTTTAAGTTTTTTTTGAAAATGCTGAGCTCAACGGAATCTTATTTTCGAAATCTGAGCCCATGAAACCCACCTCGACTCCAACCTGAGCATTGTATCTAACTCAGTGCGAATGTATGGGTGCAGTTTCTCATTCAAAAAGCATTGGAAAACTAACACATTCTCACTGGGTTAGTACAAAACGACCAAATTGCAGCTTGTAGGCAAAAAGAGAGCGAACACCCGAAGTCGTGACTCTAGGTATTATATATTCTCTATGATCAATGGTATGAACACATGTGGCTTTTCTTACAACCCAAGAATTGATCCGTGACGTAAAAGAGCCAAATTTTTATTCCCTGTAACGCATTTCTTTCAGAAAGAAATTGAATTTATTTCTCGAAGGATTGATTTCTCTCGAATCTCTTTATGGAGACGGATTTACAATTTACACATACTCGTCGTACACGGTTTTTACAAATATAATACCATCTGAGTTTTCTGTTGTTGTGATTATCATGTTCAAAACGATCTTACAGCTGACCAGATAACACAGACATTCAAAAAAGGGATTGATCCGTTTGCGCACATTTCTTACACACCAAAAACCATTGAATTTTAGTAGCAGTTCTTCTTGGTTGTAAGAAAAGTCACAGCAGTGAAATCGTAACAATTTGAATTTTTTAAATTATTTTCATTTCCAATGTGTACCAACCCTTGGTCATGTTTATCTTTATCTTACAGCGGTTGCTTTTTGTATACAAACAGCTGCTCAAATATTTTTTTGACACATCAAACAAAATTCTGAGTGTGTCGATGCAGTCTACAAGATAAAAAATAAAATAAAATAAAAGAAAAACAGATTTTTCCATAGATTGGCAAAAATGGACGAGAAAATAACTTCAAAAGAAGAATACTACAAAAAACTAGAGCATTGGATTAATCAAGCAAAACTTCTCCAAAATGCCACAGCATGTTTCCCATATTATCTGGCCTCAAACTATCCCAATTACTTTGCACTCAATGGGTTAAATATCGATGGCTCGATTCCAACTCCAGCCCCTGGAACCAATCCAACTATAAATTCAACAACAAATGCTGAGCGTTCAAGAACAAATAATATACAAAATGGTTATTTCCTGACAATATTTTCAATTTGAAATCATTCAGATATAAACAACAAACTTATATTGCAGCTTCCACTCAAGACGAAGGTTATGAGTTTGTTATTGCACCTCTCTGGAAGCGATTCATTGCCGAAATGGTGGATTTTTCAATTCTGTTCCTTCTCAAAGTGGCCATTACATTCACATTCTTGAACATATTCGATCTAGATTTGTATAATTTTCAATCACTAACGTTAAGGACCAAATAATTTGTTTTATTCTTTTTCAGAAGCTATGAATTCGATAGTGATTACTTGAGAAACACCGTCAACGATCCTGAAACGAAATTCCTTAGCATAGCAGATTTAATTCTGCTCTCTACAGATCTAGTGGCTCTTGAAATTCTCATGAAAATATTTGTTTGTCTGTACGAAGCTGTATGGACTATGAATGGGCGTGTTGTTGTTGGTGGAGCGACTCCGGGCAAATTGTTGCTTCGTTTAAGAATTGTTTATGTCGAAATGCTCACGGTAAGATTAGACGAGCCAGCTGATCTCAATGGAACAGGCCCGATACGAGCGGTTATGTATCCGGCATCGAATCCAGGCTTTCGACGAGCCTTCTTACGGGCTGTAGCAAAGAATTTGGTGTTGGCTCTGCTATTTCCGGTTTGTTTTGTGTTCTTGTTTTTAAAAAACAATCGAACGTTTTATGATGTCCTCACAAAAACTGTCGTCGTTGAGGAAAATCCATCGCCACAACGAAGAAGTCGTTGAATCTATTAACTTTATTTCATTTTTGTTTAAATTTTATTATCACTTACCAACATTCTCTTATAATTAATAAATACTTGAATACCTATGTTTTGTTTTGGTGATTTTAAGGCCGTGTCCGAATTCGATGAATTGTGGTTAAAAATGGATGAATTTTTAACCACTACTGTCATATTTTAACCTGCTCCCCAGCTAGTCTAATTTTTAACACATTCATTCAATGCGAAATGTCAAAATTTAACCAAACGTCAAGTTTTAACCACTTTTTAACCCAATTCGGACACGGCCTAACTTGTCAAATGGTAAATGGAGCTGGCATCTAATCAAATATGTTCATTCACTTAATCTAGCAAATAAACTAGATCCCTTAATATGCTGATTCCACTTACGCTAATCACTAGATTTAGTGAAGTAAATTAAGAGCAAATCTCGACTTTTCTGGGATTTAGGGTAGTTAAAACAGTATTATGCTAAACGTCATTTTTGTCGTCGGGCGACTGTGGCTGCATTCTGTTCAGCTCTTTTATTTAAATTAGTGAACGTGTAATAGCAGTCTAATATGAATAAACGGCATAATATTTCTTTCCAACTTAGGCCTTGGTGTTTGGCAAAAAAATATCATATGACATTGAAGATTTTCAAAAAAAATTACGTACAAAAAAAAAATAATAAATAAAAACAAATAACGAACATCGAAAAGTGTACAAGACTTCACGAACACATCCTTGATTTTGATTTCGGAGCGCACCCATTCTCGAACTGTCATGTATCAACTTCTGCACACTGCCTGCAGCAGTTTATTTTCGAAATAATTTTCAATTCAAATGTCAGCGGTTTTAGAATTCGCAAAAATACTTTTACGATTTTGCTTTGAAAAATAGTAATTTTATCTTCTTTTGAGACATTAAATGTTATCAAAAACAACATATCTAAACTTTTATCAAACTTTAAGCTAGTGCTTTGAACAATATAGACCACTCTAAACCCCAAACGAACATGTTTACTCGTCTCCCTTCTTATTAGCATGATTTTTGTTCGAATAATTTTGTTGAAAATTATAATTTTTCCTGTTTCATGTAAACAAATTAAAAGTTTATTGCTTTTCAATAAAATGGACACCGAAGAAGTGTGTGTTGCGCATCTATCTGACATAGATATTGCGGAAAAAATGCGTCGGAGCAATTATGAAAAGTTTAAAACCCTTGTCCGGATGCATCTGTCCTTTCAACTGGATCTAAATACGGATGAGTGAGTTACACGGACAAAAACCTAATATTTGTCATGTCCTACATCTGAATTCTTTCTATTAGATTTGATCTTCCCTGTCATGAAGTGGTCTACTATGAGAAAGGAAAACTGAAGAAATGGAATCGTTTATCAAAGAAAATGAAAAGTTGCACATCGGGCAAGGCCAATACCAGTCCCCCGGAATCAAATCGTTCGTCATTAGACTTTAATTTTATTAACCAGCTAAGGCAACTGAAAATGTTCATTCAAATGGAAGAGAGTAAGTGTTCGCTTGTTCATAAACTCTCGATTGTAATTCATTCTGTATTCCCCTTGCAGATGTTATTCAAGAAGGCATATTCCGTAAAACCGGCTCAGCATCCCGACAAAACGAACTGCGAGCGCTCATTCAAAGTGACAAGCTCTTCGAATTGTCCGAAGGCTACACAGTCCACGACTGTGCCACTGTATTCAAGAGCTTCCTAGCCGAACTGCATGAGCCTGTCCTAACAGACGCTCACTACCCCGCTCATTCTCAAATTGCCCCCCTGTGCAATTCCATGCCCACCGACAATGCAATAATCGACAAGAAGAGAGAACAACACATACTCAATTCCATACAATTGCTCCTTCTCCTGTTGCCCCAAGAAAATCGATCACTTCTTCAGGACATTATTGAAATGCTTCACATTGTTGCCAGTCACGAAAACCAAAATAAAATGTCTTCTGAAAATTTAGCCACCCTTTTTGCACCGCATTTGATTTGCCCACGAAATCTACCACCCGAAGCTTTGCACTATGTCGCTCAAACCATGTGCGCCATCATCACCTTCATGATAAGCAAGGGTTTGGTTGTTTTTGAAATTCCTGCAAAACTGGCAACCGACATTCGGGCTTACTTCCTCGAGCGGAAGCGAAAAAAAACCATGTCACCAGAGCAGACGCTTGACGAATCTATGTCCGATTTGTCAACTGTGAATACAGTCTATACGTTTGTCGATCGGGAGAAGACGGCAGCGGCGCATAGTTCGAATAACACAGACACGGAATTGGCACAGTTGTATGCGCATATTCAAACGCTTCCAGAATCGTCCAAGAAGCGGCGTTTAATAAAGCAATTTAACAAACAGAATGGACAAGGTAGGCTGATACTATTTTTATAGCTTGAAAGTTCTTAAAGTGACTTTGATGCTCTTTTAGGGACACCTCTTCAATTGGTGACTTTAAATCGAATCAAACATGCTGAGCCGGCGCGCAGCGCGAAATCAATAAGCGATTCAATTAAGAAGCACATCTTCCACAAGGGAATTATATCGAGGACACCAAAGCGCACTCCTGCCAATTTAAATTCCCAGGGTGTGAGTAAAACTATGCTTCCTTTAGTAAATGCATTTGTGTTTGTTGTGATTTTGTTTTGTTTTCGTGCATGTTCCATGTTTGTTTTGAATGCCAACTAAATCAAATTGTTAAGCCTAGGTCCGGTTATAACGTCTTTTACTCCGCCTTCGCGGCAAAGTTTGAAATTTTCGGGGAACGTTGTTTCTTCAAAAATTGTCCGGAGCCATGTGTTGCTCACGGCCTCTTCAATCGCGTTTAAGCCAATTGCACTGCATTCTTGATCTTACAAAACGTCGTCGGTGCAGTCAACTCCCTCTAAAGCCTTAGGAGTATAGTGTGGACTCTATAATGGCTCCGCTTGGAATATTGTTCTAGACGGAGCTTAGTAGGCTATAAATGTTTTTTTTTCTCTGCGTCCGGCAGCTTTGAAGCCCCCTTTTCATGAGGCTCATTGCCCATTGCTAGCTTTACTTAATCCTAGTTTTTATTCACTTGCTTGTTTCCTGTTTCCATTTGTTTCAATTTAATTTCTCTTCTTTTCCTGTGACTGAATTTAGACACCAAACTTCTCGACAAAAAATCCAAAACTGCGAGTCCTCTTCCAAAGTCCAATTTCGAACATAACCTTCCATAGCAATTCAGGCACACCATCCAGTTCATCGTCATCCTCATCATCATCATCAGCAGCCGCCCTATCATCAAATTTATTTTCCATTAAAACGCATCCTTTGAAAAAATCTATCTCCTCATCTTCTCTGTTACTAACCCCCTCAATCATCCATCAATCCCGCCAAGATCAAACTGCTACATCCATATCGGCACCAGTTAGTCGAACAACATCAAGCGAGCTAGAAGAGGCCGTTTGCTGTACAACACCACTCAAAATCGTTTGTGAAGACACTTCGTATGGTGCGACTTCAACGCCGGCGGCTTCAAATGTCTTGTTGGAAACCAAAACTGTTCTCTGGCAGCGATCATCGGCTACTTTGAAAGACGACGAAGTCATTAATCCATCGACCCCAGTGAATAACCCGAATACTAAGCAAAAACAAATAGAATACCAATCCCGATACAAATCCGAACCGAATTTGAGTAGAATTATGAAGGAGCATAAGGAAATGCCAATTGCGAAGAGCAAATCATTGACAAGAAAGCTAATCAAGGGTGTGAGTATGGGAAATCTACGATTACCTTTTGCTTATGATTCGAATAAGAAATTGCGCCGCTCGGCGGTGTCGCTGAAGCGCAATGTGAGTGATGAAAGTGTGACTTTTCAAGAGGAAAACGAATCGGATTGTGAAGATTCAGAAAAGCCTACAAATGAACAGGACGAACATGCAGAGGAAGAAGTCGAAGAAGACGAAGAGGAGAGAGATAATGAAGACAATACCACAATTGAAATGACGGCATCCCATTTGTCTTACTATCGAAATTTGGAACTGATTACAAGCACTCCATCAATGATGCTTGAGAGGCGCTCAATGTCACCAATAACCAAGTCGACTCAAAGAATGCCCAAATCCATGCAGGTAAGATTTCAACTAACTGCATGAATCGCATGTTGTTTTTTTGCTTAGTTTTTGTTAGTCTTCGCATTTCTTCAAAATGACAACTTTTTGAAATGATTAGGAATCAATAATGACACCACGTTCTCGGAAACCGGTTATGCTGACAACAACTCAAGGCTCTTCGGAGCAAAATCAGACATTCTACCAAAGTGACTTGTCCAGTTTTCGGGAACAGGATGAGGATTCAATTTCGGCGGGACAGACTTATTGCGATCAGAACCAACAAATTTCTAAAGAAGATGAACAAGGAGAGATTGACCAAGTTGATGGCAATGACGGAGCTCCGGGTGGATCACTTTCCAATCCTTTTAAGTATGAAATGTTATTTTAAACGATTTTGGGCTTGTTGACTTAACTAGAACCTTTTTGTTTTTAAGGAGTTATCTTCTCAGTCGCAGTGTTCTAACTGGTAGCCCAGAGGACTCTTCGTTCATTAGTCAAACCGAAAACTATGACGGTTCAACTCAAGACATTGAAGACTTGGACGAATCACAAATGAGCTCAAGCCTTTTATACTGCCTCGATGGCAATCGGCCATCCGAACTCGACAAGCAATCAGATAACGATATAGCAGTTGACAGTGAAAAGGAGCCAACATCGAGTATTAATAATCCCAACAGTCGCAAACGAGCAGCTCCTAATGATTGTGTAGAGGAAAACAAAGAGAATACTGTTAGTAAAACAGAAAACTACTTACTCACCAAAAAGCTTTTCATTAGCGAATTTGATAATAGCCAGGCAGCTGGAGGAGATGAAACTTCTTTTTGATAACGATAACGAAATCGACGTTGACGAGACATAGTATATAGACCTAATCTAATGTTTAACCACAATTATGAGAGAACCAAACATACTTTAAAATATAATTTAAATTATATCTATTCGATTATATATTCTTATATATTTTATGGAATTACAGGAAGAGATTTTGTAACTATTGCATCAAGTTCGGTGTTTTAGTGAACTTGTATTCAAAGAAATCATTTGACAAATAAATATGCTTATTATAGATTTTGCATAAACTCAATTCTTCTAATTAAGAAGTTCCGGATCAAGGGAAGGGGTTCCTCTCTGATTGAAGACACAACATTTTTCAAATTAAAGTTTTAATTTCTTAATTTAAAAACAATCTTCATTTATAATATCGGAATTCACAGCTAAACCTCTTTCTTTCAGTGCCTTTGATATCAACCGGTGTTTCTCCTGACGCTGTTCTTGCTCTCTACGCTGGGCGTCTAAGATTTCCTCCACAGATATTTCTTTCAGTGGCAAATTTGATTCCTTTTCTCTGTCCTGTTTTCAATAAGGAAAAGAAGTAGTTTTGAAATGTCAATATGATGACAATGCAAGAAGAAAACTCACAATTTCACCCAAAAGAACAACATTTTCGCCTCGAATTAGAAACACGCCTCTGGGAATGTCACCATACTCATTGCCCACATGAATTCTTTCGATTGTTCTGTGCAAAACTAAATTGGCAAATTGATCCACTGAACGAAGATAACCAATTAGAGTTCGTCCATCTCTCAGAAGGACCATTAGTTTTTCTGGAAACAATTAAACAAGGACCGGTGATAATATCGGTAAACAAAGGTTACTTTTTCTTACTATCAACTTCTTCGAGCAAATGAGCAGTTCCAGCAAGAGGGTTGAGATCATCCATGGTGTTCAGTTTGTTTTGTTAGATGATTTACTTTGTATAACTGAAAACAATGTGCAATCAATTATTTCGCATAATAGATTTGGGAGTATTTTAACTTTTAAATTGAAGTGCATTTGCAGAAATGCAATTTTTTTTAATTACTGATATGTCAAAATAGACAAATACTTATGCCAAACTTAGAAAGGTTTGTTTGGACACGTAGTTGTAAAGTGTCGGGGAGCTTAGCATTTCTTTTGTTCCATAAAAATATTATTGTGATTTATTTCCAAAGAACCAAAAGGCTTGACTTTCTTGTACGGGCTCCTGAACTTGGACACGAAAATGGTCTTAATCGATAGATATTAGTTATTTAAGCACAAATAATCTGGCTTTGTTTTTTTTAGGAAATAAATATTTCTATTTTTAATTGAATAAATAAAATTGCACTTTTTGCACAGAATTCACGATTTTATGTCATTTTTAGTACCAGCAGACTGCGTATATTTATGGGGATTTTTTTCGGGCTAGAATTTTCTTAAATATTTCCCTTTGAGACATTTTGAGTTTTGAATATATACGCAGTCGTTGTCGAGCCGCTTGAGCGCGTAGACAGAGTCGTAAGCCGCCGCATATTCTTTCTGTTTGCTACAAAAAGCTGCGTTACTTACTTACTTAAGGTCTCAATCAACAGTCTTCGCCAGCTAGCTGGCTGCCTCCAGTTTTGCACTCCAAGTTGATTGAGGTCCTCTTCAACTTGCGCGCGCCACCTGAGTCGCGGTCTTTTTCTAATGTCCCTCGGGAATAATGTCGAAGGTTTTCCGGGCCGGAGCATTGGTTTCCATCCGCTCTTAATGAACGAGCCATTTGAGTCTCTGGACCTTGACCCTTCTGGCTAGGTCCATGTCGTGGTACAACCCGTAAAGCTCGCTGTTATATTTTCTTCGTCATTCCCCTTCAATGCACACAGGGCCCGAAGAACTTTCCTCGCGAAACAGCTTAAGGCACATTCATCCGATTTTGTCAAGGTCCATGCTTCTGCACCATACAGCAGGACTGGGATGATGAGGGTGTTGTACAATTTTACCTTTTCTTTTATATTGTCGCTCGAAATGCCCAACATGGTGCTGTACCTGGATCGGTCTTCCCAGTTCCAGGTCTCTGAGTTTACCGAGCAAGTAATTCTCGCCTACCTTTGGTTACGAGGCCGGGCCTTTTGGAAGCTGTAATAAGGGCTCCCTGTAATCTTTTTCTGGCGCTGAGTCCACCGCG
>CAKKXW010000004.1:40181963-40196279 GCA_920937365.1 Sphaerophoria rueppellii
ATAGGACTCCTTAAGAGGTTACTTGACACTCGATCAGAGAATGATCTGACGATCTCTTGCGATTGTAGCCGTCCGACGTCGAATTTTCTTGCAGCATTTCCTTGTTTTGGCCGTTGTCGGGATATTCGTAGCACTACCTTGGCTACGACGAGGTAGTGGTCCGAGTCGATGTTAGCTCCTCGGAAAGTTCGAACATCTAAAATGCTGGACAAGTGCCTTCCATCGATCGCAATGTGATCAATCTGGTTGACGGTTGATTGATCAGGAGATCTCCATGTACCTTTATGGATGTTGCAATAAACATTTGTATGAGCACAAAAATATTCATTTTTAAATTTTGAGTTTTTGTTAAAATGCTAATTTGAGGCTTTTATATTTCAATTAGACAACTGAGAAAATTTTGTATGAAAGTGATATCTAAAAGGCTGTCACAGAAAAAAATCACAAAAATGTGATTGTCACAAGTGATAATCACCTTACACAGACAAAATTTGTGATATGTGATTATCATTTATCACAAATCACCTTAGCCGATTCCACCCCAGACCTCGCACAAAGTTTTAGTTTTTAGTGACTGATACAATTTTTTTTACTTCAAATTCACCCTTTTACAAATCAAATTCGCCCTTTTACAAAACCGAATTCACCCAGTATTTGTATGTGAAGTATTTGAAGAGCTACAGGGACCAAATTTAAGCCATGTGTGGTTAATACTTGAGAATGCTTGTATTCGCAAAACCGGACGAAGCTCTCAACCTTGTTGATCAACCAAGTCATTCGCTTCATTTTTTACCACCTTACTTCTTAAGAAGTTTTTTTTTCGAAAATTAGACTTCATTGAAGAAACTTACTAACCGATCCAATAACTAACCGAAGTTTGGTTAAGATAGTAGACACTCCTTAGGAGACGGTTACTTCCGAAAATTGTCACAATTATTACTTGAATATGTTTGCAGAGTCACCCACTGCAGCTGAAGATAAAGATTTGTAATAGTATTAACAATATTTTTTAACAAAAATGAATACAATAAAGTTCATGTTTTTTATCTTACATAAAAACGATCATTTGTGATTTCATTTTTACAAATACTGTGTGAATTTGATTAGCAAAAGGGTGAATTTGAATTGGATGTTCGAAGGGTAGTCACGTGCATTCAAGTGGACACAAGCGTCCACAGAAACCTCTGTCTATCAACTCCTACTCTCCACCTCTCCGTGGTGAACATCAGGTGCTCAGTACCTTCAAGAAGATTGGGTTCCAACCCCAGTGGGAAGTTGTTGGCGGCAGCAAAGAGAGAGGTGGAGGAGGTATGCATCCACTAAGATATGCCTCCTTTTCAACAGGCGGCAGCGGTAGACCTCCCAAGATGGAATCAACGGTTGCGTCTACAGTTCCAGTCAGGATGAACTACTTAGTGAACACCTTATAGGGCTACTGCGACATATTCGCAGCCCTTGCCTATAAGGAGCGGTTTGGCCGGCTCTTCGTCTTAGTGTTAAACTAAAGACCTGGACCTCGGGGTGACTGCCCGGCCAAATAAAGAAACTATAAATCCGAACCGGGAGCCCTTGACTGCTATAAAGCAGATATAACTGCCATCCAAGAAATGCGATGGGATGGTCCGGGCCTACGTAAAATGAACAACTGCGATATTTACTACGGCGACTGCTACCGGGAACAAAATTAGCGTCTATTTTGATGTGGATTTGTCAGGAGGGAGGTCTAGAGTTTCGGCTCAGTGAATGAGCGCATCACTACAATCCGTATCACGGCTAAATTCACCAACATCAACCTCATCTACGCTCACGCCCCCACTGAGGAAAAGGATGAAGACACCAAAGACGGGTTCTACGAGCTCATTGACAAGACCTTTGAGCAATGCCCTAGCTGTGACATTAAAATCGTCCTTGGAGATTTTAATGCTAAGCTGGGTAGAGAAGAAATCTTTGGTGGAATAATCGGACGACATAGCCTACACGACATCACCTCCGATAACGGATTGAAGCTAATCGACTTCGCTGCGGGGCGAAACGTAATGGTAGCAAGTACGCGATTCCCACATCTCGATATCCACAAGAGAACATGGAAATCTCCTGACCAATCAACCGTTAACCAGATTGATCACATTGCGATCGACGCACGACACTTCTCTAGCATGCAAGATGTCCGCACATTCCGAGGTGGCAACATCGACCACTACCTTGTTGTAGCCAAGGTACGAATGCGGATATCCCGATCAAGGCCAACACGCGAAAATGCTAGGAGGAAATTCGAAGATCCTTTTCCGATCGTGTCTCCGAAAATCTCCTCAGAAGTCCTTTGCAGCCAGCACAAAATATAGAGAACCAGTGGCAACACTGCCAAGCAGCCATCAGAGATGCCGCCTCTGAAGTGCTAGGGTTTACACGGCCACCACAACGAAACCCCTGGTTTGACGATGAGTGCCGGCGAGCACATGCAGCTAAACAAGAGGCATACAAAGCGGCGCTGCAAAAAATAACACGAGCAGCTCGTAAGCTCTACGAGCAGAAAAGGAGAGAGGAGCATAAACTTTTCAGAATGAAAAAAAGGGAGCATGAGAAGCGCGCGATCGAGGAGGTAGAGGGATGTCACAACAGGAACGAGGTTCTACAAAAAGGTGAAACAACCTCCAGGGTTTATACACCCCGAACTGAAGACTGTAGAGACCATCATGGGAACATCGCAGTAGAACCGCAGTCAGTGCTGAGGATATGGAAAGACCGTTTTTCCAAGCTGTATAGTGGTGATGACGACCAAAACTCCGTCAGCAATACAAAACCATTCAATTTGGGTGCAGAAGGCCAATAATTCCACCCACCCGACATGGACGAAGTGAAGTTAGCGTTATCTAAACTTAAGTAGAACAAAGCCGCTGGAGCAGACGGGCTAGCCACCGAATTGTAAAAAACAGCTGGAGATGATTTGGTTAGGAGCATGCACCAGCTCATCTGCAAAATTTGGTCGGAGGAAAGCATGCCCGATGAATGGAACCTCAGCATCGTTATGACCGATCCTCAAAAAAGGAGATCCCCTGAACTGCACCAATTACAGAGGTATAAGTCTCCTTAACATCGCCTATAAGATCTTGTCTGCGGTGCAATGTGAACGTTTGAGGCCCTTCGTCAATAACCAGGTAGGTCCTTTTCAGTCCGGCTTCAGACCCGGAAAGTCCACCATCGATTAAATACATACATTAAATACAGGTACTTCAAATCGATACCTACCACCTTTTCATCGATTTCAAGGCCACGTATGACAGCGTCTATAGACACCAACTATATAGAGCAATGTCTAGTTTTGGCATCCCAGAAAACTCATCCGTCTGTGTAAGATGACAATGGAAAATTCACGCTGTTCAATCATGGTCGGAAAAAAACCTAACGGACGCTTTTGATGTCAAGAAAGGTTTAAGACAAGGCGATACGTTGTCATGCGATTTCTTCAACATCATTCTTGAAAAGATTGTGCAAAGCTCCAAAGTCAACACCAGAGGAACAATCTTTCAAAAGTCCGTCCAGCTACTAGGATACGTAGACGCATTGACATAATTGGAAGAACACAGCGTGATGTCAGTGGAGCTTTTGTGAGCCTTGAGACGGCGGCCAAGAAGATGGGTCTAGACGTTAACGAGGGCAAGACCAAGTTAATGCTGTCACAAGAAAGGACTACCAACATCAACGTCTTGGGGCAAACGTCAGACAGATTTAACTTCGAGGTAGTTAAGCTCTTTATCTTCCAGGGATCCGCTTTCAACTCAGACAACAGCACCAGAGCTGAAATCAAACGAAGAATCACTCTTGCCAATCGCCGCTTATTTGGACTAAGAAGACAACTAAAGTGACACTCTACAAAACGCTCATCATCCCGGTCCTCATGTATGGTGCAGCGGCATGGAGTATGACAACATCTGATGAAAACGCTTTGGGCTGCTTTGAGAGAAAAATCCTTCGAGTGATTTTTGGTCCTGTCTGCATTAATGGAGAATGGAGACGAAGATTCAACCAAGAACTGTACGAGCTGTACAGCGACACTGACCTAGCCAAAGAAGTTAAGGTCCAACGACTTAGATGGTTGGGTCATGTTTAGCGAATGGAAAATAATGCTCCGGCTCGTAAAGTCTTCGAATCCAACCCGGAAGGACGTCGTAGAAGAGGATGACCGCGACTTCTGTGGAGCACACAGGTGGTAGAGGACCTGAACCAACTTGGCGTGCGAAACTGGAGACAGCTAGCCAGGAACCGAGCTGTCTGGAGAAGTTTGTTGGGTGAGGCCCTGGTCTGACCTGGACCAGGTCAGTGTGTAGCGCCACGATAAGAGGCTTGTTGGTGGTTCGGAACTATCTCTTTCTTTATGCGGCCGGGCAGTGACACCGACGCACGATCCCCCAACCTGGACGGCCAGGTCCTTAGTTTAACTCCAAAGACTGGGAACCGCATACGCCTGGGCTGCGAATATATCGTAGTAACCCTATAAGGTGTTCGCTAAGTAGTTCATCCTGACTGGTACTGTAGACGCCATCGTTGATTCCATCTGGGGAGTTCCTCCGCTGCCACCTGTTGAAAAGGATGCATGCCTTAGTTGACGCATACCTCCTCCCCATCTCTCTCTTTGCTGCCGCCAACAACTACTTACTGATGTTGGAACCATATCTCGGTTGAGGTACTAGGCGCCCGATGTTCACGGCAGGGAGGTGGAGAGTAGGAGTTAATAGTCAGAGGTTGCTGTGGACGCTTGTGTCCTCTTGAACGCACTGTGTCTACCCTTCGAACATTAAAAATTCAATCTTATGTATCTCAAAAACTCGATCAACATTAATAAAGAAGCTTATGCTTTTATTGGTACGATTTACGACTTAAATTTTCTCACGTTTGCCTTACATAGTTCTGTAGAAGTACCAAAGTGAAAAAATACAAAATCTCCAACATTGATATCATGCTCATACCAACAAACAAGCTAAAGGAGCTTCCAAGGTTACTTATAAGGTCAACTATGTCGGATAAAGTGTCCCTTCTTAGCCTCCGGTATACTTGGGAATTCATAAACACATGTAACACCGTAAAGTTTTCTTGGATTCCATGGCTTCATAAAATTGAAATTCGTTATCAGATTGCACATAGTAAAACAAATCAATCTTACTAAAATGGATCAAATGACTGAATAGCAGTCTGCAGACGGGCTTGAGTAATCTTGATATCATACTCGACATTTTCGCAGCTATTGGGGCAGTAACAAGCGCTGGTAGTGTTGATCGTTTGATTCCGGTCCGCCGTGCGATCTAAAAGAAATCAAAACAAATGTGCGGTTTTAAGAATTAACCTTCTTTGTGCCAACACACCTTCCCCATCATCATAAATACCAAAATAACTGTAAGTCTTATACAAGCACGGAACATCAGTAAAATTACAAACTGGTAATCTCAATCTATTCGAGTAATACAAATAGTTAACGCATTTGCAGGAATCATAAATGCTCATGGTTCGACATTCAAATTCACAATTGTCACTGTTATAGACCGAAAAATAACGCATTTTATGCTCATGTTGAAAAAGGCACTGTCTATCATCGACTGAGAGTTCTCTAAAATTATCCGAACAGACAATTTGGGTTGGTCGAATCATGGCGAAAATTTCTCGGTTCGTTGGGATTGAATTGGATGTTGATGTTCGATGGACGAAGTCCTGATTTTGATGAACAAATAATTCACACTCAGATGAAAGGAACTGACTCAGGTCGCCCTGATTCGGTTTGGTGTTTTTCAAAATAACTGACATACCACCGGATGGTCCGAATGTCAAGGCCCGATAAAGTAAGCGTCTAACACTGAAATACATTATTCGAATGAAATTGTCTTAAGAGTTTTTGTTGGAGATATTGAAGTTACCCAAAAGTATTGATATTGAATGAGCAACAATATCCGGTAAAAGTTCTCGCGGAGAAAAACAATTTATTGCATGACATAATCTTGGATTGAAATCGACATCGGTACAAGAGATCCGAACAATTCCACTTGATGAGATTAAGAAACCCTGGTGTTGTCAAATTATTGCCAAATGCCAGTCTTTGAAGGATATTCAGTTTTCTTTCGTCGAAAACCCTAATTTTTCCAGCCATCACATAGAGCTGATCAAGAGCGCTGAAAACTTCATCGTGGCTAACATTTGGTGGCAGAGTTCTTGAAATTTCATAATTGATGCAGTATAGATTCGAATGAAGAACAAAACCAATTAATTACTTTTACTTACAAATTTTGCATTTCTTTCTCAACTGCTGGCAAATTGAACATTGTCGGAGGACATATCGTCACAGCTGGAAACATTAGATTTATAAGTGGAGTATGATCACTTTCGATGTTCATTCGAATTGGATTGCTCGAAAATTCTTGATAGAAAACGACAATCATTGCTTGAGCGCAAAAGAACATGGTTAGAACAATGACTATCCAAATAAACCTTGAAAACAAATGAAACAAAACATTGTCAACTTTAATGGACTTTAATGATTGTCGAAGAAATCGCACTTTCCAAATAAATTCGTTTCTGAATCATGGAAGTATTTTACACCATGAATACTGCTGATTTCACAGAAGTCCTTAAATGTTTTCGAAAATGCACGTCGAAAACGGCCGAATTTCTTGAGCACAACGAAAACTGCCATCTTGTTCAAAGTAAAGACACAACTTAAATGATGGAAGCTTTCAGGCTTTGTTCGAAAAGTATGTCGGAAATATCTAAAGGGGGAATCAATATTTTAATGAAATGGTGTTTATGAAATTATAGTCTCTTGACTGTTCCAATTAACTTTTTTGATTGATTGATAACCCTACTATTCTACAAAGGATGAGAAAAAAGTTCGCTGACTATAAGAAATATTCTGACTTTTCTTTATTTATTAAAGACTATTAAACTGTTTGAAAACATAAAACTTGCAGAGGGAAGTGCTATGGAATCAGGGATTATCGAAACTTGATTCTTTAAATTTAAATTAAGCAAAATTTACTTCAGTGTCCGTGGCTTAGTGGTTAGGTGCGTTGGCTGCTAAGCAAAATGTCGTGAGTTATGAGTCCTACTCGTACCTACAGTAAAGAACTGACAAAACTGCCAAGAGTATCAATTTGTGCTCCTCAAATTTGCCGTTCGGAATCGGCGTTAAATTGTAGGTCCTCTCAATTCTTCACACCCACCCAGAGAATTGTTGATGAGAGGCCACTTAGGCCTTGGCCCTTCAAGAGCTATTGCGTCACTCTATTTATTTATAATATTTACTTCAAACATGTTTATAACACACAAAGAAAATTGCTGACTGAAAGCTTAAAATGACGTTTCAGCGTCAATTGCGTTTTGCGCTGATTCAGCATAATAGCATTTTTTTTTTGGTCGTCTGGAACTGTTCTGAACGATTCTGAATTCGTTCACTTGGCACAAGATGACAGTTCTTGTTCTGGATGGAACAGAACAGACATTCAATTAGAAGAAAACAAATGTGTTTGCATGTTCGTTTGGTTTCCGGAATCGGACAGTTCTGTGTACCAATTCCGGATTATCAAAAAAAAAAAAAACGCTATAAGTCTGCTTGAATCGGACCAGTCGTGTATTGGGTCAGATGTTCATTATTTCTACAAACCAAATCTTCATTGAGGCCGAGTGAACACGATAAGTAAAACTGTATTCTACATCTGCATATAGATAAACCGAAACACACACTACATACTTTTGTAGAACTTGGTAACTTAACATCTGGCAAGAAATTAAAAAAAACAACTTGCGGGAAATCGGTAAAGGGAAACGATGTAAGAGGTCAACTGACGACATCGACTGTGACGCTCTCAATGAAAAGTTTACTAGCACACCTTCATCTCTTAAATTAGCCTCGTTGAACCTCTAATTGAAGATGAATCAGCTGGTATAAACAGTTCCTTCAACTTTGCAAGGATACAACAGGAAGACATTGTGGAAGCCATTATATCAATTAAATCGAATGCCACAGGCCTAGATCTAATGGTACCCAAGTTCGTTAAGCATTGGCCGCTTAGCAGAGCGTCGCGACGTGGGTTCGAGTCCTACTCGTGCCTATAGTTTTTATTTCATCTCTCACGGGCACTACCTTTTGCAAAGAACTGACAAAACTTCCATGAGCATCAATCTGTCATGAAAAAGTGCTTCTCAACTTTGCCGTTCGGAATCGAATCGGCGTTAAATTGTAGGTCCCCTCAATTCTTCACAGGCATCTAAGGACTTGTTGGTGAGAGTAAGCCACTTAGGCCTTGGCTCTTCAAGAGCTGTCGCACCACTCTATTATTTTTAAGGTTCGTTAAGCTGTTGCTACCATACGTACTGCAATTTATTACTCACATTAAATAGCATTTTAAGAACATCGAAATTTCCATTTGATTGAAAAAAGGCCAAAATTGTTCCTGATGCCGTAGCTATGATCAATGAGGACTTACACCTCATTCCACAATTGTCAAAAAAGAACCGTCTTACCGTCTTACTTAAGTTAATAGACTTCAAGCAGTTAAAAGACTTCAAAGCAGTTAAAAGACTTCAAGCAGTCAAAAGACTTCAAAGCAGTTAAAAGACTTCAAGCAGTCAAAAGGCTGCAAAAGCAGTCAAATGACTGCATTACATTGAATGCAACCAAAAGACTAAATGACTGCAAAGAATGTAAAAGACTTTTAAAAGATTTCAAAGAATGCAAGCAGTAAAAAATAATGCATTCTTTTGACTTCAAGTCTTTTAACTGCTCTAAATGATTTTTATACAAAAGACTTCAATATTAACTGCGAATTTACCTTTAAAGTTAAGTACTGACATGAAGTCAAAATACTTAAAAAATAAGTCTTTTTAATCTTTTTACTGCAATACAAAAATGATTGCATTCTTGTGCAGCTCTGATATATATATCATGTCGTTATTGGTTTCTAGGCCAGCTTCCATACATTTTTTCCGGTTCTTCCTTTGTTACAGTTACGGACATAAAGGACTTTTGAACGCAATCAAAGGGGATGAAAGCGTTGCAAGCGGTTGAAATAGCTGGCAAAAATTTTTCTTGATAAACTAAATACAACATTCAAATTTTAAATTTTGAAAATTAAGTTGAATTTTTCAACTTTCTTAGATATTTCCGCAAATTTGTGTCCCATGTTTTCGAAAACAAAGAACAATGCGTTTTAAAATATTTTTGTTGAAAGCCATTTTTGAATGAATAAACTACAAATCAAGTTTTTGAGCATATTTAAGGTAGGGCATGGGCAACAAAGCCTGCAATTACGAACTCAGCCTTTGCATATTATAAATGACAAACGACTGTATAATAGCACAATGGAGTTGAAAAGCTGTAAGTTTTCTGCAACAGCAAGCTGTTTAAGTCCATACACTATACCGCAGAAGTATTCCCTGAATTTGTGGCTATACTTTTGTATTTTTCACATCATCGAGTCGGGGAGAACGCTGAAATGCTTAGTTGAGACTTTCGGTAGAAAATAATCAATCACGTTCTTGACTGTCGCTAAAATCAAAATCAATGAATCAAGTTGGGAACTGCCTCTCCCAGCCCTCCGCTGCGTACGCTCTTGTTTGACACGCAGTTGTTTTTCAAGATTCAAGGTTCTTGCGTTAAAATGATTGAAAGAAGGAAAAACTAGAAAAACGTGTTTTCATGCCAGCATATTTTACGAATGCCACATTGTATCGTCATCTTCGTTTTTAACTTCATGGATACCTTTATATTTCTTGAATGATTTTCTTTTTCCACAAAAGCCGAAAACAGGAATCAAGTCCATTACTAAGTACATAATTGTCTTTTCTTCCAGGGTCTATAAAGCTATATTCATCATCAAGCCATTAATGACCAATTTAATGACTACATTGGAGAAGAAAAACATACTTTCTGAAGTCCCCATTCAAAATATCAATTTCATCTCTTCTCCATTTCATAACCCAAGACAAAAATAACTTTGATTCATGTGTTTACATTTTGCAACACAACAATGGTGTCCTCCTTTTCATTGTTATCCTTATCCTTATTGATTTTATCAAACCAATTAGTTTCACTTTCGAAAGGGACTTCTGGTCAACCAATCTGAAACACAAAGGCTGAGTGTTATTTCTCTGTTGAACCATCTCAACCATTTTAAAAATGAGGAAAACATCGAAATCGCGATTCATTCAATCTTTTAAAAAGACATTCGAAGACTATTGTTCCGTTTCGAGTGTCCATGGAATGAAAGTTCTCAAAGATAAGTCCACAAGCAAGTACTTTCGGTAATTAAAAAAAAAAATAAATACAAAGTACTGTCATGATGAATTGATGAACGTTCTTTTTTAAGGATCTTTTGGGCTTTTATTATCATTGCAATGATATTTCTTGCCCACAATATGGCATCGTCCTTTTACAAAGATTTTTACGAAAATCCTGTTCGCATGGTTATCGAAACGGATCATGCAATCGCCGCAAAAGTATATTTTCCTGCTTTGACTATTTGCCCAGGTACACTTTTCAATCACACTAAAGCCGTTAGACTGTTCAAAAATTTGTAAGTTGCGTTAGAAGCATCCAAACACTTAGTCTAAAATAGTGTATTTTCTTACAGTACTTATCCAAAAGGCCTGACTGAAAAATTCATTTGGGATAACCTGAATCAAATTTATGCTTTCACGGAACCCCAATACAAGCCTTCCTATGAGAAAATTACAATCCTTGAAAATTTTATGAAACTCAACAACTTTACTTTGGTAAAATTTCTCTTAAGCACAACTTGGGATTGTGGACAGTTCTTCTTCCGGTGTCGATTTCAATCGAAAAACGTTAACTGCAGCGAAATGTTTCGAATAAATAAAAGTCATGCTGGATTCTGTTGTGCATTTAATTCCCATCAAACAAAGTAGAATCAGTGCTTGTCTTCCGTAGATTCTCGAAGTAATGATTCTTTTTCTGTTATAGAGGCCGCCGACAAGGATATCGATCAAATCGTCATGGATTGCGTCAAGGGTTTTCGATTATCTTCAATGACGTCACATTCGATGCCGACCAAATTTACTCAAATTCTCAAGTCTTTCAGCTTCTCATTCATCGACCAAATGCCTATCCAGACGATGCGACATATCGAAAATTCTTGCATCGAAATGAAGAGATCTTATTGCGTTACGATCCAGTGGAGACGACATATTCGGAACAAGTTTGGAAGCGTCTCAATATTGACGAACGCAATTGTTCACTTTTGTCGGAAACTCGCTTGCAACTATTTGACGATTATAATCGACAAAATTGTATTGTGGAATGTACGACTCAGGCTATTTTGAAACTCTGTGGCTGTGTTCCCTATAATTTATTTGCACCGCCAAATACTATGGTGTGTGATTTCCAGGACATTGCGTGTTTAATCAACAACCGTGGTAAATTTGAAAAGTGCCCAAGAGATTCCTTTGAGTTTAAACGTTTTTTTCTCAGAACTAGTTCACTCACGAAGAAATCAATGCAAATGCCCAGAACGGTGTCAAAGAGTTGAGTATGTGATGCGTTTGATGACTGGTAAACTTGAAAAGACCGTCGATGTTGCAGATCCTTTTTAGTGAGTAAAAGTTGTCTCATACCTATTTGACTTTTTTGTTTATATTTTTTGCCGTTTAAGTGATGGCTTTCATGAAAATTTGACAGTTGTGCACGTTTTTCTGTCATCACAGGAATACCGTCGAATTAGACGAGATATTGTTTGGAATATCGTTTCACTCGCTGGTAAGCTTTGAAATGTTCAAAAAAGATGACGCCCTTACACAAATCCAACATTTATTAATTTGTAGTTGTTTAATCAATAACTTCCTTTGCTTTCTCGACTATAGGAAACCTTGGTAACTGCTACAGTGTGTTTGTGGGAATAAGCGCGTTGACCATTTTCGAATTGGTGTATTACCTAACATTCGTATTAGCTCGGAATTATAAGAACAATCCAAATTCAAAGAAGAAAGTACTGTTCAAGAGACGACCGATAGCAACATTCACTGCAACAAACTCATAGAAATATCGTTGAAAATAAACACTTTGTAAAGTTTTTTTTGTTTGTTTTTATTTTTATTTTCTTTTTTAATTAATTTATACCTGTCATAAGAAATTAAGTGTCTTCTCATTTTTGGTTTTGTTTTTATCCATTTGGCACAAAATTCAAACCAAATAATGCCAATTTCTGTTAATAGTGTTTCTTACAAAAAAAATATCCCCTCAAGTACAAAATTACCAAATAAAAAACAACCACCGTTCCATTGTGTTGTGAAGTCAGCTTCTAGGGGAAGAGGAAAAAAAACGTCAAACTTTGCGTCCTACGACTTGTCAAAGGACGAAAAAGTTTTCGAGGGCAATTTCTCCGGGCCGATGAAGAGTGTGTCAATCGAACAGAAACAAATTCTTGATAGTGGAAAACGAAATGATTATTTGACAATGCGCTATGATCACGCTCCTGACACTAAGTACAACTTTCCAGAGGCGACCAGTTGGCGGTATGGATGGCTGCACAATATTAATTGTAAGAAGGCAGCAAGCGCCGCTTGTTTTGTTTGATATGTGAAATTGTGTGCACTTGTTTGTTGTAAGATATAATAATCATATTTTGAGTACAATTTTGAAATTTGTTTTTATTTTCTATTGAGTCATTTTTCCACATGCAGCTAAGATTGGGAACGGAACTATTTTAGGACAACATGCATGAAAGATCTCTCTGTCTGATTTCAAACACATGTCACAGAATTCAATGCCGAATTCTATTGTTCAAATCATCCCCGGTCAGAAAAAATGCAATATCAGTTCTCAAAGTTGATTTAAAAATATTATCCCTTAGATTTTATAATCGTGTGATTCTTAATCTCAACAAAGCTTTTTATCAGAACTTCTTCAATCACTCACTTAATTAAGAAATATTATCAGAATTATCAGATTTTAAGATTTTCAGTATTGCTTGCCTTGAACTCTCATTGAACGTTAAATAAATTAATTAAAGAGTTGCATGCAAAAAAAAAAAATAATAATGCGCGTAAGATAAGTTGGTTATGAAATGATTTCTCAAATTTTATAAACACAAATACTATCTTCTAGTAATTGGGGCATATGCATAAACGGAATTTAATGCTTTTACTAGTCAATTTTGATAGTATTTACTTTTTTCCGTGTGCATATACTTCAAGTAAATACTAGAATAAAAGCTTTTACTAGACGTAAAAGTATTTACTTGGTATAAGTGAATTTTGGTAGTAAATACTTAAAATGATATGCATAAAAACCTTTTACTACTAGTAAATACTTCTGAGTTTTAGCAACGAACATTTTCATTTGAAAATCAACATTCAAGGCAATCGGTTCAACATTCTTGTTAAATGTCCGTGTGTTTGCACACTAATACTGAAAAAAAAAATACAAGGAACGAAGATCTCCGGTGACAAATAAAATAATTTCAAAATGTTCTACGGCTTTGAAAAAAATGTTAAATGGTTTAGCCAACATTTCTAAATACAGCCTTCCTTCTTGTATTGGAGCCTCGGATGGCACACATGTGGAGATTAAAAAGGGCCACTTGCATTCTGAGATATACATAAATCGAAAAGGGTATGCATCCATCTACATTCAAACCATCTGTGATACAAAAGAATATTTTATAAGTGTTGTTTGTGAATAGCAAGTTCAGTTCATGACTCCAGTACTTGGAAACACAGTTTTCTTCAACCAATTTTAAGAAATTCAGTTAAATCTGTTCCCTTGGTTAATGACACCATTTAGAAACCCTATCCTGAACAAGGAAAAATTTTACAACAAATTGCATACAAAAGAGAGGGTCATCATAGAACTCGGTTCTAAACATTTTCAATGCCTCAGTCTTAATAACTTTTATTTTAGGCTTTTAAGACTTGTTCAAAGGAACCTAATGCACATCAAGCATTTTGACAAAATCTAACCTACAATTATTTTCGTTTTTTGTCATTATTATGAAAGAACCGCGCGTTACGTGTGCATCGCAGAAGCGGCAACACTCGACATATAATGCACCCAACAGCTCATTATCACTACTTCATAAATTAGAGAGACCTGATCTGCTTGGGAACAGAACTTCAGCAACAAAATAGTAAAGTAAAGTGAAGAAAGTTAATCTTAAGCTAATTATTACTGTTTTTTGCTTTTATTAACATCCAATCTAAAACAGTTTTACGAACTACACGTAATCCAAGGAAACTTGTTCAGAATTTTCGGATTTTATTTTCAATAATTCTGACTCCGTAACTTTTACAAATCTTGGCTCAAGATACTACTGGGAGAGAAAA
>CAKKXW010000004.1:40228350-40253554 GCA_920937365.1 Sphaerophoria rueppellii
GGCAATTATCGTATCACTTTTCTTAAACAATTTTTAGTGGCTACTAATGCAAATCTAGGTATTAAGTGTTCAAATTCGTTTCATGATTGTCGTAACTGACAGAAATTATCTTTGTTTTATATTATTTATTGCCAGGGTTTTTTAAGATTTTATTTATAAAAACAAACAAATGTTAGGACAATCAATGAAATCGATATAAAAGAGTAATTACTGAAAACTAATAAGAAATGCCACAAAATTAATTCATTAGATTTGATACAATCCAAAGCGACTGTAATTACCCACACGACGTTGTCGTAAATAAACAATTAAAAGCAACAGTTAAATTTTAGTTTTAACAGAGCGCATGCAAACTAGAAAGGTGGGCGAGTATTATTATTATTATTTAACAGTAAATTGAGGGTTTTGTTATGTAAGTAATTCTCACGAGAAAGCTTGTTTCTTTATCCATGGAAAAAAAGTCATTGAAACTTAATTTAGACAATTGAAGATTATATCTTAGTGGGATACATTTGTCAAAAATTGAAAGAATTCTCATGATTTTAGTAAAGAATCGATCTACTAATAAACAGTGAAATGTTGCTATATTGAGGTTCTTAAACTAAACTAAGGTTATTGCAATGCAAATGCAAGGCTTTTGGGTTCAGAAAAGTAAATATTACGAGAAAGGCGGGTTATGAACCAAAGATTTTAACTATTATTAAAATTTGTTTGCCTCTTATAAATGTCTGTATTTAGAAAACATTAATCACGTCCAACACTAAAGAGTACAAGAACTCACTGCCCTTAATTGAAATCAGGGTACCTCTGCACAAACTTGAATTATAATCGATTGATGGGCTTCTTCCATCTCCTCCTATGAGAAAGGAACAATCATAGTGTTAAAAAAAAATAATTAGAGTGGCTCGACAACTCTTGAAGAGCCAAGGCCTTACAATCAACAATTCTCTGGGTGCATGTGAAGATTTGAGGGGACCTACAATTTAACGCCGATTCCGAACGGCAAAGTTAAAAAGCACTTTTTCAACAGATTGATACTCTTGGAAGTTTTGTAAGTTCTTCACAGGAGGAAGTGCCCGTGAAATATGAAATAAAAGCTATGGGCACGAGTAGGACCCGAATCCACAACGTTCTGCTACGAAAAAAAAACAGAGTTTCAAATTTACACTTATGTATTTCATTTATTTGCTTATAAAAAATTGCAGCACATCACCGATTCTCACTCAGTGAAACCATCTATAACAAGAGCAATAGGCAGAATTGAACGAAGAATTTTGTTTCGTTCTCCATGATTCTCATTGTTTAAAGTCTATGAATTTCTTTTCACATTTTGAAAAAAGGTGTGGCCTATTTCAGGACTGGTAACAAAATCAAAAATTTTTGGGCCAGCACCATATTACGACTAATGGTTTGCCAACACAGGGACTATGTTATACCACCGGCTCATCACTTAGTGTGGTGTTAGTTGTTAATAAGCACATAACGAAATTAAAACAAATAACACAACACACATAAATAATTATTAACATAAAATAAAGACAAAAAAAAAAAATTTCAAAATCAACATAAAACATTAAGAAAGTGGAGCACTGGTTTTCAAAATTATTTTAAGTTGATTTTTACTTAAATTAAAATCAAAAAGTTTCGAGTTCCAGTTTATAAGTTTACCCATACGTGTCAAAGGCTCATGCATTCGATAATTAGTACGGTGAATATGGATCTTAATCAGATCCTGACTACCCCCCGAGAGCAAAACAAAATTTTACAGAGAAGGTCAGGAGCATCAGTGACTCCAGTTATAATTTGATGGAAAAATACAATATCATTATTATTTCTTCTCTGTTGTAGAGTTTGCATATTAAGGATTGACAAACGATTTTCGAAGGGTATTAAGGGGATCAATCCACTGAAACCCTTTTAACAAAATAGGGTAAAATTCCGTTGCACGGATTCAATATGAACATCATATAAAGGAGACCACACCTGCGATGTATACTCTAGATGGGGACGAATCAAACAGTTGTACAAAATACAGGTGACATTAGGATCCCGGAATTCCTTTGCCCATCGCTTAATAAAAGCTAACATAGAATTAGCTTTATTGACTATGCCGTTAATATGCTCAGAAAAATCTACATTATGTGTAAAAAGGACTCCTAAGTCATTAACAGTAAAAACGCGAGATAAAGTGTGGTTTGAAATGACATAGTCATAAGTCATATGAAGGTGAACGTTTTTTAGATAAGGTCATTGTTTGACACTTTATCGGGTTAAGATTTAAACTATTCTTTTCACACCATAATGTAAAGCGGTTAATATCATTTTGAAGTAAAATGTGATCATTTGCAGAAGATATATTTTTATATATCTTCATATCATCAGCAAAGATGAGAATTTCACTATTATTTACACATAACGGTGCATCATTGATAGCTAATACAAAGAGAAGGGGCCCCAGATGGCTCCCCTGCGGAACACCTGATTTGGCCAAGTATGATTTAGAGTAAGTATTTCTGAATTTAACTTGATAAGATCTATTCTCAAGGTAAGAGACAATGCATGAAATTAAAAAAAGTGGGAAGCCGTAAGAGTTCAATTTAAACTTGATAATTTCATGAGATAGTTGATCAAAAGCCTTCGAGAAGTCCGTGTAAACACAATCTACTTCTTGGCCGCATTCCAAAGCATCTAAACATTTATTTAAAAAAAAATAACCAGATTAGTCACCGCAGATCGTTTCTGCATAAAGCCATGTTGTTGATTGCATATAATATTCCTACAGTTGAAGGCCAAATTGTCAGACACTAATTGCTCAAACAACTTTTAGACAAGTTTAGAAATCGGCCTGTAATTACAGATATTGTTTTTATCACCTTTTTTATAAACGGGAGTTATAAAGGAACTCTTCCATACTGCAGGAAATTTACTTGATTTCAATGAAAGATCAAAAATATTACGCAAAGGAAGTGCTAAGACTGACCTACACTTTTTAAGAACTACGGTTGGAATTCCATCTGGTCCAACAGAATAGTCTTCTTTAAGATGAGACATAAATTCTAAGGTTTTATTATATTCTATTGTAATACTATTAAAAGACACTTGGGGACAGTTTTGCAGGTAATGGAAATAAGTTTCGTCCACAACGACAGGAGAATCAATGAAAGATTGACTAAAATTTTTTGCAAAACCGTCACAAATGTCAAAAGTAGTGGTCAAGATTACGTTATTATAAGTGAAGTTAATAGGATGATTGTCACATTTTTTCTTTGAGTTAATAAATTTCCAAAAGTTCTTTGGGTCTGCTTTTAAAGAAGCCCCCATCGACTCTAGGTATTCATTATAAAATTCGTAAGAGAGTTTCTTAAACTCTTCAAACAAAGAGATATAAATGACTTGATTTCCTACCGTCATATGCTTAATGTATTTCTTCCAGGCCTTATTTCTTTTGTTGCGAAGATGTTTAAGATCCTTAGTATACCAGGGATGGAAAGGGAATCGTCCTTTTAATTGGTACAGCTTCTTTTATGCAATTTAACAAAACTGAATAAAAACTCGAAATTGTTTCGTCAATATCGTTAGAGATCGGTAAGTGTTCTATACCGGATTTATTTAAACAATCCAAAAGCTTTTCAAAATCAGCTTTGCGAAAATCAAATGCATGTGAGCAGTCATGAGGATGACTATTTTCAAGTAAATGACCGCTCGTGTCAAGAAAAATGTCGAGAGGTGGATGGTAGTTATCTATGTTACATAAAGCAGAGGATGATTCAACCACTACAGTATTAACGGCGTCAGATGATTCTATTTCTATAATTTTGTCTGCATTTTACTTGGTGCAAATCCGAAGATATAATATTATCTACCAATTGAAGCTCTAGTTTAAGAAACTGCTGGTATTTCAGTGAAGTTTTTAAGAAATATCCGGCGTGTACATCGTATTTCATTATTATTTGTCACAAGATTTGCGAAGATTGGTTCACGGGCTATGATCCCGAAACCATTTTTCTTGGTTTTTGTCCTTCGATTCCTGTCTTCTAAAAACGTCCCAAATTAGTAGAGAGATAGTGAAAATCAGGATTTGGCTATTTAATAATTTTTATCCTTCTACCTGACTCACTAAACGTTGTTTTACCACGGAAATATTAATCTGCGGATAGGGATAAGTGGGAAAAAATTCATTGGGGAAAATTGTATCAACGTACAATTTATGTGGCAACTCTGTTAAGTGACGGGAAAGCTAAGTTGTTGCCACTAATAATTTCTTAAGTGCGAGTACAACGTCCCGAGGGTTGGCTCGTTAATTATAAATTCTTTACGTATGTTCATCTTAAAAAGAATACAATTAATGGTTACTTCAGTTTTTAATTGGTGGAGTAAATAATTAAATAGATACAAAATCAGCGAAGATACAATAAAATAAAATAAAATAAAAAAAAAACGCAATGAGCATTATTAATTAATAATTGCACTTACGTGATATATGAATTTTATAATCCCTACTATGATTCATTTTTGTTTTCAAATTGAGAGCTTCAAGGCTTCATTAATCAAGCAGTCACTAAATTGCCTGTTTTTCTAAAATTTTGCACACGTAATCACCTGTTTCGATTATGAAAAATAAGTACCAGATTTTTGGTATGGAAGAGTTCTGAAACTAGGGTCAAAAGTAAGCTGTATAAACAGAATTTCCTTTCCAAAATCACCATTCAGATTTAGTGAGTCCCCTTTTATTTCTCTACCTCGTTCTCTTCGCTGAATATGAATACATTCATTTTATTTTTTAATTTAATGTATGTCAAGTGCACTCAAGACCAATGCACATTTGGCGGTCAATATACTCTACTATACGCGAATATCTTTTGAATAAATTTCGTGCGAAAAAAAAAACCGGATTAAAAATAAAGTGTAATCTTGTGATTTCCAATTATGCCATTAAGATCGTTGATATCAAAAAAGGCTCGATTTCGATTTCTTCGAAGATGTTTTTTTGCCATAGGCCAGAAAGTTGATTTTTTTATGCTCGTGCTATCACAATTTCGCGGAAATCATTTTTTTTTAATTTACTCACAAAAGACATAGTGGATAATGGCCATTATAAATCACAACCTGAATTCTCTTCTGGGCTTTATTGACTTAAGTACGTGTTGCTTTAAAAGCGAAGGTTATTTTTTCATCATTGTGGCCTCAATAATGAAATGTAGTTGAATCACAAAACATACTTACTTAACACGTGGATTGGGTACTTATTTAACTAGCAAACAGGAAAAACGTATCTATACATTTCAAGATGTCATACTTTAACGTACATCGAGTTCAATCAAGTCTAGCCTGACGGTCGTTGTCCTCCAGGTCGTGTGCTAGTCAATTTGACAAAAAGAAACATGTCTCTCTCCCTATACATTTTAAGATGTCAAAAATTCATCTTTCTTTAAGGTACGTCAATTACAATCAAGGCAAGTCGCGAACTTATCTGAAAGTCGTTGTCCTCCAGGTCGTGTGCTACGGCAATTTTGAAGGCAATGAATGAACAACAAAGAAATCCCAATGTGGATTAAGATACAAATGTTGTTAAAATCTACACATATGTAGCTATCGAGTATATATAGGTACTCGTTGCAAGTCTTTATTTAAATTGAGACCGGAAAAATTGTGATGAAATGAATTGTCTACCCCAACTTGAGAATCTAGTCGAAGAAGATCTGATTTCAAACGATGACTGCAAATATTTTGAGCAAATTGATTTAAGTGAATAATAGCATCTTATGGATCAACTGAACGTAAAATAAGTCATCTCATTTTTCCACAAAGGCATACAGATTCATTTCATTGTGTATTCAATGAGATATTTTTTCAGAAATAAAATCCATCAAATTCAGTAGAAGTGTTTACTTTAGTTTGACTTGATTCATAAGAGTTTTAATTTACTAACTTACTTACTTACGGTAAGCAAGCTAGCTGTCCCTAGCTAACTGTCTCCAGTTTCGCACGCCAAGTCGGTTCAAGTCCTCTACCACTTGTGTGCTCCACCTGCTCGTGCGGTCTTCCTCTTCTGTGACGTCCTTCCCGGTTGGATTCGAAAACTCTACGAGCCGGAGCATTATTTTCCATTCGCTCAACATTACCCGACAATCTAAGTCGTTGGACCTTAAATTTTCTGGCTAAGTCACTGTCGCTCGTAAAGTTCTTGGTGGAATCTTTGTCTCCATTCTCCATTAATGCAGACACGACCAAAGACCACCCGAAGAATTTTTGTCTCAAAGACTCATCAGATGTTGTCATGGTCCATGTCACTGCACCATACATGAGGACCGGGATAATGAGGGTTTCGTAGAGTGTCACTTTAGTTGCTCGGGAGACGACTTTACTACTCAATTGCCTTCTCAGTCCAAAGAAACAGCGATTGACAAGAGTGATTCTTCGTTGGATCTCAGCGCTGCATGGACTTTTGAAAGATTGTGCCTCTGGTGTTGACGTTGGAGCTTTGCACAATCTTTTCAAGAATCATGTTGAAGAAATCGCATGACAACGCATCGTCTTGTCTAAAACCTTTTTTGACATCAAAAGCATCCGATCTGCCGTAGGGTGAATATTTGACGAGTTTTAATTTAAACAAAAAACCTCAACCTCCAATTTGATTTTCTATGTTATTCTTCAGTCTTAAGTCGAAAGTGATGTTGCAAGGTGTTAGTCAAATTTGTTTGCATCGAAATGCCTTTTTTCTAGTGCTCCTTTGTCCTATATCAGTAGAAGTTTTGACATGTCGAAAAGGATTAACAATGGAAAAATTTCCAAACATCTTTAACCAAAGACTTTTACTCTGCATTTCTTATGCCAAAAATTACAATCAAATCCTAATTGGTCTGAATCAAAACTTATTTTCGTATTTTCAAGCAGTTGTCAGTAGGTATACAAAAATAATGTCTCGCTCCTAGAAAACCCCACAAAAATTTGTTAAATAAACAAAACTCATTTCTCTTCGAACAAAGCCAATAATAAATTTGAAAGCAAGTTTCTCATAACGCCAGACACAACAAAAATAAACAATTATTTTTAACGATTGTTCAATTAGCATTTTTTTGCTAATTGCATGTCACATATTCTATGTCAATAAAGTGCGAATTTCAAAATATGTAATTATAAGACTTTGCATGATATTAAGACTTTTGACGACTATGTTAATTTTTAAACCTAGTGTACAAGAAATATTAACATATTGTTGGAAATCACGTCATTAAGGAGTTGAAGTGCATTCAATAATTCTTGTTTTATTAATAAAATTAAAGTCTTATTTGATTTTTTTATCACCTCATACCTAAAATTATATACTGACTACTTCAAACAAATTAAAAGTTTCTTATATCTATAAGTATGGCAACGCTGACATTTTGCATACAAGATTAGCTTTCATTAGAACTTTTTTCTTAAGAGCTTTCTAAAGTTCACTTCGGATAAAGCCTTCCAAGGAATTTATCCGGAATTCTGAACAAAAAGCTTAGCACAATATTTTTGCATATCTTTAGGATAAAATCAGTCTTTAGCTGAACTAATCAAATCAGAGTTAACCAACACTTAGAAATAGATATTGGTTGTTTACAATTTTTCAACTTGGATCTAACAGTTTTCATGATTTACTTTCAACTTTATGTTTATTCTGCTTTCTAATTAGGTCTGTTTGGGAACTTTTTGTAGCAGTTTGTTTAAAATCTGTCAAATAAGGTGAAGAAAGTAAAATTCTCTCAGAAAGAGAGAAACTTGCAACAAAGTAAACAAACGCGTTGATGCAATATGTTGCAGTTTATTTTCATTTTGGCAAAACGGTTGAGATTTGATTCGAATTGTAGTGTTTTCATATTAAATATCCTTTTTAAAACAAAAAATGTCGAAAATAATGAATTTTTGAGTTTGGTAGAAGAGTTGATGGAATCTGATTCTTCGTTCAGCGAAGAAAAAGATTTAAATAAAAGTTTAGCGCTGAAACTTCTAAATAACCGACGACGAGCTTTTTGATCACAATGAAAGAGAAATGGGAAATAGGCGAAACTGCATCGAAAATTACTTCGAAAAAGTGGTACCGCAGTATACGGACGTAGAATTTAAGGTGCACTTTTGGGTTTCCAAAACTTTGTTCGAACATCTTAGTAACAAAATTCTGTGCATAGGAGATTTATGGTAGTCTCCGTTCGGACAAAACAGTTAGTGGACCCAGTTTTTTATGAAATTTTTGATGAAATACATTAACACAAATTATACTATAGAGGTTTCCTGGGCATGAAGCATGCTCCTTCCGAGATTTGGCGGATCGTTTCGATTTATCTCTGTGGACGATTCATACAATTATTCAAAGAGTCATTAAATTCTTGAGTTGTATGAGCCCGTCTGTGATCACTTGGCCTACTGAAAAAATTAGATTAAATGTTGACATTTTTTTACCTTAAAAAAAAATAATTCACTTTTGACCACGAGCAAATTCAAAAAATAAATATGTCATCTATCAATTACCCGTTCTTCGAAGATCAATGACATTCAAAAACAACTTGCAACAAGAATTATCAGTTGCAAGAGGTTGCAAATATTTCTTTGGAGGGGAAATATTTTGCTCTCTCGATTTCCCCCTTCTCTGCAACTAATTCGAGTAAACAAACAGGAAAATGTAAAAACGTTTTACTTCGTTGTACTTCGTTGCAAAAAGTTGGAGTTACCAAACAGACCTATTATCACTTGTTTTGAATTTTTTGAACTGATTAACGGACTGAAGCGATTGTTCTTATTGATTCTCATATATTCGTTGTTTATTAATAGATTTGTCAATTTTAACCATTGAAAAAGGTGTTCTTTCTGAGTATCTAAACCGAAAGAAATGGCAACACTTTTATCGAAATTCCGAGTACCCAATTAATTAGTCAACTTTTTATTTTTAAACTGACAAAATTTGGTCGGACGTCTGTCTATTAAGTCATGTCATACCTGCACCATACTATCCATGGATGTCTTCGTTTCTCTTTCATCGTTATGTACATTGGCATGGTACAGTTAATGGTGGGTGTATAAAAAAGCGCATCACGCGGATCCGCGGAAGGGGGTTTAGTTTGTTGTGTCTTGACGCTTGGTGTGCTTTTGCTAATAATACCTTGCTCACGTGCTGCTCGGCTGATTTGTTTCTGATTGTTTATTTTTGTTATGCTTTTGGTTTCGATGAAAATGAACTCATATAGTATTGAGATTGTAGTAGTTGTAAAACAATGTGATTCATTCATTTTGATTGAGAAAATAAATGAACTTTTAATTCATTGAAAAAAGAAGAAACAATTGAATCATATCGCTTTACAACATACAGTGGGATAGAAAGACATGCAACTCAGTTTTTTATTTTAAAGAACTGTGGTGTGTGTCGTGTGTTCAATTTAAAAAAAACAACTTATTAAGAGGGGCAAATTTTGAAGGCTTAAATGGTTTTCGTGAGGCGTATGCCCAATGACACACCCACTTTATAAATATATTTCTTCCTTTAAACGAATTACAATTACATGAAATTATCCTGAAGCTGAAATTTCTTACCGAGTTATAATGTCATTTCAGAGATGTCATGCCAAGCTTTCACTCGGTTATAATACAAAATAAATCGTTTTATCTCTTTCAGAGGCCCCACTGTTTTAATTAAAGTTTGCGTTGCAAAACAAGACCACCATCAGTTGCAGTGTTTTCCCGCGAAGTAAACAATTTTGCAAATCATTCTGAAAGTTAAGAAAATATCTTTTTAATATTATTTGGGAATTTAATAATTCATTAAACACTGAGTTAAAATCATTTTCCCATATGTACCTTTGTAGATACATACTATGCAGTTTTGTGCATTGCTAGGTATTCGAAGTTTTAGTGAAGTGCATAGCTTCGACGTCAACAAAATAATTTTTATTTCAAGCTTTAGTTAATTTGAGAATGGGTATATCAATTGTTAAATGTGTTAAGTATGTGATGACTGATGAGTGATGACTGGCATGTTTGATTAGGAAAACTGTATTTACGACAGACTGTACTTTTTTTTAAGTAAATGAGAATTGGTGTGTCATATTCCTAAGCCTTTTAACTAAGTTCAATTACACAGCAATTTAATTTACACACAAACTGACATTTATGTTGATTCTCATTAGAATTCTTCCCCGTATTCACCCTACCAAATTTCCTTCTTTAAAAAACAACGACATCTATTCGTATGATTGATACTCTCAAAAATTGCTTTGGCGAACATTTTTTTTTCTGCAAATTCATGGTCATTTATAAGTTTAATGGTTCACAAACACAAACAAAGCAGAACATCACCTTATGTAACACAAATACACACGATTTCCGGTTTGTTAATTTCGGAAAAAACAAAAAAAATTCAGTCATCGGTTCGATGGATCGGTATGAGTGGAATATTGTTCTCTGATCAGCAGGTTCAGGTGTGCTACAGCGAGTGACGCTCGAAAAGGATAGGAATGAATGATGTATTCTTGTAGCTATCTATCAATACCTGTGGCAAGAGTTGCCGCAGTACATTTATGAAAATTTTATAAAATTAAAAGTTTTTGTTATCAAAAAATACAAAAATGACGTAACTTAAGGTAAATATCTAAACTGGGGTCTCAACACCAAAGCTAGATTCAAAAAGTTATCGATCGCCTTTTACTCCCGCAATAGAATTTTCGGGAAAACCTGGGGACCAAACCCTAAAATTATCAGATGGATGTATTTGGCAATAACTAGATTAATACTTATCTATGGTAATTTGGTTTGGTGGAAAGTTTTAGAAAAAAGCACGAACCTAAAAACTTTGACAAAAGTTCAAAGACTTGCGTGCACTGGCAATGAGATCTACTCCAACTGCGGGACTGCAAGTAATTCTGAATCTAATACCCCTAGACCTCCTTGTTCAAGAATCTGCGGCCAAAAGTGACCTGAGACTTAGTTAACTAAAGTCTGGAAAAACAGTTCCATGCCAAGATCCTTCATAAAGTTATGGGTCATAGTACTACAACAGACTATAAAATACCCTAACTTGATTTTCATAAACCATTCGAGGCTGTCATCCCAAGAAGAGAGGAATGGATAGAAAACATGGTACGTTTTCTATCCATTCCTCTCTCCAGTGAGTCGTCAATATCTATACTGATGGCTCTAAGATGGATACTGGGTGTAGGCGCAGGCTTCTATGACTACAGTAGTGTCTTCCAAGGGGAGGTCCTGGCAGTGACAACAGCGCTGCTAAAAAGGTATCAATGATGGCGGTGCCACGAGCTGGTCCAGGCTTCCTCGTAAAGCCACTTGTTGCTGTGCTACTTGCAAATTCTTAGCAGCTTCCTTTCAAATAATTACTTGGAAATTGTAAACCATGATGAAAAGCTGTAGCTGATCACTGACCTGAGTAGTTGTTTGTAGATCAGCATTTTGGTTGGCTTACTTAGTCCGGTCTTCTTCTTCAATAGGGGATTAATGCGGTGGAAGGCTAGGTTAACTTTGGCAAGCACTGCTCTTGAGTGTGGGTTGAAGCGAAACAGCTCATTGAAGTTTACTCCCAGGTATTTGGCGTTCCTTTTAACTTTTATAGTTAATCCATTTGGGAACTTCAGTACTAGGTTCCTGCATTCTGCTGTTAAAAACCATTCTCCTGAAGCATACCAACAGTTCTATGCCCAGATCCTTCATAGAGTTATGGGTCATAGTAGTACAACAGACTATAAAACACCCGAACTTGATTTTCACAAACCATTCCAGGCTACCATCTCAAGCAGAGAGGAATGGATAGATAATATACCGTACTCCAGTGAGTCGTCAATAGCTATCTATACTGATGGCTCTAAGATGGACACTGGTGTAGGGGCAGGCTTCTATTCTGAATCTCTCAAGTTAGCCACCTCGCTTAGGCTTCCAGAATACAGTAGCGTCTTGCAAGCGGAGGTCCTGGCAGTGACAACAGCTGCTAAAAAGATATCAATGATGGCGATACTACGAGCTGATATCACCTTTTACATTGATAGCAAAGCGGCAATAGAAGCGATTACTGCAACTGAGGTAAAATTAAAGTTTGTTTCGTGCTGCCGCGAAGAGCTTAAGGTTCTTGGCGCACAGCACAACATTAGACTCTGCTGGGTCCCAGGTCCTAGGCCACAGCGATATACTAGGCGAGAAAGCCGATGAACTAGCAACATTAGGGTCAACGCTTGATGTAAGCCAAGCTCAGCTAGTTAGCAACCCTACCTGTTATTAGAACAGTAAATCTCAAAAAGAATAACTATCAAGGCCGATGAAAGGTGGAACCTTCTTGACCCCTGCGGCACTACAATAAAGATCTGGCCCTTTTTTAATAAAAAAAGAACAGAAAGATCACTTCGATCTCTTGTAAGATTAATTTCCGGACATAATCTGTTAGGATATCATATGGAAAAGATGAGAATCAGTTCAAATGATCTATGCAGACGATGCGGTGGCGAGGATGAGCATGAAGACATTTCGCACTTTCTGTGTCACTGTCCCGCACTCTCCCACCAAAGGAAGAAATTCCTCGGCAACTATTTGTTCGGAAATTTAGAAGAACTCTCTAGTACACCAAGTACTAACATTCTGAACTTCGTCAAAACCTCTAAATGGCTTGATTAACTGAAGACATAGGTTTTTCTTATTTGCTTGAGTAGCAATACTCACGGGTATCACAATGGATCTGTATTGATCTAAGTTTGACGGTAACGACATCAACTGTCAGCCCCTTAACCTAACCTAACTTAAGGTAAATATGAAATATTTGTTGACTTGAAAGTAGCCTCTGCCTCAAAATCTTCACATCTTAAAAGAATCTTTTCGGAGTACCTACAGTGAAATATTAAACATTATTCTAAAAACTTAATCTTGGCCCTGAGGTGCGAAAAACAAAATTCTGATTCAGTTGGGAGAAACATCGTCTTTACTCTGTAAATGTGGTTTTACTTAGTGCTTAACACAAATTACTAAATTCTCAGAAGTGGAATATTTAAAATGAAACTTGATCTTGCAATGATACTAGAATTTTTAACGGAAAATTACTTTTAAGTACATCGTTTTCGTGTTAAACATTTGTCGGAAGTCAGAAATTTCTTCTTTGAGTTCTCTTAACTTACAAATCCCAGCTTAGGGGATTTCGCGGAGCACAACGGCAACCCTGTTTACATGTGATCGAACACAGTCATTGAAATGAAAAAAAAAAAAACAACATACGATTTTCTGTTGTTGCCTGAAAAGCTTTGAAAAATTACAAGAAAAAGCCGAAAACGATGTACACGTGTGTTTCATTTATAAATGGCGGGCTAAGTATTTGCGTTTGCAATTTTTTGCATGATGTCAATTCAGCTTGATGATCGCGTTTTTGCACGATCCAAAAGCTCATATTCTAAAAACGAAAACAACAACAAAAATGTACTAACCTCTCAACAATTTTAAAATACACAAATGTAAATTATGTACGAAATCACAAAATAAACCTACATAGGTGTGTACATATTTACAAAAGTAATCAAATAAGAACTTATTCAGAGAAAAAAATGCTTCGTTAATTTCTCTAGAACCCCACAAACAATCAAACCCATATAAATGTACTTGTTAATGTGCAATGCGACATTAAATAAAAAAAAAAAAAATAAATAAAATAAAACAAAAACTAAATAAACTCGGAACTCAGTCAGATACACAGAGCAAACAGTAAAAAGTTAGTTTTTCAAATATAAAAATTGTACCCGACAGTGGCGACAAACAAAAAGTCGTATACGAAGCATTTCGCATTTCACAAGCTTACTTCTTCTCATTTTGTGGAATAGGGGAACGTTGGGCACAGCGACGAAGGTAGTATGGTGTGTCGTCTTGTAGTGTAGGCTTTTGGTTTGAATTCAGTTTGTGTAAGGAGAAAAAAGTTCTCGTGCAGCGCACTACTATAATACCGGGAAGCAGAAGCAGCCGAAGCATTCAATTCAGTTTTTCAGTCAGCCGGCACACTTCAAGCAACAACTAGAACATTTGACGTACAGTTTTCTTTCAGTACGATCCACACAAATCAACTGTACCACATTCATTCTAAATTAAGAATTTCAATAATTTTTCTTAAAGGAATTCTTGTTCAAAGTGAAGTGAAAATTGTCGTGAACTTTTAAAGAACAAAAAACTGTTAAATCATCTTTTGCAAAAGGAAAGATACACATAAATTCTAACGACGAAAAAGTGATCTAATCACAGTACCAAGTAGATAATTAACTAATCGAACCAACTCTTACGAAAAATGTGTTTAAGTTTGTTCTCGTAGTCGGACATGAAATGGTACAAAAGAGTTCGCAAAAAGTAATCAATATGTTTAATATTGAAGTTTAGAATAAAACAAAGTCGTTGTTAAGTTTTTCTTTAATACAATTTTCTTTGGTTTTGTGAAATTTTAATTTATTAATCGATTAATATGCGCGTCAACGAGGGAAACCGTCAACATAATGGACATGTGCTTGTCTGGGATCAGGAGGGTCTTAGAAACGTCTTTGAAGATGAGCCTAGATGTATGTATCTTTTATGTTTCAATAAGGTATTGCTGCTATCTATTTACTTTTGTTTGCCTTTGATTAGAAATACAATTTATTTTTTGTCGGCCTTATTCAAATATTAATAGCCATATAAGGTGTCTCTCTAATTAATTAGCTGATAAATGTGTCATGAGTGCGAACTATTAAACGAACTTTTTTTTGATGAATCGGTGAAATATTACTTCAGCTTTGTGTGCCTGAGAAGAAAAGTGCCCACGTGTTTGTCAAGCAAACGCAAAAAGACGCTCAGAGCGGTGTAAGCACAACAAACAACTGAGTTAGTTGGATGTCAGTGCCAGAGTATCTCTGTTCGAATTGGGAAATGCAAAATATTTCAAACTTTCTTACCTTTTTGAAGATGTATTGGTGATATTTTAACACGATTCAGCAAATGTTTGAAGCTTTCATCAGAATGTAGATTTTTTTTCTGAGAAAAGCTTTATTACGTTGTTTTCTTTGTTTTATCTCAGGGAATAGAGATGTTGATATCCAACAGTTTTGTGGTCATTTCGAATGTTTTGTTGTTTGTTGTTGTTGTTTGTTTAATGTTACGTCATTGCCATCAGTGGTTGTTTTTTGGTTTTATTTATTTTATTTGCAGTTTCAAATTGTAATTTTTGCTAAGTGGAATTTGGTTAGAGTATCTCTACTTGAAATTGATGACGATCGAGAATTCATTCGTAGCTAATTATTCAAGTATTTTGCATGATTTGCAACTTTGTAAAATTCGTAATTAGGGGTTTCTTCTTTCTTCCTATGAGCAATGCCCTAGCTAAGCTGGGTAGAGAAGAAATCTTTGGTGGAATAATCGGACGATATAGCCTACACGACACCACCTCCCACATCTCGACATCCACAAGGGACACTTCTCTAGCATTCAAGATGTCCGCACATTCCGAGGCGCCACCATCGACTCGGACCACTACCTTGTTGTAGCCAAGGTACGAATGCGGATATCCCGATCAAGGCCAACAAGCGAAAATGCTAGGAGGAAATTCGACATCAAACGGCTACAATCGCAGGATCCGATCCGATCGTGCCAGCACCAAATATAGAGAACCAATGTCAACACTGCCAATCAGCCATCAGAGATTCCGCGTCTGAAGTGCTACGGTTTACACGGCCACCACAACGAAACCCCTGGTTTGACGATGAATGCCGGCGAGCACATGCAGCTAAACAAGAGGCATGCAAAGCGGCGCTGCAAAGAAGGACACGAGCAGCTCGTGAGCTCTACGAGCAGAAAAGGAGAGAGGAGCATAAACTTCTCAGAAAGAAAAAAAGGGAGCATGAGAAGCGCGCGATCGAGGAGATAGAGGGATGTCACAATAGGAACGAGGTTCGAAAGTTCTACAAAAAGGTGAAACAAACCTCCAGGGCTTATACGACCCGAACTGAAGCCTGTAGAGACCATCATTTGATCATCGTATTGGAACCGCTGTCAGTGCTGAGGATGGAAAAACCTTTTCTCCAAGCTGTATAATGCCGATGACGAGCAAAACTCCGTCAGCAATACAGAATCATTCAGGTGCAGAAGGCCAACAATTCCACCTACCCGACATGGACGAAGTGAAGATAACGATATCTATCTAAACAGAAGTCGAACAAAGCGCTGGAGCACACTTGCTAGCCGCCGAACTTTACACAGCAGCGGAAGATGATTTGGCTAGGAGTATGCACTAGCTCGTAGGAAAAATTTGGTCGGAGAAAAGCATGCCCGATGCATAGAACCACAGCATCGTATGCCTGCTCCTCAAAAAAGATACCCCCTAAGGTATAAGTATCCTTAACATCGCCTATAAGATTTTGTCTGTTGTGCTGTGTGAACGTTTGAAGCCCTTCGTCAACAACCTGATAGGTCCTTTCCAATGTGGCTTCAGACCCAGAAAGTCCATCATTGATCAAATATTCACCCTACGGCAGATCTTGGAGAAGACCCAGGAACTTCAAATCACAACCTTTTCATTGATTTCAAGGCCGCTTATGACAGCGTCTATAGAGACGCTATAGAGCAATATCTAGTTTTGGCATCCCAGAAAAACTCGTCCGTCTATGTAAGATGACAATGAAAAACTCAGGCTGTTCCATCATGGTCGGAAAAAACCTAACAAGGCGATGCGTCGTCATGCGATTTCTTCAACATCATTCTTGAAAAGATTCTGCAAAAAGTCCAACGTCAACGCCAGAGGCACAATCTTTCAAAAATCCGTCCAGCTATTGGGATACTCAGACGACATTGACATATGTAATTGGAAGAAAACAGTGTGATGTCAGTGGAGCGTTTGTGAGTCTTGAGACGGAAGCTAGGAAGATGGGTCTAGCGGTTAACGAGGGCAAGACCAAGTTAATGCAAACGTCAGTATAGACAGATTTATTATTGAGGTAGTTAAGGACTTTGTCTACCTGGGATCCGCTATCTTGCCAATTGCTGCTTCTTTGGACTTAGAAGGCAATTGAGTAGCAAAGTCCTCTCCCGAGCAACTAAAGTGACACTCTACAAAACCCTCATCATCCCGGTCCTCATGCATGGTGCAGAGACATGGACCATGACAACATATGATGAAAACGCTTTGGCCTGCTTTGAGACAAAAATTCTTCGAGTGATTTTTGGTCCTGTCGGCATTAATGGAGAATGGAGACAAAGATTCAACAAAAACTGTACGAGCTGTACAGCGACACTGACCTAGCCAGAAAAGTTAAGGTCCAACATTTTATGGTTGTATCATTTTGAGCAAGTGGAAAATAATGCTCCGGCTAATTGATGTTCAAGCTGATGTTTAATGCTTTCGCTATATCTGATCTTTTATAATTGATCTACCCCAAGACAGTGGTCAAGGTGTTACTGTTCTGTTAGATATGTTATGCTCTTTTGCAATCAGTCGGCTCACTTTTTTTTTGAGTAAGAGTTCTCTTTTATACCATACTCGATACTTTGCGTACAGATCAGTCGACTAAAAATATCAAGGGCCACCCAAAACCACAGGTTACTGAAAGCGTACCCCTGCGGTATCCCATTCTATGTTTTGTAGAGTATTTGTTCTGCCAAATACAGTTTCATTTTCCATAACGGCAAGGTGCGGTGAATGTGAACTGCGAAAGATTGTCGAACCTCATTGTAAGGTTCCTTTCCATTTTTTTGTTTAAGTGCCTGCTGCACTTTAATGGAAACTAAAATCAAATTATTAATGAAACTTCAAGTGTTTTATTTAAAAGCTTTTTTTTGTGGTTTGCAAGCTCAACATTTTAAAGGAAGCCAGCTTAGGTCTTATATTGCTAAAAATGTTTTAAACAGCTCGCTATCTACGGATGTAATGCAAGGAAGCACTTTATCAATAAGTTGTGAATTTTATTATTGCCATTTTCAATGCATATTTAGTCAAAAAACTATTTTTTTTTTGAAGGGGGCTGACCCTTAGAATACGTCAATATCCGTCAATGCATACGTTGCTGCCAACGTATTTGCCGGATGGAACCGTCCCATAGAATACGTTGTATACTTTGACAGTCTCATGTTTGGAGTAAAACCAAAACCGCAAATCTGAACAAAAAATTTTAAATTAAAATATCAAATTCGTGTCAAAATTATATTTTGCACATAATTTAGATAATCAGCCCTATCGAGGTATTTTTCGGAGCGGAATTTTGTCCGATTTCGTACGTTTCGGACAAGTTTTGCTTCGAGGTATTCTTCCGACTTACAATTCGGAATTTTTTCCGATATGAAGTAACGCAGTACGATGAGATATGAGAAACAATGTGGTGCGATGACTAGCTTTATTTTCCTTCATTTTTGATTTTTTTATTTCCGATTTGTCCGCAGAAAATTGTTTGCGGAATTTTTTGTTTTTAATTGTGTTCAAAGCTGTACAGACTGAGAAATTTTGGTTGCCATATTTTTGTCCGATGACAATTAGCTCGAATACAAATTTAAGCTCCGACCATATTTGCGTTGCGGAAAATTGTCCGCTCCGAAAAATACCTCGATAGGGCTGAATATATTGCCTTTTCTTGTTGCTGTGGGAACACATTGAATTGACTGCTCGTCAAATTTAGATGTCAACGGATCAACGGACGCAAAAAGTAGAAAGTTCAGTAGCTCTATCCGTCGTATCCTTTTCCGTCACATGCGTTGCTTATGGGACGAGTTTCATAAAAACATGTACATATATATTCTATTGTGCCGTCAGTTGAAAACGTCAACGCTGACGCACTGACGGATTCTATGGGTCGGCCCCTGAAGAATTATTGAAAATCTATATATGTGTGTATGTATATAAAAGACTAATTCGTTAAAATCTGACAACCGGTTGATCGATTTTCTTAAAATTTGTTTTACACTAAAGAGGAATAAGAGCAGAATGTTTGTAACAAAAACTGTATATTTTTCAAACACAAATGGTGCAAATGCTAAAAAATAATGCTTTTTCCACTTCTGAAGAATATATCAATATACGAAAACTCAATTTTGTATGAAAATTGTTTCAAATATTTTCGACAAATATTGTTTTTTTATCGAAAAAAAAACTATACTTAACATTTTTTGTCGTTGATTTTTATATGAAAGTTTGTAAATAAAATCAAAAATCAAACATGTGATGGAAAATTAAGAAGGCTTCAAAAACATGAAGATTGGTAACATATTTTGATAATTTTAGCTCTTGCATCTGTTCATTCTGCTTGCTGTTTGCTGGTGTATTTTGAGCCTATTAAAATGTCTTTCGGGGTCCATAACGAACAACGTCGCCAATATATGTATGTATGTGTATGTAATGTAGCTTTCCTGAATTCTTTTTTGATGAGCTTCGGGATGGAGTATTCGAACGTGGATCGGTGTAATAATAGGCCAGTTCCTCTTAACAACATCTCACTGAGGTCTCAGAGATCTCAGAGATTTTTTAGGTGGAATAAGAAATCTCAGCTGAGAACTGAGATTTTTTTCTGAAACCGAAAATGATAAATTTCATTCGTTGTACAAAGCATGTGGTTTGATTCATGTGATTATAATTTTATAACACTGAATATTTCAGATCATTTCATATCGTGTGTCATGAAAATTTCAATCGTTCGTAAGTTAAGTTTATTTAAATTTTTACCGAATTTTGTGATGCACTGAGTTTTAAGTATTTTGTACAAAATCGACCAAGTCGCTTATGAAATGTCACCAGGGAAGTGGAGTAGTGGGGAAGCGGGGTGAGGGGTAGAGGGAATATCAAAAAGGTAACGGGGTAGCGGTTAGCGTGTAGGGTAGGATAACGAGTAACGGGGTACTAGGGTAGTGGGTAGCGGATAGCAGTTTAGATATTTTATTTATTGGTTGAGGCAGTACGAAGTCTGCCGGGTGAGCTAGTAGTTTTTAAGATATAATTAGAAATCCAAAATAGTCTATTGATACAATCGTTACATTAATTTCCTTTTTCTTACAGCTCGCTTCGCTACAAGATATTTCGTTACATTCATGTTGTTCCTTGGCATGGCGAACGCCTACGTCATGAGAACAAACATGTCGGTAGCAATTGTTGCAATGGTCAATCACACTTACGTCAATATGGATAACGAAGAAATTATTGAAAACGAATGTCCCAACAATAATTATGTAACTGTGGTAAGTTATCCTGCCCATCATACATCCTTTAAGAATTTCCATACGAGGCTCCTTATGATGAGAGCTAGATCATTATTTAAAACCCGACTCAAAATAAAACAAAAAAGCTTAAATTTCTTGTTTGTGTGGAATTTTACAGGCTGAAGAGGATGGCGACTTTAACTGGAGCTCCAGTACACAAGGTTATGTTTTGTCATCGTTTTTCTATGGCTACGTTCTCACACAAGTAAGTTTCATCTCTCCAACGAATTTTGTAACTTACTAAAATTAATTCACTTCAACCATCAGGTGCCTTTTGGTATATTAGTCAAGAAATACGGAGCCCTGCGTTTCCTCGGCTGGGGTATGCTGATCAACTCGGTGTTTGCATTCCTTGTTCCCGTTGCTGCACGCAAATTAGGCATCATTGGCCTGTGTGCGGTTCGTTTTATTCAAGGACTCGGCGAAGGACCCATTGTTCCATGTACACATGCTCTTCTAGCCAAATGGATTCCGCCAACAGAAAGATCACGGATGGGAGCTGCCGTTTATGCTGGGGCACAATTCGGTACAATCATTTCGATGCCACTGTCCGGTCTTCTAGCCGAATATGGTTTCGATGGAGGCTGGCCCTCAATTTTCTACGTATTCGGATTAGTTGGAACAATTTGGTCGGTGGCATTCTTGTTGCTTGTTTATGAGGATCCTTCGGCACATCCATCGATCGATGAAAAAGAAAAGAAATACATCAATCATTCACTATGCCGCACTGATGATACTATTGTAAGTTTCTGCTTTTAAAGATTCTTGATTTTACTTGAGAGTATTTCAATTTTGTTGTTGGGTTGGTTTTAGGTTCCACCGATCCCCATCAAAGCTATTCTGACATCAATGCCATTTTATGCCATCTTATTGGCGCATATGGGCCACAATTATGGTTATGAAACACTGATGACAGAATTGCCTACATACATGAAACAAGTGCTGAAATTTTCATTGAAATCGAATGGAATTCTTTCGGCTTTGCCATATCTGGCTATGTGGTTATTCTCGATGTTCATTTCGTTTATTGCCGATTGGATGATTACTTCGAGTCGTTTTTCATTGACAGCAACAAGAAAAATTATAAACAGTATTGGTAAGTAAATCCTTAAAATGTATATAAATATGTAATCTTCTTAACATTGTCTTTTTTTTTGTATAGGTCAATATGGACCAGGTGTGGCCCTTATTGCCGCCTCATACACAGGCTGTGATCGTGCACTGACACTTACTATCCTCACCATTGGCGTGGGTCTCAACGGTGGTATCTATTCTGGTTTCAAAATCAATCATTTGGATATAACCCCTCGTTTTGCTGGCTTCCTGATGGCCATCACAAATTGTTCTGCAAACTTAGCCGGTCTATTGGCACCAATTGCAGCTGGAAACCTTATTGAGGGGAAGGTAATGTTATTTCCCACTTATTATGCTTCTTTGATTAAACAAGATTCTGTATCGTTGCATGTAGCCGACAATGGGTCAATGGCAAATTGTATTCTTCATAGCTGCCTTCATTTACATCATCTGTGGTACATTCTATAACATTTTCGGTTCCGGCGATCGCCAATGGTGGGACAATCCAGCTACCGATGAAGTCCCACAAACAACACTTACAAACGGGGCTTCCCTAGCCAATATGCATACAACAGCTGCTGTGTTACCAGTCGGCGGAATAACGAACAACTATTCCGAAACTGGACATTAAGACGTTAATAATTTATTTCTCTATAAGAACTAATCTAATTATAAATCACCTTCTTACCTATATCTATAAAATAGATCCAACCTCTATGCCTTAGAGTTAAGCGCAAACAAAATATTTTTTACGAAAATTCTACATTCTAAGTTAAAATATTGTTTTCTCACTTCCCTGAGAAAATTGAATTTTGCATGAAAATTTTTATTTTGAAAATTAAAAAAAAAAAAATCTTATATAATCTTGCATGCATATTTCACTTCCAATTGTATTTGATTTTTTTTTTTGTTAATTCAAAGTCTACAAAATCAAAATAATAAAAATATAAAATCATCCTTATTGTGATAAATTTAATGAAAAACATAAATTAAAAAAAAAAATATTTATTAAAAATCTAAAAATATTTGGAAAAAAAGCCAAAACAAAACGAAACTAAAAATTTTGTTTGATTTTATTTGTAAAGTATTCATAATGCTCGTTTCCCTGGAATATCATTTGATTTCTAAGCTTCCTTCTTGCAATTTCTGCGTTTAAATATTTTCCCGCGATTTTAAATTGCCATCGTACTCAATTTTCAAGGTAACCTATAGCAAATGATACTTACTTACTTAAGGTGGCGCTAAAGTCCTTTGGGGACTTGGGCCTCAATCAACAGTCTCCGCCAGCCAGCTCGGTTCCTAGCTATGAAGCTGCCTTCAGTTCTGCACTCCAAGTTGATTGAGGTCCTGTTCCACTTGAGTGCGCCATCTGATTCGCGGCCTTCCTCTCTTCCTACGTCCCTCAAGAATAGTGTCGAAGGCTTCACGGGCCGCCTGAACATTGGTGTCCATCCGCTCTAAATGACAGCGCCATTTGAGTCTCTGGACCTTGACCCTTCTGGCTAGTTCCATGTCGTTGTACAGCCCGTAAAGTTCGCTGTTATTATCTTCTTCGTTATTCACCTTCAATGCACACGGGACCAAAGATGACCCGAAGAACTTTCCTCTTAAAATAGCCTTCTGCATCATACAGCAGGACTGAGATGATGAGGGTATTATATAGTCTTACCCTAGTTGCTCGAGGGAGGGCTTTTCCACTCAATTGCTTTCTTAGCCAAAAGAAACAGCGATTAACAAGAGATATTCTTCGTCTGATATCGGCGCTGGTGTTATTGCCCGTGTTTATAGCGGAGCCTAGGTAGACAAACTCCTCTACTACTTCGAAGTTATATGCGTCCATTGTGACGTTCTGTCCGAGCCGTCGGTCGTCGGTGTTGGGTGACCTTTTTCGAAGACAGCATATACTTCGTTTTTCCCTCATTTACCGCTAAACCCATTTTTACCGCTTCTGTCTCAATTCTCACAATGGCGCCACTGACATCACGCTGTGTTCCTCCCATTATGTCAATATCATCGGCGTACGCGAAAAGTCGAACAGTCTTTTGGAAGAAAGTGCCTCTGGTGTTGACGGTGGAGTTTTGTTAATGAAATCGCACGACAGTGCATCACCTTGTCTGAATCCTTTTTGACACCGAAACATTCCGTTAGCTCGTTGCCAAGCTTGATGGCGCAGCGTCATCGTCATTTTGCACAAGCGAACGAGCTTGGATTTTTGGATTCCAAAACTAGACATAGCTACAGTTCGTCTCTTAAGATGCTGTCATACGAGGCCTTAAAATTGAGGAAAAGCTGGTGGGTATCGATTTGGAATTCATAGGTTTTTTCCAGTTTCTACCGCAATGGGTAAATTTAATTTGGTCGATGGTTGACTTTCCTGGCCTGAAGCTACATTGATTACGACGATAATAAAGACGAAAGGCTTCAGACCATCACATGTTACGGCGCAGTTTAGAGGATCTCTCTTTTTCAGGATCGGGCAAACAATGCTGAGGTTCCATTCATCGAGCATGGAATCCTCTGACCAAATTTTGCAGATGAGCCGGTGCATGCTCATAACAAAATCTTCTCCAGCTGCTTTGTACAGTTCGGCGGCTAGCCCGTCTGCTCCAGCGGCTTTGTTCGACTTTAGTTTAGATATCGCTATCTTCACTTCGTCCATGTCGGGTGGGTGGAATTGTTGGCCTTCTGCACCTAAATTGAATGGTTATGTATTGTTGACGGAGTTTTGGTCGCCATCGCCATTATACAGCTTGGAAAAGTGGTCTTTCCATATCCTCAGCACTGACTGCGGTTCTACTACGATGTTCCCATGATGGTCTCTGGCTCAGGCTTCAGTTCGGGGTGTATACGCCCTGGAGGGTTTGTTTCACCTTTTTGTAGAACTTTCGAAACTCGCTGATGTTGTGACATCCCTCTATCTCCTCGATCGCGCGCTTCTCATGCTCCCTTTTTTTCTTTCTGAGAAGTTTATGCTCCTCTCTCCTTTTCTGCTCGTAGAGCTCACGAGCTGCTCGTGTCCTTCTTTGCAGCGCTGCTTTGTGTGCCTTTGTTTAGTTGCATGTGCTCACCGGCATTCATCGTCAAAACAGGGGTTTCGTTGTTGTGGCCTTGTAAACCCTAGCACTTCAGAGGCGGCATCTCTGAAGGCTGCTTCGCAGTGCTGCCACTGGTTCTCCCTATTTTTCTTTCTGAGAAGTTTATGCTCCTCTCTCCTTTTCTGCTCGTAGAGCTCACGAGCTGCTCGTATCCTCCTTTGCAGCGCCGCTTTGTTTGAATCTTGTTTAGCTGCATGTGCTCGCCGGCATTCATCGTCAAAACAGGGGTTTCGTTGTGGTGGCCGTGTAAACCCTTGCACTTCAGAGGCGGCAATGCGGAATCTCTGATGGCTGCTTGGCAGTGTTGCCACTGGTTCTCTATATTTTGTGCTGGCAGCAAAGGACTTCTGTCGAGATTTTTGGAGACACGATCGGAAAAGGATCTAGCAATCTCTTGCGATTGTAGCCGTTTGACCTCGAATTTAATCCTAGCATTCTCGCGTGTTGGCCTTGATCGGGATATCCGCATTCGTACCTTGGCTACAACAAGGTTGTTGTCCGAGTCTATGTTGGCGCCTCGGAATGTGCGGACATCTTGCATGCTAGAGGAGTTTCGTGCGTCGATCGCAATGTGATCAATCTGTAATCAATCAATATTTTAAGACCCCAGAAAAATTCCATGTAGATATGTTATAGTCAAAACGGATACGGATATAGTTAAAACGTCAACAATCCAAAGGACTCAAAAATAAATTCGCTCTTCTTCAGTATCGTAGTTCTCTTTTCGATTTAAGCAGATGAACTATATTTTCATCAGACAAAGATGTGTTCTAGTTCTTGTCATAAAAGCAAACAAGGTTCAGACGTTCATGGAATAAGAGGCCATCATAAAGTAGAATATCTGATTT
>CAKKXW010000004.1:40255905-40459852 GCA_920937365.1 Sphaerophoria rueppellii
GGCGCAGTTTAGAGGATCTCTCTTTTTCAGGATCGGGCAAACAATGCTGAGGTTCCATTCATCGAGCATGGAATCCTTGACCAAATTTTGCAGATGAGCCGGTGCATGGTCCTACCAAATCATCTCCAGCTGCTTTGTACAGTTCGGCGGTGGCCCGTCTGCTCCAGCGGCTTTGTTCGACTTTAGTTTAGATATCGCTATCTTCACTTCGTCCATGTCGGGTGGGTGGAATTGTTGGCCTTCTGCACCTAAATTGATTGGTTATGTATTGTTGACGGAGTTTTGGTCGCCTTCGCCATTATACAGCTTGGAAAAGTGGTCTTTCCATATCTCAGCAACTGACTGCGGTTCTACTACGATGTTCACATGATGGTCTCTACAGGCTTTAGTTCGGGGTGTATAAGCCCTGGAGGGTTTGTTTCACCTTTTTGTAGAACTTTCGAAACTCGCTGATGTTGTGACATCCCTCTATCTCCTCGATCGCGCGCTTCTCATGCTCCCTTTTTTTCTTCCTGTGAAGTTTATGCTCCTCTCTCCTTTTCTGCTCGTAGAGCTCACGAGCTGCCGTGTCCTTCTATGCAGCGCTGCTTTGTGTGCCTCTTGTTTAGCTTCTATGCTCGCCGGCATTCATCGTCAAAACAGGGGTTTCGTTGTTGTGGCCTTGTAAACCCTAGCACTTCAGAGCGGCATCTCTGATGGCTGCTTCGCAGTGCTGCCACTGGTTCTCCCTTTTTTTCTTTCTGGAGAAGTTTTTGCTCCTCTCTCCTTTTTTGCTCGTAGAGCTCACGAGCTGCTCGTGTCCTCTTTGCAGCGCTGCTTTGTGTGAATCTTGTTTTTGCTGCATTGTGCTCGCGGCATTCATCGTCAAAACAGGGGTTTCGTTGTGGTGGCCGTGTAAACCCTTGCACTTCAAGAGGCGGCAATCTCTGATGGTGCTTGGCAGTGTTGCCACTGGTTCTCTATATTTTGTGGCTGGCAGCAAAGGACTTCTGACGAGATTTTTGGAGACACGATCGGAAATGGATCTTGCAATCTCTTGCGATTGTAGCGTGTTTGACGTCGAATTTCATCCTAGCATTTTCGCGTGTTGGCCTTGATCGGGATATTCGTACCTTGGCTACAACAAGGTAGTGGTCCGTGTCGATGTTGGCGCCTCGGAATGTGCGGACATCTTGCATGCTAGAGGAAGTGTTCGTGCGTCGATCGCAATGTGATCAATCTGTAATCAATCATTTTTTAAGATCCCAGAAAAATTCTATGTAGACTGTTATAGTTCAAAACGGAAACGGATATAGTTTAAAACGTAACATCCAAAGGACATCAAAAATAATTCGCTCTTTTTCAGTATCGTGTTTTCTTTTCGATTTAAGCAGGATGAACTATATTTTCATCAGACAAAGATGTTTCTAGTTCTTGTCATAAAAGCAGAGACAAGGTTCAGGACGTTCATGGAATAGCCATTTATATAGGCCATTATAAAGTAGAATATCTGATTTCTACAGAAAAGTATTGTCTTTAAACAAGAATAAGGGGAGGTTGGATAAAAGTACTATTTAAACATTGAGTGCATGTATGAAAATAGTTTTGTTTATATCTCGTTCAGGTAATTAGATCAATAGAGCACCCAGATAAAACTACATTATAAATAAATAAATATTAAACTGCTTGAGCGATGTTGAATCTATACATATTTTATAAAAATTGGAGCGCCGTTTGCGTTTGCTTTGTGTAGGCATAAAAAAACGGCCCAACAGATATTTGTGAAATTTTCATGGGTTAATATGTTGTATTCCGTGGTGGTTTGTGAAAAAAAAGTTGGAAAAAATCTCATGGAAGAGTGGAAAAAAGTGTATTGGTTTTCAAATAGACAACTGGAAAATTTGGTTTTCAAATGGAAAATGTGGAAAATTTCAAAATGGGTTTCGAATAGAACATAGACAAGTTTTTGACAGAAATGTTTGAACATCTCATGCTTTTTAAAACTTTATCTGTGAAAAAATCAATCCGTTCCTCTCGAAAGAAGGTGGTTCATTTAAGGTGAAAAACTATCGATTATTTCATTTCGATCAAAGAATGGCACTGTCTGTTTAGTCTTTTCTAATGGATGGTCGGTTTCCCTCAACGATTTATATTTATAATATTTTGCATGGCAGGACTCACTGACTGCTTAACCCCTGATTGTAAAAAAGATTACTTTGAAATAGTAATTTTCATCTTCAATAGCTACTTCCAAATAGGTGGAAAAGTGTTTTTGGTTTTGAAAATTTCACGTCAGTTGTCAGTAGTACAAATGAACAAAATGATTAACCCAGGTTAAATCCAATACTTTTTTTTCTACTTTATTGAGGCCTCATAAAATTCCAATTACAGAACAAATATTAAAAGAAAGGTAAATGTTTCATAAATTAATAAAACTAAAAGTCGAGATAGGTAAAAATAAAAACAAAGATTTTCTTAGAAAAAAGTGGTTCCGGTTTTTTTTTTTTTTGTTATTTCTCAAAAACGAAAAGACATTTTTGCATCCTGTTTTCTGTTTTCGACTAAAAATTACAAAACAAAATTAGTACTTAATTACATAAAATTATGAAAAAAATTTAGTTCAAAAATGACTTTTTTGTTTTTTTTTTTTTTTGAAAAGTTTGAGTTTGAAAATTAATATTTTTATAACTATTCGTTAAAACAATTTAATTTAAGAACAAAATAAAAGAAGATGTTTCTGGCTTTTCAAAAAGATAAGACATCGTGTTGTAAGCGAAGCTCTTGATTTTTAATATTTTTTTTTTATAAAATAAGTCAATTTTTCAGAAAATTGCTCCTACCGGCTAAACTGGAGGGGAGGGAATTAACCCCCCTCCCATACGATTTTTTTCTTGTCTCAACTCAACCTATACACTCTAGCTTTTTGGCACAACGCTCGTAAATCACCCTGTATAAAATTCTTATGTCACAGTTTTGAGTGTGTACACTCCTCCAAAACAGCTTGACCGATTTTGATGAAGTTTCGTTTGTATATTCAGTAGATATGAGAACAGGTTTATAATCAATTTTTACTCACCTTAGTATTAAGGGTGGTTCACCGAAACATTTTTGGTATTTTTTATGTTGTGGAATTTAAAAATTCATTTACTCCGAAATGTTTACCATCCTACCACAGACCCCTATATACCTAATTCAAAGTGAATGTTTTTAGTGCTGTAGATGGGTTTTAAGTATTTCTTACAAGTTCGACGAAGCTGTTCATGATTTATTGGCCAGAGAAGCGGGTAGTGGTTTAGGGGTTGGCGCGGATACAGGATAGCAGTGTAGTGTATTTCATGCACTCAATGTTTAAATAGTACTTTAATCCAATCGTCTCAGAAGATCCTCCCCTTCTTCTTGTTTGAGGACAATACTTTTCTATGGGAAATCGGTAGCGGGCAAAGGGTACCGGGTGGAGTGGTAACGTTGTAGCTGGTAACGGGATAGCGGGTAATAGGATAGCGGGAAGAAATTTAGGACAGCTGGATAGCGGGGAAAAACTACCTGGGTATGGGGTAATGAGATAATGCGGTAGCGGGTAATGGTTGTATAGCGGGGTACAAAAGTATAGGTCTTATGTTTGAGGCAGTACGAAGTTTGGCGGGTCAGCTAGTCCCTTAATAGATGTTTTAAGAATTTAGGAAAAACTCATTTACTTAAAAAGTTGGCTTATTTTTTATTTTGTCACTCATAACTTTTTGTTCATATAATTATAACGTTTAAAAATTGTATTTTTTTTTAATAGTTATGTAATATTTTTTTTATAATTGGATATGTCTATTCTTTTGGAATAAAACGTGTGTGTATTTATTTGTGCATCATTTGTAATGGCATATGTTTTTTTATACCTGACATAGGTAGATTCTTAATACATAAACAAATTTTAAATCAATTAAATGATAAACATATTAAATATAATATAATTTTGTTTGCCTTTTCAGATATATCATTTAAGTACATTTATGATAATTTTTTACTATATTTAATTTGATAAATTTATATTTTATTATATACAGAAATATTTGTTTATATTTGTCGTTTTAGGAAACTTGGCAAGTAAAAGTATTTATAAGTTTAATACAAAATAATAAACTACATATAGCCCAGGAGCCCCCATACAAGAAATTCACGTCATCGCGCCCACTAAAATTTTAAATGAGGAATCAAAGATAAAGCCAAGATGAATAAGATTCGCTTGGTCGGCGTGAATTTAGTCAGCCGGAAAGGCCTCGCAAACCTGTTGTAATATGGTGATATGTCTCCTGGAATATTTTGTATGGGGACTCCCCGCCTTATAGAAGAAAATTCATAATAGATTCAGAAATAATGTGCGAAATATATTTGTGAAATTGAAACAAGTGATAGAATAGAATAAACTTAGAAAGAGTTTGCATAATAATTAATAACATTATTTTGTGTTACATATTTCAATATTTTTTGTTCATTTAATCAAAATTAAGTACACACTTTAGATTATGGACTGAATCCAGTTAAGTGAGTAAAACCATTGAATTTGTGTCTTATTAAGTTTCAGAATTCGTTTCTTGCTTGACACAAGGGGAAACGAATTTCAGAACTTTCCACAAATTTCTACCACAATCTCAAATTTTGGAAGTCCTTTTAGTGTAACAATCAACTGGATTTATTTGTTTATGTTTAATTGAATTTTTTTCTTAACTTAAATGCAAAATTTTTCTTACATACAAAATGGATATTTACAGTTTGTTTTTGTTTTTATTTTTGTATTTCACTGACTTAATTTAATAATTTTAATATTTATTTTATTTTTACACTCTAAGCGACAAAATGGCTAAATTTTGTGCGTAGGAATCATAATTGAGCTATTTGCATAATATATAAATCCTCACAATTTCGATGGATCATAATTCTCCAGATGCCATTTTTGCCAAGCACGATTTGGATCACATTCTTCCATAATGACTTTGTCTTTGCTCTCATTGATTGCCAAGCATTTATCAGATGATCCATGGCGGATCTGGCTCGTATCGGCATTGTAGGTCCAGAACTGCAGATAGAAATAATATATCGCAATATTATAGTTCCGTTCTTTTACGTAATAATACATACATTACACGAGGCAACTGTTGGAACAACACAGTGATGTTGAAGCAACCGTTGTTTCGTGTGTAGGAAACATGTTGCTGCAAAAGTTGCATCGTGTATATGTAGCTAGCTTAAGAGACAATTAGCGCAAAAAAAAACAAAAATATTGACAGTTTAGATTGCAATTTGAACTTCTGAAGCAGTCCACTGTCACAATCATTCATTTAATTCAATTTGGAGCATTTTCTGATATTCAAAATATTGTACGTTTGATTATAGGAATTTTGAAGTCACCTCTCCAAATTGTATTATGTATATAAACAACTTTTAAGCAGGTTTAGCCTGCTTAAAAGTTTTCCATATAATATTAGGTGTGTTTTGTTGGAAAATCTATCCAGAGTAAAGAAGAATTTCTCAAAAGTTATACCATATTTGACGTTTTGCTTTTAGTTGTTTGTTCTCTTTCCATGGCAATGTGTTTTCAGCGTTATTGAAACAACGAAATTTCGTATAATGCGAGTACGTACCTATTTTCTTTACTTATCCGACTCACAGTCTCAATCCATAAATGATCTCAGCGTGAGATATTGCATCCTTCCAGCGTGATCGGTCTCTCGCATGCACTCTCCAGTCGCCGAAACCAAGCGCTCTGGCATCCGCAGTTACTTGGTCTTTGTACTGTAGGTTCGGTCTTCCTTGTCGTCTCGAACCTGGTGGCTGGGATGAGAAGACTTTCTTGGCTAAACCGTTGTTGTCCATTCGCTCGATGTGGCCGACCATATTTAGTCGTCTTTTCTTGGCTTTCTGGACTACATCCACATCTTGGTACAGCTCGTAAGGTTCTCGGTTGAACCTTCTTCGCCATTCACCATCGTCGCATGGACCGAAAATCCGTCGAAGAATTTTTCTTTCGAAAGTGCCCATTATCAATTCCCCTTTTTTACTTAGGTATCGTCCAGCACTCGGCGCAGCGCTGTAGAGTAGGACTGGTAAAATCAAAGTTTAGTATAGCAAACATTTTGCCTTTGAGTAAGGAGTTTTGAACCCAGTTGTTTTACCAAACCGAAGCAGCGGCGGTTCGCTAGGGTAATTCTTCTTCGGATCTCCACTAAGGTGTCGTTTTTGGGATTGATGTTTGTTCTAAAGTAGGTGAACTCCTCAAATACCTCGAAATTGGTGCTACCAACAGTGACGTGTTGTCCTAGGCGGTGGACAGATGTTACTTTGTTTGTTGAAAGCATGTACTTTGTTTTGTTCTTATTCACTGCAAGACCAACGTGTTTCGTCTGATTCTTCAATCGCTGTGAAGGTTTCAAGATGAAGATATTGTTTTCCGTGCTCACACCTGCCTTGCGCACTATCTGCTCCAGGACTATGTTGAAAAAGTCACATGACAGCTCATGTGTTTGTGTAAACCCTGCGCATTTTTGAAACAACTCGGATGAGGTATTACCCATTTGCACACTGCACTGCGTATTGTTTAGCGTCATGCGGCACAGCTGAATCAGTTTTTTTGGGATCCTGAATTCATACATCGCCATCATAAGCTCGTGGCGGTGGATGCTATCATAAGCAGCTTTGAAGTCGATGAAATGTTGGTGAGTTTCGACTTGAAATTCGTTGGTATTTTCCAGGATCTGCCTTAGTGTGAATATTTGGTCTATCGTTGTTCTGCCTGGCCTAAAGCCACGCTGGTACCTACGTTTCGATTATTGTGTTGCAGAACGGTTTAAGACGCTCACACAGTACTCCCACACTTTGTTGATGATGTGGTGCATGCGGTTCATTAAAACACCTCCTCCATATTTAAAGAGTTCAGCTGGTATGCCATCCGACCGGACATTTTGCGCATTCAGCAGCTGTTGGAAGTGCTCTTGAAAACATCAACAATTCCCTGTGCTTCGATGACTAGGTTTCTTTCACTATATCGAAGAGCCTATGTCCCAGTTCTGAAACCAGAAGCTAATTGCTTCGACCTTTTAAAGAAACGCCGGGTGTTGTTCATGGCCCGAAACTCTTCTATAGATCTTTGAGCTGAGAAACTGCGGATGCTCTTTTCTTCATTCGCAGGGTATTTTTCTCATTTCTCCCTTTTGTTCGGGATTCTCCTCTTGGAGGGTAAACTTATTCGAGATACACAAGAGCTTTCAATTGTACCAACAAAATATTCGATCGTCGAACGAAAATAGAAATTCTATTCTATTCTTTTCAGAGTAGAATTTTATCCAGAGTAAGAAGTTTGTTTTTGTAATACGTGTAAGATCTTACTTTACTTTGGATGGGATTGCCAAAAAAACCACACCTATTGCATTTTTGAATTATGGCTGTTCAAAAAAGTACGTACCTGATTCCCTTTCGATCCGTGGCATGGATAGAGAGTTACATCACCTCCAGCATAATCAAGACAAGCTTCATCTCGTCGAATTTCACCAGTTTTACTCAGCATAAAGTACTATATTAACGTTAAGAAAGTATAATTTTGAATGTTAGAAGAAGAAAGTAAAAATGTTGTGGTTTGCAATAAAAATATGGCATTTTAATCTTCTGTATAGAATTTTTAATTTTTTGAATAAAATTTGAAATTAAAAAGCGACTATATATAAAATAAGGCCAATTATGGAATTCATATTCACATTTATTATTGAGGGGAACAGTTAAAATGAATTTTTTTGTGACGCTATAGCTGCATAAAACACTTATAAATATGAAGTGTTTTATGAATAACAGATTAAAAGTGACATAAAAATGCAGATTTTTATATAAGACAATATAATTGATTTTTTTTTGTTGAAAAATTTTGTTTTTATGAGAATTTATAAAACAAAAATTATATTAAAAGCAAAAGCATACTAATCTGCACTTTTTTTTGGTATTCAAGCAAAAGTTTACAATGCCTTAATTTATATTTGAGTATGGGTAAATAAGGAAATGATAAAAAATATTTATTAAAAAATATAAAACAAAAAAAGCTTTGCCACCAGCTCCAAATTAGTTGGTTGATAAGTATAATATTTTTATAATAAATACAAACGCATTGCTGCAGTGTCGATTATTGTGTATATTGTTTTTTTATTTGGGTTGATTTATGTATGAAGCTCAACTTCAACTTGTTTACCAAATTAGTTGAATCCATGCATATTTTTATAGTATCTTTAAATAAGAAAAATATAATTTAAAAACAATTGAGTTCTTTCATTGAAAAAGAGCATTAAGTGTTAGTTATTTTGTGACTCCTAAAATAATATAACTTTTGTAAGTTTCGTTGACGATCACTATAAAAAAATATTTTAATTTACTTAATGACGTAAAGGTAGCTTCCTTCGTGATGCATATTTAAATAAGTTTGAAAGCTGATTGCATCTGGAGTTAAGGGCGTCACAGTCATGTATTTCCACAGTTTACTAATTTATGTATCTTAGAAAATTTGTTTGCATTACAAGCTAGTAAAGAACAATACCACTGTTATTTCTTAAACAAAATTAAAATTGAAAACTGAACCAACTTAACAAACTTTTATGAAATTTTTGGATGACCTATCTACTCATTGTTATCTTTTACTCAATGAAAGTCGAGTATCTGGCCGAATCAGAACATAAGCTTTAAACATTTGCTTTTCATATTATAATTTGAATAATAATAATTTACCGCTAAGTTTTTTTTCTGATATAAGAACGTTTTTCTGCATTTTGGGTTTCGTACTTAACGAGGTAAATGATAGATGGCATAGTTCAGCGATCCAAATAAGCTGAGTAGACTATATAGGCCGACTTAATCAAAAATAATATTTTCCGTTAAACAACGAAATTCGCTTTGTAAAAAGTTTGTTCGTTGGCGCAACAAAAGTTTCATATACTCAATGAAAGTTTCGTTAGCTCAAAGAAGGATTTCGTTTTTTTTTTTTAAACATTAATGAAAACGCGTCATTCTCTCTATTTCAGCATCAAATCTTTTTTTTTATGACAAAATATTTAACGAATATTTTATGCATATCTTCTTTATTGTATACAATTCTATTGTAAGTGTGTATGATACTGAATTCCTCCTTAACGGCTGAAACGATTTGAATTATTAACTTCCAGAGGAAGTTATTGTAATGGGGCCGATTTTGTGAATCTCCAATTTTTGCATGTCTCTAAGTTTCCAGATTACTAGAATCCGACTCAAACTTTTTTATAATGATGTTTGTATATGTGTATGTTTGTTCGTATGTACGTATCCATGTATGTGCGTTTCGTTTTTTCGACTCACTCATCGTATTGCCATTGAAATTGATCTCATTCGACGCGGTATTGCCTTCTTAAATGCTGATTAGATTAGGTTTTGAGCGAAATCCGCTTAGCGGTTTTTTAATGGCAATCAAAAATCTAACACAACCCTAATATAATTTAAATTATGATAATTTCTGCAAACATTTCAACAAAAGTCCAAAAAATCTTATTTATAATTATACTAATATGTATCTTAAATCACCAATTATAAGAATGCAAGTCTATCACAATTACTACTTCCTCTCGTTTGATGTTTTTAACGTTGGTATCAGTGATATTACTGTTATATCCCAGTTATTGAGAATTGTACCACGTCACTCGTCCTCTTCGTCATTTCTCCACTTTTAATTCCTCCTAGTTTGCATTTGCTTTTGCTTTCTATTTTTCATTTATTTTTTTCGTTTATTTTTCGCTTACATTTTAATTGCTTTTTACTTTTACATTATTTCTTTTTTCTTTTCACTTTTAAATTAAAAAGATACTTTTTTTTACGAATTTCCTGTATATAATTTAATTTTAAATGCTTCTTAAATTTTAATTTAATTAAATAATGAAATGTATATTATCTGTCAATAATTTGTTATAAACAATTGAAAATTAGTTTAAACGAATTAATTTTCCTGGTTGTAAGGAAAAACAGTCCATATGAGTGCAGAAGTAGAGTATTTATGACTTTAAATCGGTTAAAACTCAAAAGCATTATTGATAGATAACTGTTTGATTTGTTATAAACAATTGAAAAGATTAGTCTTGTGAATTGATTCATGTTCGTTTGTTTGTTTGTGTGTCCGGTATGGACTCCTAAACGGCCCAACAGATATTAATGAAATGTTCATGGTAAATACAGTTGTATTCAGGAATAGTTAGTGTGAAACAAATAACAATATTCAGGAGTATCATAGACTATATTTTAATACTAGCTGACCCACCAAACCAAATATAGGCTGTATTTTACTATGCAAAGTTGTTGTGCATGAGTTCACGAATTGATACAGATGGCGCCACTGTTATTCAATTAACTTAAAATACGTTTTATGGATTTTGACTTAGAAAACCAACGTGCATGAACATTGTACAACTACAACAGGATGCATTAGCTGGAAATTTTGTAAAACAACTAACGTTTTTACTTATTTTTCTGCTCTGGGAAGTAAATTGTGTCTGCCACATGGGGCGCACTCATATTTTTTATTTCGTTCAGGTGCCACCTTGAATGTTTTAGATTTACAAATCATCACGACAGGTGGCGCTGAAGTCGGGATCTATACTGCAAGTACAAGGCTGGATCGACTTGAATGCTTTTTTTTATGTATTCATTCATTGATTCATTTCAATCATTTTTTGTACGTATGATATTTTATTTTTCATTCTATTTGCTGACCCGGTAAATGTTGTTTTTGCATATAAAAAAATTCTCAGAATGGGTGTACCGATTTGGCTCAAAATTGGAGGGTAGGTTGCTGACGCTTTAAACATAAAAATACAACAGTCATTGCGCAGCAAAGAGATATTGTCTAAATCGATCACTGTCAGAGAAAGAGAGGCGGGGTTGGCACTTGCATTTAAAAACGTTCGAAACCTTACAACCTTAGTTCTTCGATTCTTAACCTCTACGATTGTTCATCTAATAAGCGTGTAAGATGTCTTTCATTACACTTTTTTTTACCATACCAATTTACTTTTCCTACCCATATCAGTCATAAACATAACCACAAACTGACTAAACATTTAAGTTGATACATTTATAACAAATAATTTAGTTATAACAAATGTTTTTACAATAATATGCATGGGTGAAAACGGTCAATTTTTTTTTACAAACTATAACGGCAAGGGACAAAACATGAAAAACAAACAAAATGAATACAAGATAACCACAACCCCATTATTAAGATTTATTATTGTTCAATTTGTGAACTACATATTTTAATTTTACTATAAACACAAATGTTGCGGTGGAGTATAATGGTGTCATCATGTTGTATGATATTTGATTATTAATTTGTTGTAGGTAAATTAGTTGATTTAGGATTTTTTTTGGCGTGGATGAGTGAGCACCGTGCCAAAGAGAGCAACAAAACAAAAAAACGTTAACAACAAACAAAATCATTACAAAAAAAAATGGTCGACAACTGAACAATTGAGTCAATGTGAATGCGAAAATATTTGTTCTTCTTTGTATATTCATGATGATGCCAAATGCTTGCAACAATAGAAAATTTAATTGGCCTACTACAGACATTGCCATAGAATTTTGCTTTTTCTTATCATAGCCGATTAATTGTGTAAAATAAAATGAGTATGTAGTTGGGTAACATTTTTGTATGAACATAAAAGCGGGAGAAATTCACAATTGAGATTTTTATAATTATTGGGTTTTCAGTTTTATCTTCCAAAATTAAACATGCTTAATAGGTTTCGTAGACTATGAACTAGAAGCTTTATTCTATGACAGTTTGTGTGTCGTCAATATGTTGCCGGTGGTAAAAATTGTTGTTTTAGATCTAATATAAAATACCTGATTGCCACCATCGCCATGGCACTGCCAGAGGCCGATAGGAGCATGCGAGTCATCGGAACCGGAAGGCGAATCGAGGCACAACGACGTTAAATTATTTCGCATCTGTAAAATTTATAATTTCAATCAAATTCAATCGTTGTTCTTATTTTGAACTCCTCTTTCCCTCGTAAAATTTGTTAGAAATTAAATTTAATGTTAAAAAAAATCTTTCTAAACTTGGAGCTGGTGGCGGTCACATTTTGTTTGTGGGTAGTTATTTGACAAACCTGATTGCCACCTTGATTATGGCAAGGATATAGGCCAACGGCTTTTTTAAGATCCTTCTTTCTAGCTGGAGAATCCAAACAAGTGCGACCGCCATAACCTAGATTTCTCATCTAAAATTTGTTTTATTTTAATTATTTTATGAATTGTGTTGTTCTGAAAAATATATAAATTGGAATATTTTGACAAACACCTACCTCACCAAATGCCACTGATTCCCCAGGAATAAAAAGCTCTGGGTAAACGTTATCCAAGAACCATTTGAAACTTTTGCAACCGAGGCGTTTTCTAACATAAAAATAAGAACGTTCTTTATTTTTTAAACTACTCATAAGGAAGAATAAAATTTGAAAAATAATCACCTCAAAGCTTTTCTTCCTGAAACGTCTCCAAAGTCACCTTTGTTATTACCAATTCTTTGGTAGTAATATTTTGCGTAGTCATCCAGCCAAACTTCTGCCAATCGAACCGAATTCTTCTTCAAAACATTAACTCCAGATCGCCACTAAAAAAAAAGCAAAGAAACGTAAGTTAATTGCCAAGAAAATATGTGATTTTGTAAAGATTGTACCTTGTACGGCGACCTCTTGCGGAATATATGTCCAACATGCGAACACGGTATAATCTCTAAGGTCCCACCACACATCCATGTTTTGAATGACAATTCCAAATTCTCTCCGCCCCAGATGTCAAAGCCCGAATCATAAGTTCCAAGCAATTCGAAAAATTTGCGGTCAATTGAGAATAGCCCACCGGCCATTGTTGGCGAATAAACGGGTTCAGCAGAGTTCTACAGACATTTTAAAATCATATTTTAATATTTAATAACATTTCATTTATACTATTTCCTTACATTGTGACGTTTACGTTCCTTTTCCGGTACAGCATGCCAATTGAATTGTAAATTCCAATCGAATCCTCCGACATTAACACCCCCCGAATCGTGATAGTGGTATTCCATTGTTGTGTCATCGATAACATCGATTACGGGACACACAACAGTTGTCGAATTTTTTGCGATGCGATCCAGTAAAGGTTCCAGCCAGCCTTTAAATAAAACACACACAGATAACACTATTATTGATATCGATTCAAAAATGATGAATATTCATTCTGTTTCCGTTTCCGGTTAACACTTGAGAGCTCAATCGAATTCCAAAATGACTTGCATTGGGAACGGGATAGGCAAATTAAGTGGTATCTAATTATTAATTGAGTATTTCCACTTCCGTTTCCATTCACGAAAACTCATTTTAAGTTCTATATGTATGTAGGTGTGAGTTTATTCAAAAAGAAATGGAAACGGAAATAGCAAACCTTTCAAGGGTCCATTAGGCGTGGTGAGTTTTAAGCAAATGAACAAAACTGCTTTGAAAAATGAATTTCATTAAATTGAGTAATTGAGATGTTCTGTTTGGAGAATGAGGACTGAGGTAAAACAAAACAATAATGAAATTCGGGATTGCACTAGGGCAGGAGCAACTGTTGGTAATGTCTCCGCCATTAAATGAATAGGAGTGGAAAATTCAGGGCAATCTGGTTGGTGGGTGACAAATTTAACAAAAACGTGTTAAATTTGAAATTGTCCACTTCATTACCTATACTCTTAGTCCTGTGAAAAATGAGATGTTTTAACGCTGTTATGATAGATTGGTGCTAAATTGCTAAGTCATCAGTTCAATGTCATTTAAAGTAATGGAGGAAAGGGAATAAGAAATGGCTTCTACAGACTTTGTTTGCAAATGATTGTATAGTTGCTTTGGAAATCAGGACGAGACTAAAAGTTCTTTTAAAATTGAAGCCTAATGTGGTATGGGATGAAAAGGTCGATAAATCAGTATTCATAACTGGTCTTTTTGTGATTTAACAGGCTTCCTGTAAATAAAATGTTTTTCCTGGAAAAGCTTTCAATGATGTTATTTGTCTTTCTCTACACGTTTTTTGACTTAAAGAAAATGCTTCTGTTGTTGAAAACTTGTCCATGAAATTTTATTGTTGGCATTTAATTCTGTATAAGCTTCGCTTGTTTACTGTTTGTAAGCAATAATAATTTGCAGCTATTCTCATTACATTGTAAGAGTATGAGTACCGTCACTGCAATTTTCACACCCAATCTTACATAAGACCTTTGATTTTAGTTGAATGCCAAAAACAAAAACACGATTCTCAACCCAAAATACGCTAAGCAAGAGCTTGAAGATATGTCCAATCTGCGCTGCAGACCAATTTTGGGATGCTACGATGACCTCGGTAATGCCAGTCAGAAAAGGTAGGGACAACTATCTATAAGAGATCCAGACCGGAACCCGGCTATGGCGCTGATGGAGCGTAATTTTTTTTCAAATAGATCGTCGAAAATTTGACAATCATGGTAATGTTGCAGAATGTGTGCGAAAATTGCGTACGGATTTTGGAAGAAGAGAAGCACGGTCAGCTCTTGCGAAAAAAGTGAAAGAAACTGGCATCCTCATCGATAAACCAAAGCGTGAAAAGCCAAAAACAGTGCGTACACCCGAGAATATTGTTGCTGTGGCAGAAAATGTGCGTGAAGCGCCATCAACATCAATTCATTGTCGTTTTCAACAATTCAACATTTCGACGACATCATTGAGACGAATTTCGCATAGAGACCTTGATATGACGCCATACAAAGTCCAATTGGTTCAGGAATTGAAGCCAACTGACCATCCAATGCGTTTTCGCTTCGCTAAGTGGGCCTGCGATCGACTTAGAGAAGAAGCCGTTTTTGCCAAAAAAGTAATCTTTTCAGATGAAGCTCATTGTGATCTTGGCGGATATGTAAACAATCGAAATTGTCGCTTTTGGGGCATAGAAAACCCGCAAGCATACATTGAAAAGCCGATGCAGCCAAAACGATCAGTCACTGTTTGGTGCGGATTTCGGTCCAGAAGCATAATTGGGCCATTTTTCTTCGAAAATGAATAAGGACTTGAGTGTCTCTGAAGAAGAGAAGGGGTTGGAAAGGAGGTGTCGGTGTACATTGGTCTTGAATTTAAATTCTTGAACATTGTAAAGACTGGGAGAGACAGAGTGTGGAAGAGAGTTCCACACTCACGTAGTACGTCTAAAAAATGATTCCCTATACTTGAGAGTACGTCCGAAGTTGGGCTCGAGGGTAAACTGAGGGGCATTCCTAGAAGTGCGAGTATTACAGGCGAATTGTTTAAGGGAAGGAATGCAACTGACTATTTCACTAGAGCAAATACCGTAAAAGAAGCGATAGAAAAAGGAAAGACACGCTGCATTACGACGGTGGTCTAAAGGAGTGAATGTGTCAGCGGTCTCTATATTATCAATCATTCTTACAGTTCTTGTTTGTATTCCATCCAAGAGGCTTAACTTAGTAGCTGGAGCTCCAGCCCAAAGATGGGAATTGTCCTCAAGCTTTGGACGGATATAGGTTTTATCGATAATAGCCAGATCAAACGGGGAGTGGCCTTAACAGTCAATGGGCGATCGTTATCGGGCCATGTTGAACGAATTTTGGTTTCAACAGGACGGCGCGGCGGCGCTACGTGCCACAGCCGAGGCAGCCATTTGAATAAAATTATTTTCCATTATTAACCGGAAGGATTGTACTTTCAAATAAAAGAAGAAATTTGAGAAAATATTCTGTAGTTTTTTTTATAGCATTTTCAAAAAAAAAAAAAAAAAAAACAACAGTTATTTGGCGGACCAAAGGAGCTGTTTTTACTCAGTTAAGTCAGTTAAAGTCGTTTAACTTTAGCGAATTTGGTTTTAATAAATAAGTCTTTTGACTGCAGTCCATTGACTTTTTTTTAAGTCTTTTTTACTAAAACGTTTCAAAAATTCTTCTTTTTACTTAAGCAGGCTTTGTTGCCCATTCCCTGCCTTAAATATGCTTAAAGACTTGATTTGTAGTTTATTCATTTCAACCGCTTTCAACCCTTTTTGATTCCCTTTGATTGCGTTCACAAGTCCTATATGTACTTTCTTAGGCTCAAGATTAGGTGTGTTTTTGTGACTATCAAGTAAAGTAAAGTATACAAAATGTCAAGAAAACGATCCAGATTCAAACTCGATTTTACTGTCAATATTTATTTAAATTCAATAACTTTCAGAAAACAAACTGACAAATTTTGACATTTGCCATACTAAATTATTTCAAAAATTAACTTCAGCTCCATCTGAGTTTGAAAAAAATGTATCAATATTTCAAGTAAGTTTTACTCTCGATGAAAAGCTAAAGTAGAAGCAAGTAAATTTTTATTGTTGTTTTCTTTGTTAAAATTTTACTTTACTTTACTCACAGTACACAGAATATAAGGTATTATATTGCGCATCTGTCAGAGACCAAGATGACAGAAGTGAGAAAAGGCACAAAAAGAAATGCCGATAAGACAACAATATTTGTTTTGTTCTGACATTTAGGTCTCATAAATGTGACATATGCGCGAACTTTGGGGGAAGAAAATCGGGAATATAATACCTTGTATTCTGTGTACTGTGACTTTACTGGGTTGTCACGAAAATACGCCTATTGTCTCCGTAACTGTAAGAAATTTCATTTCAATCGATTCAGCAGTTTAGGCATTATTACGAATCGAACAGACAGATGGAGCTTTTTTACATTTCCCAATTTTCCTGAAGCGAAATCATTGTAATCTTATGATTTGATAAAGGGCCAAAAGTGCCTTAAATTGTTTTTACAAAATAAAAATAAATAGAGTGGCTTACTCTCATCAACAATTCTCTGGGCGCATGTGAAAAATTGAGGGGGCCTGGGCCTACAATTTAACGCCGACTCCGAACGGCAAAGTTGAGAAGCACTTTTTCATGACAGATTGATACTCTTGGAAGTTTTGTCAGTTCTTGGCAAGAGGCAGTGCCCGTGAAAGATGAAATAAAAACTATAGGCACGAGTAGTACTCGAACCCACGACGTTCTGCTTAGCAGCCAACGCACCTAACCACTAAGTCACGGACACTTCAATGGATGGGATATCAATGCTGTTCAAATTTGAAAAAAATTTCTTCAATGAAAAGTTTATCTCCAAACAAACATACATATTATGGTTCCTAAGCTTCAGGGTCACTACCCGCAAAAATATGACAAGCAAGTAGGTAATTTAAGAACACAATCCTTAAAAAAGATGGTATCAAACTCATACATCTTGTTTTACTGTCAAGTTCAAGAGAAAGACAGATCTTCAAAAATGAACAAGATATCATCAAAATCTCAACAAAACAAATGCAATAAATCTCCAGTTAACTTTTTTTTAATTCCCAAAGAACAGACTCACCATCTTGATAAATTGTTAATTTGAGTACAATGAAGAACCTTACCGGTGAAATAAGAAAAAAAAACCGTCTTGCAATTATAAGCCATACAGACTGACCCACGGTACTCTTATCTATGAAACGTATACGCAACATTAATCAGACCACACAAAACAATCTTAAACAAAGGTTCTTAATAGCACCGCCGCGCCGCCTAGTCGAACTTACAGCGAAATTATACATCACTTACCTTCGGTACATTCACAATGTGAATCCAAGTATGTTAAGACCGGCGATTCAGCATACCGCGCTCCCAGTAATCTCGCCCGAATTAAACCTTCTCTCGTCGGCGCTCGAATGATCTTCACCTTAGGATATGCCTTGAAATAATCTTCCAACTGTGTCTTTGTGTGTGCTTTATGAACAGAAAAAAATCATAAGAAAAAAAACAAGAAAAATGAAAATAAATTCAAGTCAAGTAATTGGTCCCTCGCAACTACAGCTCCAGTGTGCAGCAGTCGAGAGGGCCTTAACTAAGCTACACACAGTGTGTAATCAATCTTTCAATCAATCTCGTGTCTTATTTCATTTTAACATTAACTTACGCATATCAGAGTAGTCATCTACAAGAATAATTCTCCCAATGAGATGTTCCGGCGAACGATCCAATACCGAATGCACCGTACGCAACAGCACCGACCACGCTTCGTTGTGGAAGCAAATAATCACATCTGTGGCAGGCAGATTCTTCTGATAGCGACCAGGCTCTTTACACCTGATGAAGACATGCGATAAACAAGTACAAAAAAATAAACATAAGAGAAATCAAGGCAGCCAGCAGTGCAAATCACAAAAACGAAAGCAATTATCGCAGTTTTATTGCACAAATTGTTAAAACAAAGATACTTATTATTATGTTGTAGTTATATGGGTGCGAGCACTTACCATGCATCTCTTGGGTCAGGGAGGTTACGATGCACCGAGATGAGGTCAGATGCGTACTGATTGAATGCATTATTCGTCCAGCCCTCGTCGACGGTCTTTTTCATTTCAGCTGTTAAATTTGCTGGCAGTACAACTGGCTTGCCCATTTCACCTGGAGCATCTTCATCAATGCCAGGGGCACTTAGAACACCTTTGCCTGGAAATAGAATAGAAAAATGCAAAATTGTAGGTCAGATCTTTGAATGAAAATGTTTGCTCTATATTCATAGGCCATGTACAAGTACTGAGTAGATGACCTTCAAGGAAGGAACAAAAAGAGCCTGGGGGGGGAAGCTTTTTGTTATTGTTTATTTATGGGTTTCATGCAAATCTTTGCTACGGAGGCTGTTATGAACATACATAATGTATAGAACGAATGAATTTTAAAGAAGGCAGAACTAAGTCATGACGAGTTTATATGCATAACAATTGGAACAGTTTATAATTTCGAAGAGAATCTAATAAAACAACATTTTCTCTAAATATGTTCATTTTAAGAATTCGTATGACCATAATTCTTGAAATGAATGAATTTACACGCCTCACAAAATGTTTTAACTAAGTGAAATAAAATAAAACTAGCTTACCCGACATATGTTGTCTTGAAACATATGCATACATAATCGGAAACATTTTTGTTGGCATAATTTGGAAATCAACTACAAAATACTAACTTTAATGCTTCTTCCTTGAAAATTTACTCAAATCGTAGTAATTTAACACATCCTTTGATTTTTGTGCAGCCTTTACACACAAGTGTAACCTCTTGAGGAGTCCTAAGCCGTCTACATTAAGTATCGAGGACCAGTGTCAAAACTGTCAAAAAACAGTTAGAGATCCCGCCTCTAATGTGCTGGGTTTCACGCTACCACCAAAGTTAAACCCCAGGTGTGACAAGAAAGTAGGCAGGCGCATTGTTGCATGCAGTCAATGCTGGGGATTTGGAAAGACCACTTCCTTAGATTCGATAACGGCCACAAAGAAAAAAATCCCGCCCTCAGGCAGGAGCCTTTCATCAGACAGTATGATAGTGATAGCCAACAATTCCGTGAACCCGACCTGAAATCCAACAAAGCCGCGGGAGCAGATGGTCTAGCTGCCGAGCTGTACAAAGCAGCAGGCGAAGATATAGATAGAAGCATGTACCAAATCATCTGTAAGATATGGTCGGAAGAATGCATGCCCTATGAATGGAACCTCGGCATTGTTTGTCCGATCCTGAAGAAAGGAGATCCTCTAAACTGCGCTAACTACAAAGGTATCAGTCTACTTAACATCGCCTACAAGATCCTCTCTGCCGTAATATGTGGACGTCTGAAGCCTTTCGTTATAACCATCTGCTTGGTCCTTATCAATGTGTCTTCAGGCCAGGAAAGTCAACCATCGACCAAATTTTCACTTTACGGCAGATCCTGGGAAAAACCTACGAACTCCAAATCGATATCCACCACCTTTTCATCGATTTTAAGGCCGCGTATGACAGCATCTACAGAGACGAACTGACGCTTGTGCGAAATGACGATGGAGAACTCACGCTATTCCATCAAGGTTAGAAACGAGCTTACGGAATCTTTCGATGTCAAAAAAGGATTCAGACAAGGCGATACACTGTCGTGCGATTTCCTTAACATCGTTCTTGAGAAGATAGTTCAGAACTCTACCATCAACACCAGAGGCACTATCTTCAAAAATCTGTTCAACTTCTCGCGTACAATGGGAATAACACAGCGTGATGTCAATGGCGCCTTTGTAAGAATTGAGACAGAGTGTATGCTGTCTTCGAGGAAGGACATCCGACACCGACGACAGCTCGGACAAAACGTCACAATAGACGCATACAACTTCGAGTCAGTAGAGGAGTTTGCCTTCCTAGGCTCCTCTATTAACACGAGCAATAACACCAGTGCCGAGATCAGACGAAGAATAACTCTTGCTAATCGCTGTTTAGAGCTGAATAGCTCTCTCTCGAGCAACTAAGATAAAATTGTACAACACGCTCATCATCCCAGTGCTGCTGTATTGTGTAGAAGAATGGACCTTGAAAAAATCGGATGAATGTTCCTTAGGTTGTTTCGGGAGGAAGGTTCTTCGGGTCATCTTTGGGCCCGTGTGCATTGAAGGGGAATAGTGAAGAAGATATAACAGCGAACTTTACGAGTTGTACAACGACATTGATCTAGCCAGAAGGGTCAAGGTCCGATACTCAGATGGCTCGGTTATTTAGAGCGGATGGACAACAATACTCCGGACCGAAAAGCCTTCGACACTATTCCCGAAAAACATAAAAGGAGAGGAATACCGCGACTCAGGTAGTGCACCCAAGTGGAAGAGGACCTCAATCAACTTGGAGTGCAAAACTGGAGACAGCTAGCTAGAGACCGAACTGGCTGGCGGAGACTGTTGATTGATGTCCAGGTCCACAACGGACTGTAGCGCCACCTCAAATAAGTAAGTTACACACTAGGCTCCCTTGAGGACAATGCCTGTTAGTTATGAATAATCATTTCATAAGCCGACAGAATTCAGTATTTTTATGCTATTCGGTGCCGCAAGAATTGGTTTTGTTGCTCACATTACTCTTTGAAAAAAGGCCGTTGTGCGTTTTCTTTTCTTCTCTGAAATATAACCAGTAAACGTCCGAATGAACTTTGGCAAATCACTATGACAACATTCGCATGTGGAAATTTCCACGTAAGAACTCTCACATCGACATCCTGCGAGGCATTTGATCGAAAACTTATTTCCACTCAGTACTTTTCCATTTGCCCGAAAAAAATCCTACCTTTTTCATGACAAGGTCCATCTTTTCGTTACATAAAGTTCTGAGAGTAAGGCCACACCTTTTTCAAAAAAAAAAAAATTCATGAGACTTGAAAGGCCGAGAATCATGAAGAACGAAGCAAATTATTTCTTCGTTCAAATGATTCCAATTTTGTCAAATCAGTCAGTTTCGTTTGTCCATGCCTTGGTGAGGAGTGAAAACACGTCGCTTTTTGCTTGTTTTTTGTTAAATTAAACACAAAAGTCACATACGACATGTGGTGATTTGTCATGCGAACTTTCAGGCTGCATCGCCCTTGCGACTACATTTATGAGTGTGTCTCGATCATTAAAACGTTTTCAGAGATAGGGCTAATTTTTGGCATAACACGTTTGACTTTTGCGGTCCGTGTCAGTATTTCTGTCATGGAGTCATTTTTTGGATAGTTTTGGCTATGGAGAATGATTTTTGTTACAAGCTTTTATTCTTGGAGCAAGTTTACATATAAAAATCTTGAATTCGGATAGTCTGTTTGCCATTTATATTATATCTCGAGCTAAAAAATTGTTTTATCATTTTTTGAAAAAAAAAAAAACACAACTTTTTTGTATTGTTGACGTTTAAAGGATGTCCACTTTAACTTAGTTTCTTTCCCAACAGACATAACCGGAGTTGAATGCAATTTTTATGTTTTTTCTTTCCTGCGGGCAAACGAAAGCAAAAGTGCCACTTGTGTCATATCTCTTTCAACAGCACTTTTCCGTGAGCTTTGCTAGAAAAAAAGACCAAACAAACCCAAGGCCACAAGATTCATTTTGGTATACCTAGGTATCGTGAGCATGACATCTTTGTCTTTATTACTTTTCTTGACCCAAGTCAAGTTTTTTTTTTTCAAATACAAAATCCTTGTAATTAAATATTTATTTGCACATAAAGGTACATTGTCAAAGATCATAAGTTCATGTGATGTAATCAAATATGAAAAAACAACAAATCACAGGGTTTTCGAAACAATTGTCACTTAAGCACTTGAGTAAGTCCAAAAGTACATGAATATAAAATGCATGGAGAATAAAAAAGTCTTAAATCAATGATGATGATGATGATTTGCTGTATCTACAAAACGATGTCTCTTTGGACAGACTGACTGCTGCATTATTTCAAAGAAAAGCAAAATTACAAATGAGCAAAAAGCAAAAACCAACCATTTTCTGTTGTGTAATCGGTTAAAGATTGTGTGCTTTCGTGATATTTACTTAAGGTACTAAGTAATAGGAAAAAAGAAGTATGAACAGTAAAAAAATAAAATGCAATCCATTGCAGACAAATGACGCGATGCGACGCCCTCAATGCTTCGTCATCATCGTCACCGCCTCATCATCATCATCATCGCAACCACGATTATGCAAAATATTTTCTCGCTGAATAACTTTTACTTGGCTGTTTAAGAAGTGATCACACCTTTCCAGACATGACATCGGTTATAATCGGGCCTTTGCAGTATTAAAGGTAAACAACTTTATTCTCATAGAGCTGTTTTTTGTGAACAATTGAAAGTAATTGAGGGTTTTTGTTGAGAGCTCAATGGACATTTATTGTTTTTTCTCAAGTCTTTTGTTTCCTCTTTCATAAAAAAATATAAATTACGTCTTTCTGAAGATTTTAATTATTTAAACTTTATTGCTTCGTTATACAAATAAAAAGTTTACTCCAATTCACGCAAGTAAGCGATATGTTTTAAATTGAGTAACTCGATTGTCCCAAAAAAAAGTTTACAATTTTCCGCTTCCCATGTGCACAAAAGTTTACAATTTGAAGTTGGTATAGTTAGGTGGACAGCACCCAAGATACACCCCACATGCATTCATTGCCCTTTAAAAGCGACACTGCAAAATTTGTCCACTGGAGGAAGATGTAGACATCTTCGCTAACTCTACTTAATTAAACTTTCTGAAACTGTTTTAAGTTTTACTTATGGTTGTCGTCTTGCAATTTTGTAGAGCTGATTACGTTGCTATAGCTGTTTCAGGGAAACATCTAAATACCTTAAAAGAACTCTTACAAAACGCGATAAATAAGCTATCACTTTGGGCGAATCGGTGTGGCTTAGGCGTTAACCCACACAAAACCGATTTGGTCCTATTCACTAGGAAATATAAAATTCCGCACATCGACCCTCCTTCTGTAAACGGTGTCCAATTAAAGTTTTCAGAGGAAACTAAATATCTGGGTCTTATCTTAGACAGAAAACTGAATTGGAAGAGCAACATACACGAAAGAATAAGAAAATCTACGGTAGCTCTTTTCACCTGCAAGAAAGTAATTGGTAGCAAATGGGGTCTGCAACCCAGAATCACTTACTGGCTATACACATCGGTAATCAGACCGATTCTTCTTTATGGTGTGTCAGTATGGTGGACTTTCTTTGACGTAAAAATGAACTGCGATAAGCTTAGTAAAGTGCAACCTCAGCATGCCTAAGTATAAGCGGATCACTTCGTACGACCGCATCTGCGGCACTAGACACCCTACTCTATCTGACACCTCTGGATATAATCAGCAAAGAAATAGCTGCTAGTTCTGCTATTCGCCTGAATGCCTCTTCACAGTGGACTAACAACATCATTGGCCACTCTGTTATTCTTAATTATTTAGAATCAATTCCAAAGCACACAGACTACACCGTTCCTCAACTACAGTTCGATAGGAAGTTTCAAACTTCTATCCCTTCCCGATCCTTCTGGGAAAATAATACATTCCTGGAAGACGAGGCAATCCACTTCTATACAGATGGATCGTAAACTAGTGATGGGGTTGGTGGAGGTGTGTATTTCGAACGACTAAAACTAAGTCTATCATTCAGCCTTCCAAATCATTGTAGCGTGTTTCAGGCAGAACTTTTGGCGATTAAGGAGGTCCTGTCCTGGCTCCGGATTTTCTCAGATAGTCAGGCAGCTATAAAGTCCCTGGACTCTGTCTCTACAAACTGTCGATCGTCTCTAATGGAGATGGCACAATAGTTTAACATTCACCTTCACTGGGTGCCGGGCCATAGAGCCATTCCAGGAAACTGCAAAGCTGACGAACTCACCAAACATGGTACAACATTACCCATTAAACCACAAATGGCTAATGTTGGTATACCAATCGCTACATGTAAGCTTTTGCTACAACAAGATGCTATTAAGAGAACTAACGTCAGGTGGAATAACATAACCACCTGTCAGGCAACGAAAAACTTTGGCCTAATTTGGACTTTATCTCTAAGCAGAGCGCATATAAGCTCCTTAATTGGTGTCATTACTGGACACTGTCTAATTGGAAGACACGCTGCGCGACTGGGCGTATTTTCTAATGATTTCTGCAGAAGCTGCATGGATGAAGAGGAGGAGGAAACAGTTCTTCACCTCCTCTGTACCTGTCCTGCTCTGGCTCATAAACGTATGATTCACTTAGGAGAATACTTCTACAATGATCTAAACGATCTCGTACATATTAATATAATTAATCTTCTACGTTTCGTAAGGAACTCTAATTAGTTTCATTGAGCTTTCGAAGAAAAGCCTTTCTAGATTCATGTGGTATAACAATGGGCCTTTGATTGGCCTAAGTGTGTCTTTTAACATCCATGACAGCCACTTTAACCTAACCTAACCTATGTAGTATCTTTCATTCGTTAAAACCTGTTTTTGATATCAATTTTACTTTCTTTCATATAACTAGCTGACCCGAAAAACTTTGTTTCTTCAAAAACTTTGTTTGTTACAAAATACCATAACTGGCCAATGTGCTGCAAGTCACATTTTGAATAAATTTAGTCCCAACATTGCATAATTTCGTAGAATAACATTGATAACTTCTTAGGCGTAAGTGTCTACCCGTGTCTAAAATATTTTATTGCGAACTTATATCAAATTTTTCAAGAAAATAATTCGTCACGAAAAAGTGTAACTCAACCGTTCGGAATCGGCATAACATTGAATAAGCCATTGACGTGATTCCAAAGAAAATAGTCTAGAGGCGTTAAATCGAACAAGGCTGACCCATTTCTTGTGATAACAAACTCATTTGCTCGTTCGTGTATTTTACCATAATAAAAAGGTTGAGTTTACTGAATAAATTGACAATGACAGTTCGATGATTAGTGAGTGCGTTCAGAAAGTTGTCAAGTCTCAATTGGAAAACCCATAACACTCAGGGATTTTTGTTTATGTGTTTTTCTGTCGATTGCATTCATATCTGTGTCAGTTAATTAGTTAATTCCTTCAAGAAAAAAAAACTACAAAATTAAATGGTTTTCTTCGCAGTATATTATTGAATTTTTTTTCTTGTTGTGGCAACTTCAAACAAGAGTAATTCCAATTTGCTTAAGCGTCCCATATCGACTGATACCTCAACAAAAACGTACGCACTACTTTTAACATACGCTAAGGCCTTAAATCATTTATATGGTCTTGTGTTTTTTAAACTATAATGTTTCTTCGTTTGCAAACTTATCAAAAGAAATTGCACAACTCATATCGATTGGATTTATTTTGTTTCCACTTTATTCGCTAAAAAAACAAGAACAAAAATGAAAATTCTTCCGAAATTCATCGACATCAACGTATGATTCTACTACTCGCGATTTTGATTGATGATTTTTTTCGCCGGCTTGGCTTCTGTGAAATCTTTTACTCTTATGAAACGACTAAAGTTGCAATCGAATCTTTAATTCATACATATACGAAACGTCATAAATGAAACCATAAATATTATACTGTGTTCTTTCATCGTCACTTTTTTTTCATTTATTAAATGACAAAAGCATTAGAACATAAATATGCTATTGATGAAGTACGTTATTATGGCTAGAAACACAAACACGCGTCAGATTTGGTTCGCTTGACGTTTACGAGTTCAGCCATAGGTATTCAATACATGATATGGACCTGTTTCAATGAAGCTTCGACCTCACGTTCGTACTTAATTGAATGAAATGTGTCTCCAAACGGAAGCTCTAGTTCAAATTAGCTAAGCATTTGCTTTTTCTGACAGCTCAATAGCTGTAAAAAATAATGTTAACAAACAAAATTCATTTGTTTTTGGAGCGATGATAATGATGATGAAGAGAGAAATGTCATTTAAGCAAACTCGAAACTCGTACATTGTAACGCAGACGAAAAAAAAAGCTTAAGCATGTTTGTGTTTCAGCCAGTAGTATTTTGTAAGCGTTTTTCTTAATTCTGCCAATTCCCTGGGATAAATTGGAAAGCATAGTAACTATGCCCTCCATGGGGTAGGCCCCCTGTATGGGGTAAGCCTTGACGTGGCGGAGCGGCTTACGGCAGCTACTACTATGAAGCTTAGAGCTATGCGATCTACTAAATACCCCACAACGAAGGAGTGTTCCCATCAAGGCACTCCCATCGACGGACGGCAGCGAATAAATTTCTTCAGTTCATGTTAAGCCGAACTACTTGGTGAACACCTTTACGGGCTACTTCGACTTAATTGAAGATCAGCGGTTCTTCCGGCTCCTCGTCGTAGCCAAGGTAGTGCTACGAATATCCCGACAACGGTCAAAACAAGGAAATGCTACAATCGCAAGAGATCGCCAGATAGTTCTGTGATCGAGTGAGATCGAAGACCAGTGGCAATATTGCCAGAAAGCAGTTAGAGATACCGCCCCAAATGAGCTGGGTTTCACACAGCTATCAAAACGAAACTCCTGGTTTCACGAAGAATGTAGGATGGCCCATACAGTGAAACAGGAGGCATAGAAAGTGGCGCTGCATAGAAGGACAAGAGCTGCTCGTGAGCTCTACGAGCAAAAGAGGAGAGAGGAACTCCTGCTTTTCAGGAGAAAAAAGAGAGAGCATGAGAAGCGTCAGATCAAAGATGTTGAATAGCAGGAATGAAGTTCGTAGGTTTTATCGGAAGGTAAAACAGCTGGCTCAAGGTCATATAGCAAGAACCGATGCTTGCAGGGATAAACAAGGGAACATCATAGTAAAATCACAGTCAATGCTGGGGATTTTGAAAGACCACTTCTGTAGGCTGTATAACGGCGACGACGAACGCCGAAACCCCGCCGTCAAACAGGAGCCTTTCATAGGACACGATGATAGTCAAAAATTCCGTGAACCCATCCTAGAAGAAGTAAAAACGGCAATATCACGGCTGAAATCCAACAAAGCCACTGGAGCAGATGGTCTAGCTGCCAAGCTGTTCAATTCAGCAGGTGACGAGCTAGATAGGAGCATGAACCAAATCATCTGTAAGATATGGTCAGAGGAATGCATGCGCGATAAATGAAACTTCAGCATTGTTTGCCCGATCCTGACTAAGGGAGATCATCTAAACTGCGCCAACTACAAAGGAATCAGACAACTTAACATCGCCAGCAAGATCCTCTCTGCCGTAATGTGTGAACGTCTGAAGCCTTTCGTCAACAATCTGATTGGTCCTTATCAATGTGGCTTTAGGACAGGAAAGTCAACCATCGACTAAATTTTCACGTTGCGGCAGATCCTGGAAAAGACCTATGAACTCCAAATCGATACCCACCACCTTTTCATCGATTTTAAGGCCGCGTATGACAGCATCTACAGAGACGAACTGTACAAAGCTATGTCTAGTTTTGGCGTCCCTGCCAAGCTCGTTCGCTTGTCCAAAATGACGATGGAGAACTCACGTTGCTCCTTCAAGGTTGGAAACGGGCTTACGGAATCTTTCGACGTCAAAAAAGGATTCAGAAAGGCGATGCACTGTCGTGAGATTTCCTTAACATCGTTCGTGAGAAGATAGTGCAGAACTGCACCGTCAACACCAGAGGCACTTTTTTCAAAAATCTGTTCTACATACACCGATGACATTGATATAATGGTACACAGTGGGATGTCAATGGCGCCTTTGTGAGAATTGATACAGAAGCGGCTGGGTTTAGGTAAATGAGGGAAAAACGAAGTCTATGCTGTCTTCGAGGAAGGACACCCAACAGCTCGGACAGAACATCACAATAGACGCATGCAACTTCGAGGTAGTGGAGGAGTTTGTCTACTTAGGCTCCGCTATAAACACGGGCAATAACACCAGCGCCGAGATAAGACGAAGGATAACTTTTGATAAAAAAGAGTTCTCTCGAGCAACTAAGGTAAAACTGTGTAATACCCTCATCATCCCAGTCCGTATGGTGCAGAAGCGTTGACCTTATGCGTGGACCGTGTGCATTGAAGGGAAATGGCGAAGAAGATATAACAGCGAACTTTACGGGTTGTTTAACGACATTGACCTAGCCAGAAGGGTCAAGCTCCAGAGACTCAGATTGCTCGGACATTAAGAGCGGATGGGCACCAATCCTCCGGCCCGGAAAGCCTTCGACACCATTCCCGAGGGCTGTAGAAGTAGAGGAAGACCGCGACTCAGGTGGTTCACCCAAGTGGAAGAGGACCTTAATCGACTTGGAGTGCAAAACTGGAGACAGCTAATTAGGGACCGAGTTTGCTGGCGGAGACTGTCCAAGTCCACAACGGACTGTGGTGCCACCTTAAGTAAGTAAGTAATCATGTCAGTTAGTTATTTTCAATTTAACACTTGAAAACAAAAACACAACAAAATCTTTCTTCAACTTTATCAAACTTTTTCTTGCGACTTTAATCTGTGTCCAAAAAGGTTAAATTTATTCTGAAGATAGTATAATGTCTTTCTTTCTTTTTGTATTTTAATTCCATTTCTACGAATATCGTTATTCTCTCATCGAAAATGGAGCACCATGCATTTTTTATTAGGATGGAAGACACGCACGCAACTTTACTACCGAATTTTATTCACCCGAAGAGAATTTATATGCCAAACAGTATACAATTTTGTGAGTTTATTTGACCTTACTTAAAAAAAAAAAAAAAACAAATATTACAAGAATAAAGCCCTTTTTAGAAGATGGGTATTATTTCTTTCTGTACCTTTTTTTGAAAGCCTTCAAAATTAACCATTGAACATTGCTTTTGATGAATGTTCGTCCAACAAAGACCATGCCAGGAACTCAAAAAATTAATAAATTTTATTCTCTTCGCGGTGGGGGCTGGCTGGTGTAAAATTAATTGATCTCATTGACTTTGAGCTTTCAATAGTACTCTGAACCAAAAATTGGTTTGAATTAATAAGATGCCAACAATCATCGCAGAGTTGAAACATCTTCATTCATTAATCATTTCTCATTAGTTCATAATTCATCATTATTCGTTTGAAAGAAGCTTATGGACAAGAAAAATCGTTTTTCAGCCGACTTACTGGGGAAATTCTCACACTGTACAACGCGACGGGCACGTTTTACGTTAAATGGCAACCCAAAAGTAAAGAGAAACAAAAAAAAAGGTGCGTCGTCGTCGCTGTTTTATATGTATGTATCGAAGAGTGTGTGTTATTTTTTGTTTTTGTATATTATAAGATACAACTTATAGATAAATGAGTATTTAGGGCTTTTCCATCGCGTCTTGAACCTTTTTCGGGCCTTGATTTATGTTTGCAAATAAAATGTTCTATATATACTTGTTCTTGTAGCCTAAAGGCAAATCTACTACATTTATGTTTAAAAGAATAAAACAAAGTCCTTATAGAAGCTGTTTGTTATTCTAGACTTGATAACTTAATCATCAGTTTGTATCAGTCACATTTATTCAATGTGTTGCAGGACCGTCTGTGCGGCAAGGTTGGGCCCCATATGGTAAAATGTTTTATGGGTCTTTTATCACCTGTGGGTTGACGTATGAAAGCACCTTATTGTACAATTTTTATGGGGATACAGTTAAATGACAATAAAACAGTGCCAAGCGAATTATACTGCCAATTTGTCATGGAGTACTCGCGGGGGCATTAATAAGACAAACAAAACAGAATTCAGAAGTCAACGTAATTTTTTTTATTTATACTTCTGAGATACCTTATGCTTCTGAAAGTTAATAGCAATTTTTCAACTTGAAAGGTTTGAAATTAAAATCAATCTAGAAGGGGACATCGACGTAACATTGAAGAAAAACGAAATTTTTAACTGTTTGGCAGTCGGTGCATCTGATTGCCTTGATGCTTTTTTGCTGGACGCGTAAATGTTGTTTAGCTCTGCCAGGGTTCGGAGTAAAAATTGAATAAAACCTTGATCAATGGAAAAATTAAAAAAATTAAAAACCCAAATATTTCACTTTTAGCATAACATGTAACAGGTGCGTCAAATGGTAGATAACAGTGAACTTATGAGGACTCAAGAGTCCTCAACAACTTCTGTCACCAAGTTCTACTCTCACCTCCACGATGGTGACCACTGGGTGTCTAGTACCTTAGCTGGAGATAGGGTGAAAATCCCTATGGAAGGCTTTGGCGACAGCTAACGAGAGAGGGCGGGGAGAGTGTTCCCACTGAGGCACTACTCCTTTTTCCAGGCGGCAGCGGAGGAATTCCCAAGATGGAGTCAACGGTGGCGTCTACAGTTCCAGTTAGGTTGAACTACTCAGTGAACACCTTATACGGGCTACTTAGACATATTTGGAGCTCAGGCCGATAAGGAACGGTTTATCCGGCTCTTTGCCCTTGGAGTTAAAATAAGGACCTGGTCCTCCAGGTTGGGCGTCGTGCTTTGGGGTGACTTCCCAATCACATAAAGAAAAACTAGTTGCGAAGCAACAACAAGTCTCGGATACGGATGGATTTACTGATGACGATCCATGCCAACGAAATAAGAACAACGAGATTCAGATTTGTACGTGGAATGTTAAGTCCCTTAACAGACCACGTGCAGCCGAACAGCAAGCGGAAGCCCTAGACCGTTATAAGGTGGATAAAGCCGCTATCCAGGAAATGAGGTGGGATGGGCCGGACAAAATGAGGATGAAAAACTGCAACATTTACTAAGGCGACTGCTACAGAGAACAACAACAGCATCTGTTTGGCTTTGTCGTTGGAGGCAGGCTTAGACAGTATGTGCTTAGCTTCAGAGAAGTCAACGAGCGCCTCACGACAATCCGTATAAAGGCTTAATTCGACAACATAAAACTTATATGCGCTCACGCCCCCACAGAAGAGAAAGATGACGACAACAAAGATAAGTTCTACGAGCTCCTGAACAAGACCTACGAACAATGCACTAGCTTCGACGTTAAAATCGTCTTAGGAGATTTTAATGTAAAATTAGGAAGACAGGACTTCTTGGGTGAAACAGTTGGAAAACACAGCCTGCACGGAAAAACATCCGATACACATTCAGGCCTATCGATTTTGCAGCGGGGCGAAACATAGTACATATTAGCAAAAAGTACGCGTTTCCCACATCTCAACATCCACAAGACCTGGAGGTATTTAGATGAATCAACCGTCAACCAGATTGATTATATTGCGATCGACGAAAGACACTCTTCAAGCATTATTTGAGTCCGAACCTACCGAGGGGCCAACATCGACTAGATCCACTACCTCATTGTAGCCAAGGTAGCGCAGCGGATATCTCGACTAAAGCAAAAAACAGGAAGTGCTAGAAGAAAGTATGACGTCGGACGGCTACAATCGCAAGAGATCGCCAGATATTTTTCCGATCGAGTGTCAAGTAACCGTATGAGAAGTCCGCTACAGCCAGCATCGAGCATTGAGAGCCATTGGCAGAATTGCCAGGAAGCCATTAAGGATGCTGATATCAACACGGACAACGACATCAGCGCCGAGATTAGACGAAGAATAACTCCTGCTAATCGATGCTTCTTCAGGATAAGAAGGCAATTGAGTAGTAAAGCCCTCTCCCGAACAACCAAGGTGACGCTCTATAAGACTCTCATCATCCCCGTGCAGAAGCATGGACCCTGTGAAAAACGGATGAGAGCGCCCTAGGCCAGTTCGAGAGAAAATGTCTACGGAAGATCTATGAATGGAGGAGAAGATTTAACAACAAACTGTACGGGCTGTACAGCGACACAGACCTAGCTAAAAGAGTGAAAGTCCAAAGACTCATATGACTTGGTCGCTTGGAGAGAATGGACACCATACCTCCGGCCCGTAAAGTCTTCGAATCCACCTCAGAGGAAGGCGCGATAGATAGATGAAAAGACCAAGGCTCAGGTGGCACGCCAAAGTTGAAGACGACCTCAATCAACTCGGTGTGCGAAACTAGTGAAAGCTAGCTAGAGACCGAGCTGGCTGGAGAGGTTTGTTGGTTGAGGTCCAAGTCTACCCCGGACTGTAGCACCACCCTTAGTAAGTAAGTTTAACTTGTAACAGTTAATAAGGTTGCTTAACTTGTCATTTCATTGTCAAATATTTTCTGTATGCAAATTTTCACCACCTGAAAAAATTGGAGTACATTTATTTTTCTTTGTCCAAGTGGAGCATACGTCTTAATAGCTGTAATTGGACTAAGGCTTGAACGCTAAGCTCTTCCTAGCTATGGGAAATTGACTGTATTCTTGATAAAAATTCGAGATAGGAATTCCATTCAAATCTCTACTTCTGTCCAAATGATTTGACCGATTTATTTGAATTTCGGTTTAAATGGTTTTATTTTGTCGCAATCAATGTCACAAATTTTGACTTCATCATACGTATTTTCATCAGACCTCGAATATTATAGTATTCCCACGCTTTGCACAAAAACTTAATACTTAAGATATGTTGATATTTCTGATTGTTTTCAAAATAAAATGCTGTACAAAGAGCTTATTTCCAAAAAGTAAGTATACGCCATAGTGAACTTTAGGTTTTTTTCAATTCAAACAATAAAAAATATTTTTTCGAAATAGGTCAGTTTTAGCATGATATCGAGAATCTTTTAAGGTTGTTGTGATATTTTTTTAAATGTAACCCTTTCTTGATTTAAGAACACTTTTACTTTCCCAGAGATTCCTTCCGTCATATTTCAATTTAATTCCCACTAATTAAAGCAACATGGGAATATCAAAATAACCCAATCATCATAAATTCCCCCAAAAAAATGTTATTAAATCTAAAACCATGGCTTGTATTGGATTAAAATAATCATAGAGCCAAAACTTACCGTCATCAACTTGATGCTTCCTGGCAGCACCATCTTCTGCTCCAGCTGCTGCGGCTGCTTGATGATGGTTTTTAAGTCTTATGGCTCCTCCGATTTCATGCGGCAGCACTACCATATTATCGATCACAGATTCGTCTCCGTTATTAATATCACGTTTGTTGGTGTCGATGACAGTCTCAACGACAGGCGGTTTGCGAGCAGCTCTAACAGCGTTTCTGTTAACCGCAATTGGAATGTCAGCAGCAGCGGCAGCGCCTTCTTCATTTACGTAGTCAAATTCATCGCCACCTGCTCGATTGCTGCCATCGTTTCTTAAACCTAAGGACATGCCATTCCATTTGGAGGCGCGTCTCGTGTCATCTGTGTACAGCAGAAATGCGATGGTAAACCAAATAACCGTCAGAACTACGACAATTTTCACAATCGACGTTGAACGACGTCGCCATATGAATGCCATATTTCGCTGCTGCTGATGGTAGAGTTTGCTGCTTCAAAATTGTTTAGATCTCTTCGTGTGCGGTTTTGGTTTTGTTCCTGTTTTATTTTTTTTTTGCGCTTTGTTTGGCTTTTTACAACGTTTTTTTTTTTTAAATTAAATTTAAGTCTTTATCAAAAGCGTCGCAGATTAATTCACATAATTTGGCTTATTTTATAATGTAGAGCGTTGACATCCAAGCAGCATGATGACGACGACGGTTATGATGATGATGACGATGCTGATGAATTGTGGCTTGCAGTTTGGTTCTGAGTTTTTAGTTTGCGATGCAATTAGTGTTTGAATGTTGATTTTTCTTTTGTAGTTATGCTTAAGAATTTATTTGATATGTTGTCGTCCTTTGGAAAGTAAAAATTTAGTCTTTAGTTTTACAATGTGGATATGTCTTGGTAGCTTTTGTTGCTGGTTAGTTTTCTATTTCAGTGTTAGTCAATATTTGTGTGCATCATTTGGTTTAATTGCTACCAAGTCCTTGTGCTGCTTTTCTCATTTGCTTTATGACAATTCGGTTTCCCCGGGATTGATATTGTGGTTTTCAAAAGTTTTCGAGAATACGATTGAAAACAATCTATTGATTTGTTTGATGTTTCATTGGAATTATCTGAAAAAAAAAAAACAACAAGAAATTGAGTTTTAATTCAAGGAATAAATATTGCAAATTCTAAATTTAAGAACGCCAATGTGGCTCCGAACACAAAAGTTAATAAACTGATAAAAAAGTTTAATGCACTCTTTGTTTCTGTTTATGACCTTTAAACAAGCCCCTGGTGGTTTGAGGGCCTCGCTTACTCTCTTCGCATGACTTTTGTTGTTTATTGTTTCTTGTATCCCAAAAGAATACAAAGAATAAATCAATATTAAAGACTTGAATATCCATAAAACAAACATCCAACACACAACAGCTCAACTTGAAATTTTAATACACACGCACAAGAAAAAAAGGTTTTTCTTTTACCAGGAAAACCCCAAGAGTTACACAGGTCGAAGAGTTTTAAAATGTTAACTTTCATGTTTGACACCTGTCATCTTTAGTGTCTGTTCTCGAATAAGAAGTAAGAAATATTGCTTTTTGTTATGACGTGGAATGTTCATAATTTTTACAAAATCCATTAAAAAATCAAAGAAAATGTAAGAAAAAATAAAGCTGACACGTTTTAAAATTCATTAAAAGCGAGAGTTTGCCACGTTTTCAAGGAGAAAAGGGTTTATTTACCTGATTCGAATCGCACTTTATATAAATACAACTAAATAGAGAAACCCTTCTACTCTAATCGTCATTTATAACTAACATCTTTCGTGTGTAGACCTATTTTAATCTATAATATCGTGTAGTTCTGTTTTCAAGGAAAATTTCCTTATATCACTCACTCGCTTAAGACAACGAACAAACCGCAACGATATCTATAAATTAAATGTTGTTGACTTTTCTAACAAAGACTGCAAAGCTAAATATTGTTAAAGCTTTTTAATTGAAATGCAATAAGTCAAGCAAAAAATTAAATGATAAGAACTGATAAAAATTATCGAAGAATTGAGTCTGGTGTAAAAAAACATACAGAAAAACTATGAATTGGAATTTTGAAAATGTCGGAATATTTTTATTTGCACGACAGAATATTACGAACTTGCTCCTGTATTCCAAATCATAACTCATAAAAACATAAAAAATGAATTCATGTAATTAGGATTCATAAATAAAAAATAAATTTAAATATGTACCTCAAAACTCAAAAATAGATTTAATCTGAAAAAAATTGATGTCATGAGATTTCTTAAGAAATTGCTAATTTTTTGAATTTTTTTAAATTCTTAGAGCGTTGTTTTGTAATTAATTTTTTACATATAAATTTTTCCGAATATATCTTAAAATTAATTTGGGTATGCAGTACATTTTGTAAGTAAATTTCGATTTTTAATATTGGTCCGTTTTCGAGATACAGTAAAGTTTTATAGTTTTTCTGAAAACAAAATATTATTTGGGCAGTATATGCTATAAACGTACTTTCAAAATAAAAATACGATAGTCGCACTTTTTTTCCAGAAAATCTCATAACAAAAAAAACAGTTCTATGAAAGGTACCGTTTTGCAGCAATACAAACCTTTTTTTTTTACATAAAATAAATAAATGTTTTGAAACAAAATTTTTGAGGAAGTTTAAGAAAATCGTAGCAGTCGTTTTTGAGAAAATTGAAACTTTTCGGTTTTTGGCCAAAAAATCGTGGATACCATACATGTGGCACAGCCTATGTAGTCGTCTTTTCTTAGCCTTCTGCACTACATCCACATCTTGGTACAGCTCGTACAGATCTCGGTTGAACCTTCTTCTCCATTCGGCATCGTCACATACGGGACCGAAAATTCGTCGAAGAATTTATCTTTCGAAAGTGCCCAGTATCAATTCACCATTTTTACTTATCGTCCAGCACTCGGCGCCTTAGAGTAGGACTGGTAAAATCCCAGTTTTGTATAGCAGATACTTTGTCTTTCGAGTGAGAAGTTTTGAACCCAGTTGTTTTGCCAAACTAAAGCAGCAGCTAGGGAAATTCTTCTTCGGATATCCAATAAGGTGTCGTTTGTGCGATTGATGTTTGTTCCTAGGCGGTGGACAGATGTTGCTTTATTTGTTGATAGCATGTACTTTGTTTTGTCCTCATTGACTTCAAGACTACAAGTTTCGACTGTTCTTCAATCGCTGTGAAGGGCTCAAGAAAAGATCTCTTGGATCGACCGATGATGTCAATGTCGTCCGCATAGTCTAGGAGCAAAGTGGATTTATTGAAGATAGCGTTTTCCATGCTTACACCTGCCTTGCGTACTATCTTCTCCAGGACTATGGTGAAGAAATCAGATGACAGCGTATCTTCTTGTCTAAACAGGAACATGTTTGAAACAACTCGGATGAGCTGTTATCCATTTGCCCACTGCACTGCGTATTGTTTAGCGTCATGTGGTACAGCTGGATCAGTTTGTTAGGAATCCAGAACTTAGACATCGCCATCATAAGCTCTTGGCGGTGGATGCTATCATAAGCAGCTTTGAAGACGATGAAGTCATTGTTTTGCCTGGCCTAAAGTCACACTGATACGTGCCGACTATGTGTTGCAGAACGGTTTAAGACGCCTACACAGTACTTACTTTGGATAGGATTTTGTATGCAACATTAAGCAAGGATATGCCACGGTAGTTTTTGCATGACATAGGATCGCCTTTTTTGTAGATGGGGCATATGGAGCTTATCGACCAGTCAGTGGGCATGCATTCTTCCTCCCAGACTTTGTTGATGACCTAGTGCATGCGGTTCATTAAAACACCTCCTCCATCGTCATTTGCTCGCTCGACATTTTGAGCATTCAGCAGCTGTTCGAAGTGCTGCTTGAAAATATCTACAATTCCCTGTGCTTCGGTAACTTGGTTTACTTCACTGTTTTGAAGAGCCTGTGTCCCGGTTCTGAAAACAGAAGTTAATTGCTTTGACCTTTTAAAGAAACGCCGGGTGTTGTTTTTGGCCCAAGACTCTTCTAGATCTTTGAACTGAGAAAATGCGGATGCTCTTTTCTTCCTTCGCAGGATCTTTTTTTCATTTATCCTTTTTTGTTCGGTACTCTTCCCTTGCTGCTCTTGTGTTCCGTTGCAGCATCTGCAAACGTGCATTTTCGGTCGCACTCACCATCATACCACGGGATCTTTTTCGAGGGTGGCTGGTAACCTATGGTGGTCTCGCGATATTGGTTCCACAAGGTTTTGACATCTGCGTATCTGTGTATCTAGGCTTATGAATAGTTAATTCATTTATTTCATAGCTTTGTATGACAGCTATGTAAGGTTGTTATTCTTCGAATTCTCAAACGAGATACACAAAATGTCAGTTTTTGGTTTGTCATCCCCGCCAGTGAAACGAAGCAACAGGACGATGAAGAGCAACTCCTGGCGTCATTTTTTCTGTCTGTCCTTTAAAATGTTTGTAGAATTTTCTTGAGGTAACCTTCATACATTTATTTCCTCGAGAACGCCTTAGTGATTTAAAAGATATTAAGCACAAGATTAAAACGTGCTTTATACTTCTAGTAGAACTGCAACTTCAGTTTTTCTTTGAAATTTGAGTAAAAAAGACTTTTTGTTTAACTGTCTCAAAATCGGCAGGGGACCCTGTAATCCTCGCAATGTCTTGAAACCCATTCTAATGTTATATTTTTACACGAAATATATGCTTTGTAGTAGTGCCCGTGGTTTAGTGGTTAGGTGCGTTGGCTGCTAAGAAGAACGTGCGTCGTGGGTTTGAATCCTACTCGTGCCCATAAAGTTTTTATTTCATCTATCACTGGTACTACCTCTTGCAAAGAACTGACAAAACTTCCAAGAATATCAATATGTCATGAAAAAAGGTGCTTCTCAACTTTGTCGTTGGGAATCGGCGTTAAATTGTAGGTCCCCTCAAATCTTCATACGCACTCAAGGAATTGTTGATGAGAGTAAGCCACTTAGGCCTTAAGTCTTCTAGAGCTGTCGCGACACTCTATTTATTTTAATTTATTAATGGTTTGTAACAAGAACTGTTCCTCACAGCTTATAAACTAAAAGGTTTGGAATAAGTTAGGTTAAGTTAGAGTGGCTGTCTGGATGTTGTTGACTTACTAAGACACTAAGGATCCATTTTCGTGGATACCACTATAAAAAGTACCTCATGGGACAGTTGAGAAATTAAACAAACCATTAAGTATTTTTTATGAAATGGGAGATGCATCTTAAATCAATCGTTATACACTGGTTCTGTCGAAGAATGAGTAGCCGTGCTAAGTAATCCTCCTTTTGGGGGGTGCCAAACGTGTTCAGAGGAGGAATCTAACTAATTTTTTCTTCCTCCTTGATTACTTTTCGGGATTAACCTATTTCTCTATTGCAAGCAGCGGTAGAATAGTACTTCTTTTCTCATTCATCAATATCGTCGGTATAGGAAAAACCGTGAAAACCTCTGGTTCCAATTATATCTGTCAGACAAAACTGGCACAGATACCACTATTTGAGAATCACAACCTCTCTCGAGATCGTTGACAATTCACTTTTTTAAAATAAATTGTTTTACAATATTTTTTCTACTTAACACCATACCTACAACAAAATTGCTTACGACAGATTTGGAACTGAGTGAGTTTTGCGAAAAAGTTTGCTTGAACGAAGAATTAAGTTGCTTCGTTCTCCATGATTCTTTTTCTGCTTTTTCAAAAGGATGTGGCCTAATTCAGGGCTGTTAGAAAAACTGTAAAGATAAGAGGTGGCGATCTCCTTAGTTCTCAAAACTTTAAGTGATGCAAAGAAGTGGACAAGGGAAAGTAATTTGTGGAGAAATGCCTTGCCGGATTTCGGTTTTTAAGATTTTGGCTTACGGTCTTTCAACCCCAACCATTTTTTTCTACAAACATTTTTTTTTACAGTTATAAGAGTGGTGAAAAATAAATAAATAATATTAAAAAAAAATAATAATAAATAGAGTGGCGCGACAGCTCTTGAACAGCCAAGGCCTAAGTGGTTTACTCTCATCAACAATTCTCTAGGTGCGTGTGAAGAATTGAAGGGAACTACAATTTTACGCCGATTCCGAACGGCAAAGTTGAGAAGCACTTTTTCATGACAGATGATACTCTTGGAAGTTTTGTCAGTTCTTCGCAAGATGCAGTGTCCGTGAAAGATGAAATAAAAACTTTGGGCCCGAGTAGGATTCGAACCCACAACGTTCTGCTTAGCAGCCAACGCACCTAACCACTAAGGTACTGATACTACTAAATAAAATTTACCCTAAGAAAAAAAGGCCCCAAACGGCAAACGTTGATTGACGATACAAAATATACAACTTGAAAAGATCCTCCTGTCTTTTTGATAAGATAAGTCTCGGAGCTTTTTTAAACTTCAATTAAAAATGTCATATAGTTAATAGAGTCAATCTATAGTTGAAAACTTGTTGACTTGCTTATGAATACACACTATTCGTTCAAGACAAGATACCATTAACATTATTGGTGTGTATCACCAACTCTGATAGTGAAACTTAATTGCCTTTCAAACCAAGAATGTTGCCAAAGTATAAATTGAATATTCTTGTTCATAAAAGAGAATTGTCAAGAGATATGATATTTTCATTCAATTAATTTTGATGTAGTTTTAGCAATTGTGCAAACAATTCAGTTCAGGGTTTAAAGTAACATTTTTACAAAAATGTGTTTAACAATTTTGATGATATTTTGGACGAAAATTAATCTCTGGCGTGTTCGAGGACGGTAGTATTAATAAAAATTGTACTTTTCATATTTTTTTATTGATGGATTATCTATGATTATTTCTCATTTGTTTATAAAATACAAAGGGAATAATTTTTCTCAAGACCATGAATTTGTTCATTTATTTAATCACATTTGAGATTTGAGCTTCACAAAATCATGATAACTGAAAAAATCTGATGTACTTTTAATGACAGTAAGATTTTAAATTATCGAAATTTGTTTATAACGCAGTAGCTTGAATAAATCTCATAAGAAGGAAGCATCATTTGGCGAATGTAATATTTTAAACGGAAGTAAAAAAAAAATATTTGCCAACAAATGAAAACAAAGAATATTGCCTTAGAAAAAAACGAGAAGGTAAACAGAGATTACCCACATAATTTCCTCAACTTTGAGGCTTACCTTCACTAGCATTGAAAATTTAATAAAAACTAATAAAAAACCAGTAAACCCCACAATAGCATCACATTTTTCAAACGAGAAAACATAATAAAAAGGAAATGGAAGCAAAAAAAAACAGAAACAGAAACAAAACCATGAACATGAACACAAGAAGATGAACGTTTGAATGGTTTTTGTTTCTGTTTCGGCTTCGGCTTCAGAAACAGCAGAATAGAACTAAAGTACATTGATTAATCGGCTCACATGCTGCAGAATTCAAGTACCTTGCTACGTGTGGAACAAACTTAGATATACCTACCTACTCTTTACCAAAAGATATCGATTTAACCTGGAGCTCTTCTCGATAGAGATAGAGGACACAGGAGGCCATAGCCATATACATGAAATGAAAAAGAGACCTCGCTCCCTGCCGTAGCTTCCTGCCACTCTTCATAAAACGGAAAAAATATCTTGTCAAAGATAAAGCGTTTAGGGATGAGAGGACAGGATGAGAGGATCGAAACAGAAGCGAGCAGCAAAAAAAGAAAACATTCTTTTTGCAAATAGTTATCCAATTCTTTTGCGAGCGAAATTCTTGTTTCCTATGAAAACAATGTTGATTCTATTTGAAATTTTTTCTTTGTGTGCAATTAGTTTCAGAGTTTTATCCGAATTTCTAATTGCGAGTTTCGAAAGTTTTCTAATGTCGAAAAATTTGTGCTTCTTTTGTTTTGGAATAAAATCAGTGAAAATTAAAGCTTCCGCTTTGGAAAATAAAAGTGTGAACAACTTTGTTGAGGACTGGATAAGAACTCTGAAGGATACACTTCTTTTGAATTTGCGATGAATGCGAGAGAAAGGTGATATGTCTTATTGCAAGCAGAAACTTGGAATATCAACGACATTGTGTTATATTGATAAAAAAAAAAACAAAATTGTTAAATAAGAGTTGGAGATTTTTCCTTTTTTGTTATCTTGAAAATAAAAACTATGAAGATCCTGAAGAGGGTAAAACTTTAAAAAGAGTTGCCAAAATTATTATTTATTTTTGTATTAAGAATATGGAGTTTACCCTTGAAGTATAAGTTGAGAAGGTATCATATTTTGATAACCTTAGTTCAAAATTGTAATCTTTTTTCTCACAAAAGGTTTAAAGCTCTTTAAGAGCTTGTCTGCTTTGGTTTTAAAATGTTTTTAAGTATTGAAATGACTGAGAATTTCAAGGTCGATTTAAAATTACTAGCTGACCCGACAGACTTCGTACTGCTTCAATCGATATAAAAAACACCTAGCTACCCTGTTACCCGCTACCCGCTATCCAATACTTACACACTCTACCCGCTTAACCGGTAATCGCTACCTACTACCCGCTACCCCACTACCCGCTACACTCTATACCGTTCTACCCAGCTACCCTGTTATCCGCCACACCACTTCCCGTTATCCAATATTTCTAAGCACTACTCGCTACACCAGTAATTGCTACCCACTAACCACTAACCACTACCAACTACCCCGCTTCTAAACTATTATGATGATTTCTGTGAAAAAAAAAAAAAAAATTGGAAAAACCTCATGGAAGAGTGGGAAAACTGGAAAAACCGAACAAAGGTCGGAAATTAGATTTTCTTTGTTTGGAATTTTTTGGTTCAAAATGGGTTTTCGAATGGTAAAATAGAAAGTTCTTGATGTAAAACTCGGAAAACTCATTGGTATTCAAATGGAAAATTGCATGAAATTGTGGATGCATTCAAGTGGAAAACTGAAAATTTCAAATGGAAAACTGGAAAATTTAAAAATGGGGTTTCAAATGGAACTCGGAAAACTCATTGTTTTCAAAGGGAAACTGGAAAATTTGTGATGGGAACTGGTAAGCAAGAAAAAGTAAAAAAAAAATGGGATTCTGGCTAATGGTGTAACGGTAAGCGTGTAGAAATAATTAATAGCGGGTAACAGAGTAGTATCGTAACGGGTTAGCGGATATGGGTAGACATACTGGGTAGCACAAGGTTGTAGTGGGTTGGGTAGTGTGGTAGAGGGTTATCCTTATCGATTATCGATTGAGGCAGCACGAAGTCTGCAGGGTCAGCTAGTTGATAAATTAAATACAAGGGTTGATCATAGAGGGGTGAAAATTTAGGGTTGTATATGTATATATGATGTACCTATCAAAACAAAATAAGAATAACAAATTTTGTTCAAAAAATAAAAAAAAAATTTGAGGGTGGACCACCTGTCCGATTCTCTACCCTAGCCGATATATTCCCAAAGATTCACGAAAACCGGTCGAGCAGTTTTGGAGGAGTTAAATTACGCATCCCGTGACACGAGAATTTTATATATTAGCTAATATATTAAGTATCTAGGGTTAAGAATGAATTTTCTGTCGACGTACCTCCAGACTGTTTTAAACCGGCCAGCTGTTTGGCATTAAGAGAAACCCAAGCAGGTGAGGCTACTGATCCTACTGAATTTTATATTCGAGGGTACAACTTAGTTCCACTATTCCTCTCCTCACTATTTGTATTAGAAGTGATGTTGCTCTTATTATTTTATAAATCCTTTCTTCAATTTTATGTCCATTACTGTTTCCTTTATACAAGCTCAAATTTGGACAGGGTTTCAACTTCTTACGAATTTGACTCACTGTCCCATTCCATCCAAAAAAATGTTTCCTTGTATCCTCAAACTAAAATCGTTGTTATGGGCGATTTCAATGTACACAATTCTTTCTGGGTTCTCGATTCGAGCAAGACAATACCCGAAGGAGTGTGTCTTTCTGAGATTCTTGTTGAGTTCAACCATTTTGCTCAGTTGATCAACGAGTCCACTCGAATACCGGACATTGACGGCCAAGCAGAAAACACTCTTGCCTTTTTCTTTACCTTTGACCCTGATAAATACGCAATAAGTGTATTATCGCCTCTAGGCCGATCTGAACATTGTGTCATATCCCAAATTTCTCGTGTAAACAAATTCCAGATAAAGAAAGAGCTCCTAAGAGAACCGATTGGCAGTACGAGAAAGCTGACGGGACGGTCTCAATAATTTCTTCAGGATATTTAACTGGTCACTTTGCTTCCTCGATAGTAATATAGATTCCAGTTCGGACATGCTCACAAGTTTAATTCTTCTGGGAATGAGAACATATTTCCCTTTAAAGCATCAGACCCAAAGAGAACGCATGGTTTGATATGAGCTGTCAAGAGGTTATCAGGGTTAAAGAGGTAAGTTTCCGTTGTTACAAAGACAACCGGAAAACTAGCAAAGTTTAAACACGCCATAGGAAGGCCTACAATGTCCAAAAACCAAGGCAAAAAATTTACTGCAATGTTCCAAAGGCAGTAAGAATGTTTGGTCATTTGTGTAAAACACGAAGAATTATTCTTCTTCCTCGGTCCCAACGCTCGTTGATGATGACACTCCAGTCGTTAGCTCCCTAGCGGGAGCTTACTTTTTTGCTAGGAAGTTCGCCTCTTACTCTTCGCTACCAGAGAGTGTCACGACTCCCCGAGTTCTTGAGCGCGTCATAGATTCCATGGGACAAATCTACTTTCGCACTCGTGCTGAAGCGAGGGTCCTAATAAAAGATCTCAACATACACAATTCCGATGGCCCGGATATGGTATCCCCGCTATTGTCCTGAAGAGGTGGTCTTCAACTCTGGCAAAACCCTTGCGTAAGCTTTTCCATCTATCCCATTCTTCTGGGCTCGTTCCGAGCATTTGGAAAACAGCATTTCTCCAGCCTTTACCCAAAAAAGGCGAATTCTCATCTCCTTCCAATTATCGTCCGATTGCATTAACGTCCCTTCTTTCTAAGGTCAAGGAAACGCTGATAAATTATCAGCTTGAGAAATATCTTGAAGACCCAGAGCTTCTTAATGACCGGCAGTAGGTCTTTCGCAGCAAAAGGTCCACTGGTGATTTGATGTTTTATCTCACCGAACAGCGGAACAAATCCTTACATCGTTTTGGAGAAAATAAGATTGTTCCACTTAATATTTCATTTGATTGAGTTTGGCACCAGGCCAACCATTTCTCTTTGTTTTTGTCTTCAGCTAATTTGTTATCCCATTTATGCAAATACTTCAGCAACCAAGGCTCGGATTTGAGTTTCGCTTTCAGCGGTAGGCTAAGGATAATGACGACTTTCGAGACCTCGGAATTAAATTTCGTTTTCAGTTGTAGATATGCTATCAGAAACTATCTGTAAGGTCTGTTTACCGAGTTGTGCTCCTTATAATGTTAGATGAAAAAACGTTTATCTTCTCTGCTAGTTTCGGAAAAAACTTCAAAATAGTGAAGTGCTTCAAAGAAGGCAACAAAGTGTCTAAGCTCTTATTTCAAAAATTTGCAAAATATTCATGCAACCTCTTGTGCGGCAAGAAGGCTGCCGATAAGAAGACACAATTCAATCACAATTCGTCAGAAATAGTTTTCAATAACTAACAGAATGCCCAGCAACAATGAAAAAGACTTCGAACTGATTTTAACTAACGACTGCTTACTCTGTTATAATTAAATCCAACGCACATTGACTATCCTCCTTTCCAGACAAAAACAAAACCGTCAACTTCTCTGAATTATTGATACACATATCTGACTTCCACTGCCATTGCACACGTGTCAATACCACAAAAAAACTGAAATTATTCAAATTTCATAGATTTTTCTATTCCAACCCAATAAATATTCAAGCAGACACTTTGTCACAACTCACAAAATGAAACTTCACTTTCTTTATTAAAAAAAAGCCCATAAATTACCGGATTAATTAGTTATAACAAAAGAAATATGTGTGGTCAAGGTCGTGTGATAAAAGCAAAGGCCACACTATATAATTATCTTATTTCCTCCTCTTCCCCGCATCAAGACACCTAGTCGAGCAGTTTTATTGCTTTCGAAGTGAATTGGAGTTCCAGAAATCCGAAGGACCGAAGGCATTTAATAAAGCTATAAATTTTCTTGAACAATATCATTTGGAAAATTACATTTAATCTCTTCATTTTGTCAATGGAAACAGTAGGCAATCATTTAAAAGCAAAATTTCTGTTGTTATAAATGAAGATTAAACCACCAGATTGTGTCAAAACAAAACACAACATTCTCAAAATGACTAGCTGACCACCCAATCATTAGCCCTGTGTGTGTCGGTGCGTGTGTGTCGTTGTTGTTGTCTTTGAGTTCGACAGAAGCAGTTGATGCTGAAGCTCAGAGAGCATACGTTTTCGGCATTTCAATGAATAATTGAAGTTCCACAAATAGCAAAATGTCACCTTCAGTAATGAGTAAGTGTTCAATCCAGTCGAGAGTTGTTGTCGGCCCCTATCCAGCCCTGCATCAATTATTGTTAAGATTGTATCTCATAGCAGCTAGCTTTAGTTTTTGTTTATATCGTAAATGGCGTTGGTGATGAATGTCAACCTGACAACACAATGCATTCCTAATTCCTATACCTACGAATTGCAGCATGAAGAAAAGAGGACCCTTCTTCAAACTTTAATAGGCACCAGGCACCACACAACAAAAAAAAAAAAACCGCAACCACGACGAGTGAACGCGACGACACGGACAACTGCGACGACTTCGAAGACTGCAAGGAATCAAGCAAAAAGACGGAACGAAACAATGACGATGAACATCTGTAATGAATAATTCACGAGGAATTTAAATTGTATCCCAAATGGATGCCAACTTATGCCGGGATTAAACTTAAACACAACACTTTAGGCGGACAGGTAGGTAACATTTCCTCAGCAGCAGTGTTCAGCTGCCGATGCGATGATGCTGCTGTGTCCGTTTGTGTCGTGTCCAGCCGTCAATGCTTTGGTAAAACAATTCTTTTTTTTTTGCAAAACATCTATAAACAGGTTCGTCGGGTCAATCACAGAGGACAGAAACAGCAACTGCCTGAGATACAACACGGTTGACTGAAGAAAACCAGCAAGTTAACTAAACTCTACTATGAAGGCACATATATATCGACTGCCGGCAGGAGAAGGCCAGAAGGTAGTTAAGTTCTACTTCGACTTGCAGCAGCAGGTTTATTATTACCAGCTATAACGACTCTACGTTCCGCAACTCCTGTGAAGTGAATTCCACAACTTCAGCTAAGATATTTATGCAAGTATGTAAAAAACTATAACGCATCAGATTGTGAAGTAAGAATATCAGAACATCCATATAGTGGATCTGACAGCAGGACAGGTAATCAAAAATGTATTGCGGGATGACATAAAAATGAAGGCGGGTTCGCGGTGGTGCACATTAGCGGGAGAAAAATGCACGCAAGTCGCCGCCGCCGCTTCCACCTCCGAGGCATTTTGTAGGTATTTGTGTGCATTGGGAGTTGGGGACTTGCTATGATGATGATGATGATGATGATGGGAACTTGTATGCAACGAGGGCATGCCATTGACCGTTTGCTCGAATACTAAATGATTCTATGTCCATGATATTCGTGCAGCACAGAACGACCGACGAGATTATGGACCTGCATCACGATTGCAGTTTGAAAATTCAAAATCCACAATCGCATTGAATATCATCAAGTACGCGATCTACAGTGGCGGAACGGAATGGGGTTGAGGACATTTTGAAGGAATTTCTATTTATAATACACTGAATAAGCAATCTTGAATGATGTATGAAGCATGGTAGGTTTACCTCACCGTCTGTGTATCAAACGATATCTATCGATGATGTGTGAGAAACTGGAAGGACAGTTCTTGTACAGTAGCTATATGTTAGAATGATGCCCATTGCCCAGCTTTCACTGGAACGGAACGGAAATAAGACTTTTTCAACCGTTTAATGGAGACTCAGTGTTTTGTGCTATTGAAAGGCAACACTCGCGTGCACAGATTCCGATTAGTCAAAGTTGACTTGGACCAAAATTCAACTAAAATTCTACGTCAGACTTCTAGTTTTGCTAAAAATTGTCAAGCGCCTTGCCTTAAGCAAATCCATCACCCAGATTATCAACCAACTACCGGAAATTCCGCTGAATGGCTTGGTTTCATCACACGGTCAACTTAATAGTTAAACAGGAAAGACCTCGACCAAGACAGTAACTGGGTGGCGCTGCAAAGAGGGACTCTAAGACGATCCAGGGAATATGGTAGGAAAACGCCGAAACGGTATAGAAAAAGTTCGATCAAAGTTTTGTGTTGGAAATCATAAAGAAGGCGTCATTTCGAACAAAACAGTGAGATCTCCTGTATCTCTGAAGTACCTACTATCTCTTATACTTTTGAAGGCTTGAGTATTAAGATAGCCATAAACGACAAACATTCTCGCGCAACAAGCTGGCGAACATTATTTCATGTTGGTTCTTCAAAGCGTAAGGAGTAAATGAGAGAAGCAAGTCACTGCGCTTCACCGTCAATACCAGAGGCACTATCTTCCGAAAATCTGTTCAACTTCTCGCGTACGCTTATTTTTTTTTTTTTTTTTGATATTATATATATAACTAGCTGTACCCTGCCACGCCTTGCAGTGGCACAAAACAAAGTTTTCATATAAATTTTATTTTGCAATATTTTTGGTTTTCTGTCTGCGTAGATATAAAGACTATCCGTCACATCTAAATCTAAGCCACACAATTCTAAAGATTGATCTTGAGCTTTATTGATTGTGATTGTAAATGCTATTAATTAAAAACCTTAACTGCTATCCGTTTCCTACCGCTCGTTACTCGTTATCTTACCCTACCCGCTAACTGCTACCCCTATGCCTTCTACATGCTCCCGCCTCCTACACTCCGCTACCCCGCTACTCCACTACCCTACTCATACATATGTCATTAACGAACAATTGAAATTTTCATGACACACGATATGAAATGATCTAAAGATTCAGTATTATTATATTATAATGACATGAATCAAACCACATACACGTTGTACAATGAAATTTAACATTTTCAGTCATTTTCCAAACAAAAATAATTTAACATTTTCAGAGAATTTCACAAATTACCCAGTCTATTCCTTGCTGCAAGCAGTTCAACAAATCAAAAGCAACAAATCTAAAAAAACCTTAACTTTTGCACCCCGCTACCACACTTCCCGCTAAACTCTATCCACGGCCCTACTATCTTCTAGCTGTTATCCGCTACCCGCTAACTGCTTCCTGCCACTCGGTACCCCGTCACCAGTTACCCGCTACCCGCTACTTCTACACGCTACCCGTCACCCTACTACCTGCTACCCACTAACTCACTTCTTCACTACCAGCTTTCCTGGCCATATCTCATAAACGACTTGGTCGATTTTATACAAAATACTTAAAACTCATTTAAGCCAATACGCAAACTTTCCCTCAAAATACGATGATAAACGCTCCATTGGTACAAAAGTAGTGAGTCGAACGACAACGAAAAATGTCAAGTGTATAGGTTTTTCTTACTGTCGATGAAAACAAATATTTGGCAAATAATATTTTTCTTCACTGACATTTTATTTATTAATTTTTTTTTTTTTTTTTGACACTGAAATCTGAAAATAAAAATTTTTGACGGAATCGAATATTCATAGCTATATTGATATAATTTGCTTAAGTGAGAAAAGCATTATTTTTAACATTTGCACCGTTTGTGATTTGAAAAGTTTACATTTTGTTTGTTAACAACCTTCTACCCTTATTCCTCTTTAGTTTAAAACAAAAATTGAGAAAATCGGTCGAACGGTTGTTGAGTTTATCGAACGTACACAAACCAACATAACATTTTTATATATATAGATGGGAAGAACACAGCGTTATGTCAATTGTGCCTTTGTGAGAATTGAGACAGATGAGGAGGTTTAGCGGTAAATGAGGAAAAAACGAAGTATACGGGTATGCTGTCTTCGAGGAAGGACACCTAACATCGACGCAGGGCTCGGACTGAACGTCACAATAGACGCATACCACTTCGAGGTAGTAGAGGAGTTTGTCTACCTGGCCCCGCTATAAACACGGGCAATGACACCAGCGCCAAGATCAGACGAAGAATTACTCTTGCTAATCGCTGTTTCTTTGGGCTAAGAAAGCAATTGAGTGGAAATGCCCTCTCTCAAGCAACTAAGGTAAAATTGTACAACACCCTCATCATCCCAGACCTGCTGTATAGTGCAGAAGCATGGACCTTGATAAAATCGGATGAATGTGCCCTAGGCTGTTTCGAGAGGAAATTTCTTAGGGTCATCTTTGGCCCCGTGTGCATTGAAGGGGAATGGCAAAGAAGATATTACAGCGAACTTTACGGGTCGTACAACGATATGGACTTAGCCAGAAGGGTCAAGGTCCAGAGACTCAGATGGCTTGGTCATTTAGAGCGGATGGACACCAATGCTCCGGCCCGGAAAGCCTTCGACACTTTTCCCGAGGGACGTAGGAGGAGAGGAAGACCGCGACTCAGGTGGCGCACACAAGTGGAAGAGGACCTCAATCAACTTGGAGTGCAAAACTGGAGACAGCTAGCTAGAGACCAAGCAGGCTGGCGGAGACTGTTTATTGAGACCCAAGTCCACAACGGACTGTAGCGCCACCTTAAGTAAGTAAGTAAGCCATTGCGCTTATAGTTTTTTAATAGAGAAAAAATGAGACTTGCTTAAGAACATCTCCATACAAGGCGAACATCGAACACGAGAATATCGTAAATTTTTTGCAACAGCGAAAAGTGCGCGAACCATCCCCTACACGACGAATTTAAGGCGACTACGAGCATGTTGCTCGAGCATGTTTGTCGTTTATGGCGTCCGCTTCCTCGACTGTAATCATTTGGTTCGTCTGCTAGGAGTGCAAACTCGTATCTGATAAAAATGTTGAGATGTTAGAAATGTCAAAACCAAAATAAGTACCGAATGTTAAGGTCAAAACTTGAATAGTGGAACGAATATTAAGTTATTGAATTCGTAATATCGTGATGCTTGATTTCGGAGCCTATAAATGATATGCCTTTCAAATACTTGTTTTCATCATTAAGTCGGTTTAAATGGGGTTGAACCCGCGCATTTTACCATTTATTTAAATTCACTTTTGAAACTCAACGGTCAATGACTTTGTCATATTTTTTTAGACACATGGTGTAAGATACCTTAATCGGTCATAGGTCTCAATTTCAAGCCAGCAACTATTTTTAATATATAATTTAAAGTCATTATTATTCGCTAAGTTAGCATCAAGTTGTTTCAAATTCTGTCCTTAATTCTAATTGATTCACAAATTGAGAAAGATGTTAACCTTATAATTTAACAGCTGGTGAATACGTTTAAAAAGGTTAAATGTCTCTATTTCAATTACATATTTAAATATAAACAGGTGAATGCACTTTTCATGATGTAAAATCAAAAAAAAATTAACTCTTTTTCATGATACTTAGTTTGCATTGACAATTTTTTTGTGTCACGAAGTTCGATAGTTTCTGTGCCAACTATGATAAAATAGTCAGATTGATGATGATAATTGCTCTTGATTGAGATTTTAGCTATCAAAGCTCTGCAAAAAATATACGTGACAAAATTTCGATCGGTCAATACCCCCATTATCATTTATTTACACCTTTTTGCTTGAGGAAATTAACATACATCTTCTTTCAAACAAGTGATTCATTTTTCTGATTCTGAGAACTCTCACAATGGTACTCCTCATGCCCTACGCCAATGCGCAAATCAAAATCTTATTTCTATTACCCTCTGTCGAAGTTCCATAAAATTGTTGTACAGTACACTGGCTGCTAACTAACCATCAGTGACCAGGCATAGCCACTTTTGTTATAACCTGCTTTACCGGTTAGTTTCAAAGAGAAAGAGAAATGCAAAATGCAACACGATCGACTGTGTTTGTTGGCAATTGGCCCGAAGTTCGCTTGGTATGACTGTATGTCCAATAACAACGAAAATAATCCACCAAAAACTCAACTCTAACTAACCTAACAACAACATCGAACAAAATTGATAGTTTGGTAGTTGTTGCTGAGGCTGTGTTGCAAACCAACCGAGAATCTCAAGATTCTCAAGCACCCATCGATAAAAGCCTTAAAAACGTGAGCTGTTAACTTGTGTCTACAGATGCTTTTTTTTTCTCTCCTTTACAGGTATGAGTTAAAGAACCTTGATGCTATTTTTACTATCTACCACTATGATTGTCTAGTTTTTTTTTTTTTTTTTGATTATTCAATTCTTTTTATTAAACAGCGTTAGATGACAATCAGATATTATTTTCCATTGCCAACAGATTCATGATTCAAGCTAACCAAACAAAGTGCAAAAATCATATAACTCACTCACTCGTCGATGGCGGGCGATGATGGTGGATGGGAAATGTGGCCTGCGCGCGGTTGGATTATTATTAAAATCTATTTGAAATTGAAATGCCAATTCATTTTAAACAATAAAAATGCATATTTTATGAAAATTAGCTTTGAAATTGTATTTTGAATAAGCAAATAATATTTTTGCTGGATTTTATGCAGGGGAAACGTTCAGACGGCTGCAAATTTGTTGAGGTATTATTATTTCACTACATTGATGAGTTTTGTTTGTTTTGATTTTTTGTGGAAAAGGAAACATAGGTTATGAACTTCAACTTCAAATGATGATGTCAATAAAAGTTTTATGGTTGTAAAGTTATGTATGTCAATGTTGTTGAGATTTATTTACTTAATTCATTAATTATCATGGATTTAAAAGTTACTATTTTAATTAACAAGCACTGATTTTCGGACTCTGTTTTACAATTGCCTTTTTTTATAATATCCGCCCTTGATAGTTCACTTTCCGTTTCAAATGTCGGTTGCACATTAATTTGATTGTTAACAATAAATTATTTAACGAGTGAAAATTGTAATGATTGTGTGTACAAAGTGTAAATCAGTAGATATCTATGTTTAGATTTTTTCCAATAATGTAAAAATATTTGAACTCATCAAATAAATAAATTAACATATTATCAGGCAATCATTGTGATACCACATGAATCTAGAGAATTAATTCTTACTAGTCGAACCATTTTGAACTTTTTACTAAGCGAAGAAGATATTTGATATCCTTGTTAGCTATAGTTTACTGGGATTATCGTTAAAATATTCTATCAGATGAAGTTTGCGTCTTAGGAAAGGTGCAGGGCATGCGCAGAGAAGGTGAGAAATTGTTTCTTCTTCTTCTTTGTCCATACAACTCCTGCAGAAGTCATTTGAGGCTACACCAAGTTGTGTTGCGTGTCTGCCTATAAGACAGTGTCCCGTAAGGACACCTATTAAGGAGCTAATATGAAATCTGCTCTGAGATAACAAGTCCTAATATGAGCTTTGTGGCTGCGCACGTAGGAAAATTGAACCGTCTGTTATCGTGAAGGCTGTTTTGTTTTAGCAAAAGTTTGCTATTGGTATACCTATCTTTTCCCTTTGAGGTGAGATAGGTATGACGGTTCTATTTTAGCGAGTTCATAAGCTCTACAATTTCCCGTGATGTTTCTGTGGCCCGGCACCCAGCAGAGGTTAATATTAAATTGCTGCGCCATCTCCATAAGAGATGATGGACGATCGAGGGTCGTTTGAGAGTTGGTTGAAACACTGTCGAGAGATTTAATAGCAACCTGACTGTCAAAGAAGATGCGGATATCCGAAGTTGATATCACGTTTTCTCTTAGCCAGGATAGAACCTCTTTGATCGCCAAAATTTCCGCTTGGAAGACGCTGCAATGATTAGGAAGGCGGAATGAGGGGCTAAGGTTACGCTTTTCTGAGTATACACCTCTACCAACACCATCTTTAGTCTTGGATCCATCTGCATTAAAATGAACGCTTTTGTTTTCCAATTTATGGAAAAAAAACTTCCAGATCCCCATTCCATCCAGAGATGAATGGGAAATCTCTGGATGGAATGGGGATCTGGAAGTTTTTTTTCCATAAACTGGGGTTTTGGAATGATGTAGATGGATGGATGATGGAATGTCCCACATTATTGTTGGTCCATTGAGAAGAGGCGTTGAGTCTTACAGCTGTCCTTGCCGCCATTTGTTTGCTGAAAATGTCGAAAGGTATCAGATGGAGGAGAGTGTCTAACGCCGCTGAGGGTATGGTTCTCAATGCCCCGCTATTGCAGGGACATGCAGTGCGGTGAACTCCACTAAGTTTGTCGCAGTAGGTGACTTTCTCTAGTGCAGTCCACCATACTGCAACCCGTACATGAGTATTGGTCGGATTACCGATGTATAAAGCCAATATGTTATGCAAGGTTGAAAAACCCATTTACCTCCTATGGCTTTCTTGCAGGAGAAAAAAGCTACTGTAGCTTTATTAACTCTTTCTGAATATTAGGTTTCCAACTTATTTCTTTGTCTCATATTAAACCAAGATATTTAGCTTCATTGGTAAAAATTAGTGGTAAACCTTTTATTGCAGGAAGTACAATTTCTGGAATTTTGTATTTCCGTGTAAAAAGGACGAGGTCTGTTTTTTTGAGGATTAATATTAAGTCCACAGTAATCAGCCCATCTAGTGAGCATATTAAGTTCGTTTTGGAGGAGGTCTCTCAGGGTATTAGGATGTTTTCCTGTGAACGGCGATGGCAACATCATTCGCATACACAATCCCTTCTCGAGGGATATCAGTAGTAAGCAGTTCCCTAACTACTATGTTCCACAGGAGAGGGGACAGAACACCACCTTGCAGAGTGCCTTTGCTGACAGACCTTTTCGTACAAAAATTCCCCATTTTAGAATTGATGATTCTGCTTTTTAGCATTAGATAAATCAACTTACAAAGTGAGTAGGTATTCAAATTTTAGGGTCGTCATAGGAGAAGTAATTTTTTTACTTTGCATATTATTGAAAAGCTTTTCAGTATTTGAAATGCAAAGTACAACATTTTTTCGTTTGGTGAAACCAAATCTTAGTTGCGAAGCAACAACAGGCCTCGGAAACGGACGGATACACTGATGACGACCCAAGCAAATGTACAAAGGACAACGATTTTCGGATATGCACGTGGAATGTTAGGTCCCTCAACAGACCGCGTGCTGCCGAACAGTTAGCGGAGACCCTCAACTGCTACAAAGCAGATATTACCGCTATCCAGGAAATGCGATGGGATGGACCGGGCAAAAGGAGGATGAGAAACTGCGACATCCAGTATGGTAATTGCTACCGAGAGCAACAACAGCGACTTTTTGGATGCGGATTCGTCGTGGGAAGCAGACTCAGGCAAAAAGTTTTGAGCTTCAAATGCATGAGCGAACGCATCATGACAATCCGAATCAAGGCTTAATTCGGCAACATTAGCTTAATATGTGCGCATGCCCCCACAGAAGAGAAAAAGGACGACACCAAAGACAAGTTCTACGAGCTCCTTGACAAAACGTATGAGCAATGTCCTAGTTATGACATTAAAATTGTCCTCGGCGATTTTAACGCGAAGCTGGGAAAGGAGGACGTCTTTGGTGGAACAGTCGGAAATCACAGCCTGCACGACACCACTTCTGATAACGGATTCAGGCTGATCGATTTTGCTGCGGGGCGATATGTTGTGGTAGCAAGCACCTGGTTCCCTCATCTCAACATCCATAAAGGTACATGGAGATCTACTGATCAATCAACCGTCAACCAGATTGATCACATTGCGATTTACGCAAGGCACTTGTCCAGCATTTTAGATGTTCGAATTTTCCGAGGAGCTAACATCGACTCGGACCACTACCTCGTCGTAGCCAAGGTAGTGCTACGAATATCCCGACAACGGCCAAAACAAGGAAATGCTGCAAGAAAATTCGACGCCGGACGGCTACAATCGCAAGAGATCGCCAGATCCTTCTCTGATCGAGTGTCAAGTAACCTCTTAAGGAGTCCTATGCCGCCAACATCAAGTATCGAAGACCAGTGGCAACATTGCCAGAGAGCAATTAGAGATGCCGCCTCTAATGTGCTGGGTTTCACACAGCCACCAAAACGAAACCCCTGGTTTGACGAAGAATGCAGGCAGGCCCATGCAGCCAAGCAGGAGGCATATAAAGCGGCGCTGCATAGAAGGACAAGAGCTGCTCGTGAGCTCTACGAGCAAAAGAGGAGAGAGGAACGCCGGCTTCTCAGGAGAAAAAAGAGAGAGCACGAGAAGCGTCAGATCGAGGATGTTGAGAGAGCCAACAGCAGGAATGAAGTTCGGAGGTTTTACCGAAAGGTTAAACAGCTGGCTCAAGGTCATCGAGCAAGAACCGATGCCTGCAGAGGTAAACAAGGGAACATCATAGTAGAATCGCAGTCAATGCTGGGGATTTGGAAAAACCACTTCTGTAGATTGTATAACGGCGAGGACGAAGAAAATACTGCCGTCAAACACGAGCCTTTCATCATAGATGAAAGATGATAGCCAACAATTCCGTGAACCCGACCTAGAAGAAGTGAAAACCGCAATATCATGGCTGAAATCCAACAAAGCCACTGGAGCAGATGGACTAGCTGCTGAGTTGTTCAAAGCAGCAGGCGACGAGCTAAATAAGAGCATGCACCAAATCATCTGTAAGATATGGTCAGAGGAATGCATGCCCGATGAATGGAACCTCAGCATTGTTTGCCCGATATCCTCTAAACTGCGCCAACTATAGAGGAATAAGTCTACTAAACATCGCCTACAAGATCCTCTCTGCCGTAATATGTGAACGTCTGAAGCCTTTCGTCAACAATCTGATTGGTCCTTATCAATGTGGCTTCAGGCCAGGAAAGTCAACCATCGACCAAATTTTCACGTTGCGGCAGATCCTGGAAAAGACCTATGAACTCCAAATCGATACCCACCACCTTTTCATCGATTTTAAGGCCGCGTATGACAGCATCTACAGAGACGAACTGTACAAAGCTATGTCTAGTTTTGGCGTCCCTGCCAAGCTCGTTCGCTTGTGCAAAATGACGATGGAGAACTCACGCTGCTCCATAAAGGTTGGCAACGAGCTTACGGAATCTTTCGACGTCAAAAAAAGGATTCAGACAAGGCGATGCACTGTCATGCGATTTCTTTAACATCGTTCTTGAGAAGATAGTGCAGAACTCCAACGTCAACACCAGAGGCACTATCTTACAAAAGCCTGTTCAACTTCGCGTACGCCGATGATATTGATATAATGGGAAGAACGCAGCGTGATGTCAATGGCGCCTTTGTGAGAATTGAGACAGAAGCGGCAAAAATGGGTTTAGCGGTAAATGAGGGAAAAACGAAGTATGTGCTGTCTTCGAGGAAGGACACCCAACACCGACGGCTCGGGCAGAACGTCACAATAGACGCGTATAACTTCGAAGTAGTAGAGGAGTTTGTCTACCTAGGCTCCGCTATAAACACGGGCAATAACACCAGCGCCGAGATCAGACGAAGAATAACTCTTGCTAATCGCTGTTTCTTTGGGCTTAGAAAGCAATTGAGTGGAAAAGCCCTCTCTCGAGCAACTAAGGTAAAACTGTACAACACACTCATCATCCCAGTCCTGCTGTATGGTGCAGAAGCATGGACCCTGACAAAATCGGATGAAAGTGCCTTAGGCTGTTTCGAGAGCAAAGTTCTTCGGGTCATCTTTGGCCCCGTGTGCATTGAAGGGGAATGGCGAAGAAGATACAATAGCGAACTTTACGGGTTGTACAACGACATGGACCTAGCCAGAAGGGTCAAGGTCCAAAGACTCAGATGGCTCGGTCATTTAGAGCGAATGGACACCAATGCTCCGGCCCGGAAAGCCTTCGACACTATTCTCGAGGGACGTAGGAGGAGAGGAAGACCGCGACTCAGGTGGCGCACTCAAGTGGAAGAGGACCTCAATCAACTTGGAGTGCAAAACTGGAGACGACTAGCTAAGGACCGAGCTAGCTGGCGGATACTGTTGATTGAGGCCCAAGTCCACAACGTACTGTAGCGCAACCTTAAGTAAGTAAGTAAGAAACCAAATCAAAGATTGTTTTGCAAATTAGCAAAACTTTTCACTTTTCAGAAAATTACTTTTCACTTTGGAGTTCTGCACTATTTTCTCAAGAACGATGTTAAAGACATCGCACGACAGTTCATCGCCTTGTCTGAGTCCTTTTTTGACGTCGAAAGATTCCGTAAGCTAGTTGCCTTGATGGAGCAGCGATGGAGATTTCACGCGAAGAGCGAAGAGCGAAGAAAGTAAAAATATTGAGATTTTCATATGAAACAAAAAATTTTTGCAAAAGATGTTTATTTTTCAATCTGAAAAAGTGGCCAAAGTCACCCGCTCTGACGTTACTATTCACTCACTTTTATCCCAGCATACCGTGGTTTTTTCGTTTGAATTTACCCTACCGAAATACTAGAAAGTTAGCACGTTCGTCGTAATATTATTCACCTTTCTTTTCGAATTTCTAATATTCTCAAATGCCCCTGACGGTCCTCATTAAATGATTCATTAATGGTTATGTTTTCAGGTCATGATAGCAAAGTCGCCAAAAAAGGTTAATACACATTCAATAAACAAAATAAATTTGGCAAAATAAATGCGTGGGTTGCTTTTAATAGAAATGTTAGCATTAATATAGGCAAAACATAACAGTAGTCAACAATTCGTTCTTTTTAGAACAAAAATCAATGTATGTACAGTACATTTAACTGTGCATGTGTCTGTCGTTAGGTTATTGAAGAGATCTTTCAAGATCATACTTGGGCAATAAAATTCAATTTTTAGATTCTCACCAGAACCTTATTTACCAATAATACTTTGGTTAGATGTTTTTTTAAAGTTTATACTTCGGCATTTCTACAAAGAACGAATACATATGACCATAATGAGCACAGATACATATAAGGAGTCGAATTTCCAATTTGTCATTTAATACTTGGCAAAAACATAATTATATAGGAATTATTGTGATTGCTTTTGTAATGCACTTAAAAAAGTTAATTGATTGTTGTAAGGTCCAATCTTTGTACCTAATTACTTGACTTTCCTATATAAGTCATGGCAAAACGAGTTGAATTAAGAAAATAAATGATTCAACAGATTAATGATTTTTTTTAACTCTCATGAGAGTCACACTTGTTTCTTTTCGATTCATTAATTATCAAAGTGCTATACAGCTGTTAAGTTGTCATTTTAACTTCAGTTTTGATAGATTTAACAAATGTTTTTACGGCTTCATCATTTTTCTTGTTTTTGGTTTTAAGATTAGGACGCACCAAGCAGCATTTTGTTATTTAAAACAAACATAAACAAAACGTGTTTTGAAATTTCCCTATACCCATTGGCACTAGTTCATAAAAAATCGAAACATGAGTCTAACACTTCAAAACCATGTGGACATAAAAAATATACAATATTTCCATTTGAAAACATTATTATCAGCAACTTATCACTTACCCTAAAAAATCAATTTGCAACCCCTGACTCGTATTCGTAAAACCATAAAATCGAACCAAATGCCAAAAAGCCGATAGTAAATTTCATATCAAACTTATGTTATAAAATGCCAAGCCATGTAACTGAAGTAAAACTTTTTCATGACCTGTTAACCTTTCATATTTATGGGGATGGCCTACGAAGACCCTCATTTGTCATGATTTAAAAACTTTTGAAATCCTATAGTCTTAGCTAAATCGTCTATCGGCCACACATGAACGAGCTCAAACATCATTGACCTGAAATTTAGTCTCTTTTTGTTTTTGTTTTGTTTTCTTTTAATGACAAACCGACATCAATTTATAAATATTTATACCGCAATGCCAACAATATTATACGATTCGACACGAAAACGAGTAGAAGTCACACACGCATTCGAAATATGAATTCATCCGCGAAAACATCGGGCTATAAGAACTCTTCTGACTCTCAAGCTGTTAATCGGTGGTATAGTTGGAGTTGACATTTGCACTGTCCACATCAATGCCGAGAGATATCTCAGCGAATATACACATAGCAAGAGCGTAAAGATATTGGTAAAATATGCTATTCATGTGCCCCGCATGCCACTGTCAGGTCCCAGAATGCCATTGCCAATGTCAATTGATTGCTGAAGAAGTTTAAATCACTCGGCAGACAGCCTACAAAGAAGAAAAGAAAAATCGAATCAACGCCAGCAGTTAGCCCGCTTCCACCACCACCACCACCTGCGGTGGCGCGCATTGCAATGAAAGCCAAAGCCACACACGGCTATAAGAAAACATAAACTCTAGGAAACAATCATCAACCTCAAGTTTGAGACCAACAACTAGCACACAAAGTGGTCGCATTCGGTAAATAGTATGGCAAGACAGGTGCGTCTTATATATGAACGTTTGGAAACATCATCTCGGAGAGACTTGATTCGGAACAGGTAATCGGCCAAGCGATCTCATTTCGAATAGCGAATAGATTGAGAAATAAGTGTGTCGCGAGCAAAGAATGTATGTATGTCATTATTATATCATTAGGAAGCTGGTCAATTTAGAAGAAGAGTCGTCTTGTTGAATTCCAGCTAATCAGCGATAACAAGACAGGGGTGGATTTAGAGGCCGGCATCACTGTGTGGAACCTTCAACTTGTAGATAGTAAGGTGAATGACATGGTGAGTATTTATGAAACCTTTTGACGTATTTTCGAAAAATTTGATTGACTCATGAGTTAACTTACCATATATCTAATTTTCCAATTGTTCATTCGCTTAGAGAATTTGTTGAAGTTTACTTTAGGAAAAGAAATGTTTCTAAATACGATAATAGTTTCCATATGCTTGAAATGTATGTTTCTCTTCACTGCCGCAGGCCCTCCGGTCTCCAGGCATAGTTAATATTCAGCCATGGAGGAGTTCCAGTTCCGTAAAAAAAAACAATACTGTACCTAAGTTAAAGTCTGTCCTGAAAAAGGGAGCTCCTCTAAACTGCGTCAACTGCAGATGAATCAGTCTACTTAACATCAAGATCCTCTCTGCCGTAATATGTGAACGTCTGAAGCCTTTCGTCTACAATCTAATAGATCCTTTTCAATGTGGTTTCAGACCAGGAAAATCAACCATCGACTAAATTTTCACGTTGCATCAGATCCTGGAACAGACCTATGAGCTCCAAATCGATACCCACTACCTTTTCATCGATTTCAAGGCCGCGTATGACAGCATCTACAGAGACAAACGTGTTGTTGTCCCGTCGATGTATGAGAAAAAAAAATTTCGAGCTACACTATCAAAAGGGGTATCAAAATTTGCGTAATTTTACACAGATAAGGAAAACGTCAAAAAAACTGAAAGAAAATGTTATCTTGGGGGTAGTACCGGGCTTTGAAGATTTTTAAATTTCATGTTTTTACATACTTTAACCGTTTGAATAAAACTATAAAAAAATTAAGTTTTAAACGTATTTTATTACTAATATTATTTAAACAAATCACATAAAAACAAAATAAGCAAGAAATAAGATTTAATTAATGACATAACCTTAGAATTTAAACTTATTTTTGTGTCCAAAATTTGGCATTTCTGCACGAGATTTCAACTTGTTTTTAATAAAGCCATCTCTAGAAGTAGGGTCAGTTACACTCTGTGATGCCTCTGTTACCAGTTTAACACATCTTTCCACAGATTGGGTGTGACAGGGAAAGTCAACAATTTCCAAGCTCTTATCTTTTGCCATGATTTGAAGGTCTTCAAAAGAAATATGTCGAAGAACCGGGGGTGATGTTACCTGACATTCGTTCCACAAAATAATTTCGATATAATCTTTAGCAGAGAAGTTGATCTTTGGTGGTTTATATATCCTGCGTTTGTTGATATTTTCAGCTTCCCTAGCTTTTTTTATTCTTCGCAATGCCAGCTCCCGAATGTGGTCCCTTTCATCAAACAACATACTGATAAGCAGGTTTTCTGGATGTGCAAAATAAGCATTTCTTTCTATAACAGAATCCACAACACATCTCAAATTTTCGGGTAAATATCGAGAGTACATAATTAATTGGAAAATATGCTTGATTCGGAACCAAATTGGAGCGTATACTTTGACGACGTAGTTGACAAGCAATAGCAAATTATCTGATGGACGAAGAGTACTAACATAAAGTCTCAGTATGCGATTAGCTGAAGTAAGCCATCTCGAGTGTGTCATTTTTCCAGGTTGACGGTTTGCCAGCTCAGGAGAACAGAAACCAGTAGATACAGCTTGACATATCTGATAAAGATATTTTTGATCCGTACTAAGTTCATCAACCACATTTTTCGGCAAGTCAGGCATATTACCAGCTACTGCACAAAAGCTCACGGTGGTTTTACTTTCGCAATCAGCTAATTGTTTCCCAATAGGTCCAGAATATTCTCTAGGACCCGAAGTGCAACCATCTAATGTCAAGAATTTATGACGAAGAGGCAACTCATTGGCGTGAAGCATGCAAATACACCATTGCAGCGGTCTCTTCAAGAACTCCTCTAAATATTGAATGACACCTCCCTTCCAACCAGTATTAGTTGCAGTTCCGTCACATCCAATGCAAAGCACGTCATCTAAATTCCAACCTTGACTCTCTAAAAAGGTTGTGATTAAGTAAAAAATCCTTTTGCGTACCACCCTGGTGTTGTGTGTCCCAAGTAAATTGATCCAGGTTCTGCCAAAATTGAGATGTGTTCTTCAAAAATTTCTTAACGGTGATAACGCGCCCCTATTTCTCATTTATCAGGGTCTTGTCCTTTCTTCCATCAAAGTAAATGCTTTTATTATAGCAATACCTCCAATATCTTCTAAAGCTTCTTACGTGATATTCGATACAGCTCGGTGAATCTTATTTTTGTCTATAACAAGAGTTGAATCTTTGGAAGAAACCAAGCCGACATCAGCCAAAACAGCAGAACGACAGCAGCAGCAGATCGCGTCGATAAACCGTATCGATCACATACTTGGCAACTGTTGGCAACAACATCATTTGCGATAAGCTCTTGAAGATCGATGGTGCCTCTGTCAAAGGAGGGTTTGTTGGGGAATGCCTCTGTTACCGGATGTGTTTTCTGGGGAAGATTTACGCACCAACTCTTCATTGCAGTTTCGCTGAGACAAATATCCCAGTTTCCCTGCGTAGACACCTATTTTTTGCTTCCCTCTTTGACATCTTCAATTGCCTCTGCTGTCCGTTTCTTCTTTCATTCAAGATATTTGTTTCTCTTTCTTTGTCAACCCCCGCTTATAAGCATTTTCCTTTCATTTTCTTTGATCCAACAAAACAACTTCTTCTCATGGATGGGAACTTTCTTCTTTGGTTTTAAACCTCGAACTAGTTTCAAATGAAGTGCATTTTATTACAAGCTGCAACGTCGATAAAGTTTCTCAGATGTTTCTACAAAAACCACAGTAGGCCTCAAATTTATAAACAAATTTTTCTTCAAAATCGGCTAGGTCTAGAAACATTAATTCAAATTGTGTCAGATTTTATAGAGGCAGTTGTATTTAAAGTTCCAGAAAATGATGAGATAATAGCAATACGCCAACCAAAAATTACAAAAATTCAATTTTGGTCACCTATTGTTGAGTGTAGTTTAATATTTTAGCTTAAAAACCTTATAAATTTGAACCGCTGGAAATCGTATTGTTGCAATGCAAAATCAAAACGTCCAATCTGTTCATAAAGCTATTATGATCAAAAAGTTAATATTTTATAATAAATAGCAGCTCAGAACCCCCCGGACATAAGGGAAGGGAAAAAAAGCAAATAATATCAATTTTGTCAAAATTTTTTGACGGTCCGGTACACACCACCCTGTGACAAAAAATTTTAATATTTTTTTTTAATATATTTTTGTAATCTAGAGTTTTCCAAATTACGCAAGTTTTGAGAGGGCTTTTGTTCGGAAAATCCAAAAAAAAAATTGTGTCGGGACACCCTACATGTATAAATTCGATGTCTGAGTTTTGGCATCCCTGCCAAGCGCGTTCTCGCTTTGTTGCCAAATGACGATGGAGAACGCACGTTGCTCCATCATGTTGGCACCGGAGTTAACGGACATCTGTCGACGTCAAAAAAGGATTCAGAACAAGGCGAATGCGACTGTCGTTAAGGAATTTCGTTAGCCACAGGGTCAAGGTCCAGAGATGCTCCGGGCCGGAAAGCCTTCGACGCCTTAGACACAATTCCCGAGGGACGAAGGAAGGAAGACCGCAACTCAGGTGGCACAATCAAGTGGAAGAAAACCTCAATCAACTTGGAGTGCAAAGCTGCTAACTAGGGACGCAACTGGCTGGCGGAGACTGTTGATTGAGGCACAAGTCCACAACGGACTGTAGCGCTACCTTAAGTAAGTAAGTAAGTAAAAGTCTGTCCGTGGCTTAGTGTTTAGGTGCGTTTGCTGCTAAGCAGAACGTCGTGGTTTCTAGTCCTACTCGTGCCCATTCATTTTTTTTTAATCTGCCTCTAGCGAAGAACTGACAAAACTTCAAAGAGCATCAATCTGCTATGAAAAAGTGATTCTCAACTTTGCCGTTCGGAATCGGTGTTAAATTGTAGGTCCCCTAAATTCTTCAAACGCACTCAGAGAATTGCTTATGAGAGTGAGCCACTTAGGCCTTGGCTCTTTAAGAGCTGTCGCGCCACTCAATTTTTGTAAAAGTCCTATTTTTAAACCTAGTTAACAATTTGACGAAAAATAAAATTCCTGTTCTAAATACATCCCTAACTCCACCCCTGTAATGATTTACGGATCTGTAATTCTTTGAATCTCATTGAATGCTCCTAAATTATCGTTTCTTCTTCTTACGATTCAATGCTTCAATTATGGCTTTTTAAATCAGGTTTTTGTTTTAGTTTTATTGGTAGTTTTTTTTTTTGTGCATTTCTAATAAATGCTATCAAATTATAGTCAAGACCCGCAAGACCAGAAAGTTAGCATCATGATGAGAGAGTTAGGATCAAACTCGAAAATTGGAGAAATGGTCTTTCATGATAAACGATGATGCTCAGTGGAGTGTAATTGTTTGTTGAAAGTAACAAAAACAACAACAAAAAAAATGGGAACATATTTTAATGGCTATTCGAACTAGAAGGAGATGTGCATTGTGCACTCTGCACATAATGCGGTTTGGAAAGTAACATTTCTTGTTTGTCATTATAAGCAGCATCATCTCTCCGTACGGCAACAAGTTGCTATATGGGTGTATATCGGGCTTGTTTGCTGTTAAACACCTTTTTATTTATGACCATGGGGTGTTATTTTGTGCTGGTTTATAACTGTCTTTTTAATCTTCAAGTGAAGAATTATTATTTATGTCTTTTTAGTCAGTAAGACACTTGGGGAAATGATCATTACAGCTAGAAGACATGTATTTTCTTAAATTGCAGGAAAGGTGTTTTTTTTTGCTGGTTTCGCATTTAAATTTTTAATTGGCGGCTTTCTCGAGTCGTACGATAATTTAAATTTGAGCACACGTTTCTTTGTAGCTTTGTAAGAATTGCTAACGACCCATTTTTTTCACAAAGAACTCAATTTCAGAGAGTTATTTCGCGAAAACCGTTTGCGAATAATTTCATTTAAGAGGAACTTATCAAATGAAAAATGAGAAAAATGTTTAAGTTTGCTTTTCAAGTTTAAATTTTCAACTTAATTGTTTTGGGTTTTGTAACGTTTCTTATTGCTTTCTGCGCCTTATGTATAGCTGCAATTGATTGAACATTACCAAACACACATAAGCTGCGAATTCCAATAAGATAGGTTTTACCTAATACAAAAACCCATGTTGTCAAATTTTTAAATGTGCCGTGTTAACATTTTTAATTATTCTTTTTTATGATAACTGCCGCATTTCATAGAACAATAATATAATATGAAGCTGAGCAGTGGACTGTTTTGGGCGAAAATATTATTTTACTTCATACATTTTTGGAGGCTCTTCGAAATAGTAAAGGAAACCTAGTCACCGAAGAACAGGGAATTGTAGATGTTTTCAAGCAGCACTTCCAACAGCTGCTGAATGCGAAAATTGTTGAGCAAGCTAATGACGAAATAGAACCAAGACCATTCAACGACGACCCAGTCCCAGCCCCCAGCGCAGAAGAGGTAGAAAGAGCCATCAATTAGCTAAAAAATAACAAGTCCGACTTGTCGGATGGCATACCTGCGGAAATTTTTAAATATGGAGGAGGTGTTTTCATGAACCGCATGCACCAGGTCATCAACAAAGTGCGGGAGGAAGAATGCATGCCCATTGACTGGTCGATAAGCTCCATATGCCCTATCTACAAAATAGGCGATCCGATGTTTTGCTAAAACTACCGAGGCATATGCCTGCTTAGTGCTGCATAAAAAAAATATCCAACGTAGATTGTGTGTAGGCGTCTTAAACCGTTCTGCAACACAATAATTGGCACGTACGAGTTTGGCTTAAGGCCAGGCAGAACAACGATAGACCAACGAATTTTAAGTTGAAACCCACCATCTTTTCATCGACTTCAAAGCTGCTTATGATAGCATCCACCGCCAAGAGCTTATGATGGTGATGTCTGAATTCGAGATCCCGAACAAACTGATCCAGCTGTGCCGCATGACGCTAAACAATTCGCAGTGCAGTGTCCAAATGGGTCATGTGACTTCTTTAACATAATCCTGGAGCAGATAGTGCGCAAGGCAGGTGTGAGCACGGAAAACACTATCTTCAACAAATCCACCCAGCTCCTTGTTGGTTCTGAAGTGAATCAATCCCACAAACGACACCTTAGTGGAGATCTGAAGAAGAATTACTCTAGCGAACGGCTGCTGCTTCTGTTTGGCAAAACAACTGGATTCAAAACTCCTCACTAAAGACAAAGTGTCTGCTATACAAAACTTTGATTTTATCAGTCCTACTCGGCACCGAGTGCTGGACGATAATGGGCACTTTCGAAAGAAAAATTCCTCGACCTATTTTCGATCCCGTATGCGACGATGGCGAATGGAGAAGAAGATTCAACCGAGAACTGTACGAGCTGTACCAAGATGTGGATGTAGTCCAGAAGGCCAAGAAAAAACACTGGCACATCGGGGGAATGCACGACAACGCTCCAGCCAAGAAAGCCTTCTCATGCCAGCCCACAGGTTCGAGACGACAACTAAGAACGACCCTACGCTACGGTACAAAGACCAAGTGACTGCGGATGCCAGAGCGCTTGGTTTCGGCGACTGGAGAGTGCATGCGAGGGACCGAGCACGATGGAAGGCTGCAATATCTCTGGCTGAGATCCTTCGTGGATTGTAAGGCGGATAATTAAGTAAGTACATTTTTGGAATTTCACAATAGCTCATACACTTGATTTGTTTGCCGAAAAACTTACAAACAAAAATTAAGAAAAAAGTATTAATTTGCGAGACTGTTTTTCGTTGAAAATTTACCTCAAAAATGGCACGACTCGTTCCAATGATTATTGTGTTTCAATTCTGTAAGATTCCAATGACGAATTTCTGTCAAGAAAAAATATCCGGCTCCATTTCAATCTAGGAACATTTCCTGATTGCTGTAAGCGGTCATCAGCGCTCATAGAAAAGTAATGAGTCTCAGATTTGTATGAGATAACTAGTCTTAGTGTCTTTAAGCTTGTTTTTTTCAAAAGTGCCAATCAATATTGCTTTGAGATAAATGTTTACTCCATATTGTTGAAACAAGTGTTTCTAAAGCTAAAATTGTTCCTTGCGCGAAAAAAAAGAAATACAGAAACATGTTTGAAGAGCTGGCAAATATCACTTAAGAAATATCAACTGCGTATTGTCTTTTATAAAATGGTCAATAGACTGTCCTAGAAAGGAAAGTAGTTTTCATTTGAGTAAATACGAACTTATTATAATTATTATTAATAACCCATTCAATAGAAAAATGATATCACACAATATGTTGATTAAAAAGAAATAGGTTAACATTTGCTGAGACTTTTTTCATTGCAGTTGGTAAAGGCAGTTAACTTGGCAATAGCTAAGCAAGGACTTTCACTAACTTACATGCTTAATAGGAATGTACTGAAGGTGGTTTGATAATTGATAACCCTTTTTTGCCAGGACGGACACAGTGAGATTATTTGGAAAGGAGGATAGGGTTTACTAGGTGGCCGTGTACATTTATTTCGGGTTCCTGAATTTTTCAACTAAAAGGGAAGGAAGATCTTGGTGAATAGTTACTTATTAGTGTAGTGCGTGCGGCTAAGAAACCGAATCTCTGTAATTAACAGTACGACTGAAGATGGGATCTTCTGGAGACGGGAAAATAAAGGTTGGAGAAGAATGCAACTAGTTTTTCATTATAACATAGTCCCTTGAAAAAACGGTTAGAATAAGAGTTCATGCAGGCACATACCAATTTCTTGCATAACCTAATTTTTGATGACGTGACATAGATACCAAGAGGTGAACGGTTTGATCAGCAGGTCGTGATAACTTTAACCTAAGTGGCTTAACGCTCATCAAAAATTCTCTGAGTGCATGTGAAGAATTCAAGGGACCTACAATTTAACGCCCATGCCGAACGGCGATTTAGGAAAACAATTTTTTTCATGAATGATTGATACTGTTGTAAATCAGATACTTGGATGCAAGTGACAATCATGAATAGTGACAAAGCTAGTATATAACGCGTTTTCGAAAGCATTTAATTCAACTCCATTTCTTATTCTCTAATCAGTTATAAGCGCCATGTTCAGCGAGCAGCAGAATAAGAAAGCAACTAGACATGAAGACACACACCAAGACTCTTCTGTACCGAAGTGGTGAAAAAAGCTAATTAATAGCCATTTGACATTAAGATCTGCCAGAACTCAGAATTAAGTTTTTTCTCCAGTTTTGCACTCCAAGTTGATTGAGGTCCTCTTCCACTTGAGTGCGCCACCTGAGTCGCGGTCTTTCTCTCCTCCTACGTCTCTCGGGAATAGTGTCGAAGGCTTTCCGGGCCGGAGCATTGGTGTCCATCCGCTCTAAATGACCGAGCCATCTGAGTCTCTGGACCTTGACCCTTCTGGCTAGGTCCATGTCGTTGTACAACCCGTAAAGTTCGCTGTTGTATCTTCTTCGCCATTCCCCACACGGGGCCAAAGATGACCCGAAGAACTTTCCTCTCGAAACAGCCTAAGGCACTTTCATCCGATTTTGTCAGGGTCCATGCTTCTGCACCATACAGCAGGACTGGGATGATGAGTGTGTTGTACAGTTTTACCTTAGTTGCTCGAGAGAGGGATTTTCCACTCAATTGCTTTCTAAGCCCAAAGAAACAGCGATTAGCAAGAGTTATTCTTCGTCTGATCTCGGCGCTGGTGTTATTGCCCGTGTTTATAGCGGAGCCTAGGTAGACAAACTCCTCTACTACCTCGAAGTTATACGCGTCTATTGTGACGTTCTGCCCGAGCCGTCGGTGTTGGGTGTCCTTCCTCGAAGACAGCATATACTTCGTTTTTCCCTCATTTACCGCTAAACCCATTTTTTGCCGCTTCTGTCTCAATTCTCACATAGGCGCCATCGACATCACGCTGTATTCTTCCCATTGTATTAATATCATCTGCGTACGCGAGAAGTTGAACAGATTTTTGGAAGATTGTGCCTCTGGTGTTGACGGTGGAGTTCTGCACTTCTGCATCTTCTCAAGAACGATGTTAAAGACATCCCACGACAGTGCATCGCCTTGTCTGAATCCTTTTTTGACGTCGACAGATTCCGTTAACTCGGTGCCAACCTTGATGGAGCAACGTGCGTTCTCCATCATCATTTTGTACAAGCGAACGAGCTTGGCAGGGATGCCAAAACTAGACATAGATTTATACAGTTCGTCTCTGTAGATGCTGTCATACGCGGCCTTAAAATTGATGAAAAGGTGGTGGGTATCGATTTGGGGTTCATAGGTCTTTTCCAGGATCTGCCACATTGATAAGGACCAATCAGATTGTTGACAAAAGACTTCAGACGTTCAAATATAACGGCAGAGAGGATCTTATAGGCGATGTTAAGTAGACTGATTCCTCTGTACTTGGCGCAGTTTAGAGGATCTCCTTTTTCAGGATCGGTCAAACAATGCTGAGGTTCCATTTGTCGGGCATGAATTTCTCTGCCATATCTTACAGATGATTTGGTGCATGCTTCTATCTACCTCGTAGCACGCTTTGAACAGCTCGGCAGCTAGACTATCTGCTTCAGCGGCTTTGTTGGATTTCAGCAGTGATATTGCCGTTTTTACTTCTTCTAGGTCGGGGTAACGGAATTGTTGACTATCATAGTTTCCGATGAAAGCTCCTGTCTGACGGCGGTGTTTTGTTCGTCGTCTCCGTTATATAGTCTAACGAAGTGATCTTTCTAAATCCCCAGCATTGACTGCGATTCTACTATGATGTTCCCTTGTTTATCTCTACAGGCATCGGTTCTTGCTCGATGACCTTGAGCCAGCTGATTAAAATTCCGATAAGACCTCCGAACTTCATATTCCTGCTGTTGGCTCTCTCAACATCCTCGATCTGGCGCTTCTCATGCTTTCTTTTTTCTCCTGAGAAACTGGCGTTCATCTCTCCTCTTTTGTTCGTAGAGCTCACGAGCAAGCAGCTCTTGTCCTTCTATGCAGCGCCGCTTTGTATGCCTCCTGCTTGGCTGCATGGGCCTGTCTGCATGCTTCGTCAAATCATGGGTTTCGTTTTGGTGGCTGTGTGAAACCCAGCCCATTAGTGGCGGCATCTATAACTGCTTTCTGGCAATGTTGCCACTGGTCTTCGATACTTGAAGTTGGCAGCATAGGACTCCTTAAGACGTTACTTGACCCTCGACCAGAGAAGGATCTGGCGATCTCTTGCGATTGTAGCCGTCCGACGTCGAATTTTCTTGCAGCATTTCCTTGTTTTGGCCGCTGTCGGCATATTCGTAGCACTACCTTGACTACCACCTCCGGCGATCTCTTGCGATTTCGCTGTTAATCTGTGACTTATAGAAAAAGGAGTATTGCGTTCGCGAAACAGTACGTTGATAAGACTTTTGACGGACCAGTGTCATTCGCAACAAAACATAGACAATCAAAGAATGGATAAGTTGATTACACCTCTGATAAGATAATCACAAATTGCGACAGGACCAGATCACAATAATGTCAAACAGCTGTTGTTTGCAGTGTGTTCGCGAAAAATATCAATAAAAAATTCGGGCAACAAGACAGAAGTTGATAAACATGTTGTTGAATGAAGAATCAACACACCAGGGCTGGGTTGAATTACATTAACAAATGAAACCGAATTTCATGAAAACAAAATATGCCTCAATTTATGGTTAAATATTTCAAATAGCAAGTGTAGATGGACCCTAATAATTATACGCTTATAAATAATCAACTCACCTGTCATTCTGTGATAAAAGCGCATTAAATCCACTGACTTGCCTCTTCACTCTTTCGTTGCATTAATCTCGATCTCACATGCAGGTAGGTAGGTTTATGTCAATGCTGTTCTTTTGTATCTTTTTTCTTTCTATATTTAAATTAATTATTATTCATGTCACATTTGTAGGATAATATATCGGGTATCTGAACATTCTTTTTTTTCACTTTTTTCTGTTATGCGCTTTTACACTATCACGTTTAATTTAAGCATAAGCAATAAAAAAATGGCAAAAGGAAATAATTTCAATTCAGCTCTGGAATCTGAAAGTGATACCGAAAAAAAACGCATGAAAAAAAAACTATAACGACGTCGTTGGTTGTTGGAAACCACCACACCGGCTCGGCCAGAGCACATAGACGAATTTAAAATGCGATAAATGCAAGATAAACAAAAAAGAGGTAGAGAGAGGAAAAAAATAAATAATATCGCTATCGCTTATATTCTCTGTGTATCTTTGCGACATAAAATATTTATTTCAGAAAACATAAATAAATAATAAAAACGAAACAACCCACAAAAACAAATTAAGATAAATAATCCCGGATATGACACTTGATATGAAACACAAACTCTAGTGATAAGGAATTCGCCTTGGTAAAGGGACACTCGGACGCACACTTTCACCGTACCTACACAGAATTAAAAAAAAATCACACAGAACACAACGAGTGGCGGTTGGGATCGATTTCCGAAATGGCACTTGTGTTCATACTACGACTAGCAACGAGTATGATATCCATTCACTTTCCCGTGCTCCCCATCTCCAATTTCTCTTCTGTTTATGAGTTTACAGATGAATCCAAAGAATCCAACATGAAATCAAATAACATTTTAGATATTTTGTGGTCTCACTTCTCTCACAATGTACATAATGTCAATGTTGACATTTTGACCAAATCTATAAACGAGATTTTTTGATGGACACCAACTACACATCGGCAACGAACGTAGCTCGGTCGCTACGGTCGACAGATTCACGACTCACAAGAACAAGAACGAGTAATAAAAACGAGAACTTTTCCCGAAACAAAAAAAATATGAGAATTTGCTGACTGTTCAGTTCAGACTCAGTGTTCCTGTTCAGTCAGCAGTACCTTTTCGGTATTGATTTTTATCACAAAAATGGGTTTAGCAACAAACCCCAGCATAATAGCAATATACTAAAAATAAAATTCTTCTCAGATGGCCAAATGTCAACTAGGCACTATAGTTCACACAAGCACAAGTTTAGGCTCTCGAAACGAAGGAGGCACGGTGTCTGTGGCAACCTAGAACGAATAACACTCATCAACACTGCTGCGATGTTAGAAATGTAAAGGAAACCTGCGTAGCATATCCTTTAACATACAAGCAGAAAAAAAAATCATATTTTCGTCCTTTCTACTCATTGACGTTTAATTTAATGAATTCTTTGGATAATTTCTTCGGTAATTTGATCATGCCAAAGGCTACACTAGCTGCTATTTGGCATTTAAGAGATTTTTGACAGATGTTTATCTTTAAAACTGCAACAACAAATACAACACAACAAACTGCTGGCAGTTTTAAAAACAAAAAATAAATTACAAAAAAAAAATGTTTAAAGAGGAAGAAGCAACGAACGTTGTTGTTTTTAGTGCAAAGGCAAATCCCGTTTTCGGTTCAACGGTCTTGTACCGAAAGCAAAAATTCACTCCGCAAAAGACAACCGAAAAATACCCAACCAGCACTGTAAAGGTTGACACACAGACTGATGTTGATGTAGATGGCAAAATGTTGCTGTGCTGTTGCTAGTAGTTTGTTGGGTATCTCGATTTTGGTGGGTTCGCTTTGTATTGGTTGTTCTTGTTTGGTTGATGTGAGTTGAGTTAATGCGGAGCCCGACTGACATACCGATATCGAGCCGAGACGAAGCCGTCAGTAAAATCAACCGACAACGACGACTCGTGCTACTGCTCGTGGTGAGATTTGAGAAGATGTTGCTAGATGTTGCCATTGTGTGCATTAAGAATATCTTTACCAGGTATATTTTTCAAAGCGGATTTGGCTCATCATTTATTATTTTGTTTTACGGTTAAGGAGACGTTACAGTTACAAGCATTTAACATCCCAAAAGTATTGATTTTACAAAATGGGAGCTATTATTCAAACAGGAAAATGTATTTGAAGAACATACAAATGGGAACACTCTCACTACTTTCAGAAACATTTCTTTATATCGTCGTTCGTGAGAAAAGTAGCGAATTTGTTGCATGAGAGCAGTTTTTACTTTTACATAACAGAGTGATGCCATATTGTATGCAAGCTATGTATTCTCTCTGTTAACAAAAATTGGAATATGATCTTAGATTATTGTTCTAAAATGTTTAAGAGGTTTTCTTGTAGCCTTATTTTAACATCTCTTAGACGAATTTTTTTAATCTATTTCAGTTACATTTTCGGTTGTATGTTTTTGCTTATTTTAGTTCTTAATGTTTATAGACTTTTGTAAACATTTGTTTGTTTTTGATGTTCGAAGGGTAGACACTTGCATTCAAGAGGACACAAGCAGCAGCTGTAGAACTCCCAAGATGAATCAACGGTGGCGTCTACAGTTCCAGTCAGGATGAACTACATAGTGAAAACTTTATAGGCTTACTACTACTATTCGTAGCCCAGGCCTATAAGTAGCGGTTCGGCTGGCTATCGTCTTAGAGACCTGCCTCCAGGTTGGTCGTGCGTGGGTGACTGCCGCACATAAAGAACAGTTCCGAAACACCATTACTTGGCGTGCGAACTGAGACTGCTAGCTAGGACCGAGTGCTGGAGAAGTTTGTGGGTGAGACCTGACCTAGCGCCACCTAATAAGTTAGTAAGTAAGTAACATTTGTTTTCTCTAAGCTGATTTTCAATCGTCAGATAACAGCAAATAGGTTATCGACAAATAACAATATTGATTTTCAATCTCAGAAACTTTATCTGACAAAAACGCTCTAATTTATTCGACCGATGAATATCAGATATTCAGTTTATTTGCCAGTTTGTTATTTTTATTTTTATTCGATGATTGAAAAATCGGCCCTTAACTGGTGATTATTATCGGAGACGATATTTTGTTTGAAGCTTCCATGTTCTATCTAGCCCTAGCAACATAGTAAATGGCAACTCTGAAGCTAAGGTGTGAGTTTATTATTATAATCACTGTTGGCCACCAGTTTAGCAAATACCAAATTCCAATTCCAACAAAAACGAAAAATATGCAACAACCACCTTACAATGTGAACATCTTCATCACCTTTTCCAGCTTGGCTTTTGATTGAAACTAGGCGAAGTAGACGAACTATATGAATATGGATATAAGTTATTGAAACCGGAGAGAAGATCGTGATGACTTTTGATAGGAATACCGGATTTGACTCATACACAATTCATTTAGTCAGATACTAAAGAGAGATATACTTAATAATCGGTTAGAAGTTGTTGTTGAAAACAAGTTGATGGTAAAATTTATTCGCAAAAAAAAAACACTTCCGGTTTGATTTTAATTAAAGGAATTCAAGAAACATGTTTACAAGAGTGATCTTCGTTGATTTCTTTTAAAAAAGGCGTTACTTTCGAATGTTTAGGAAAAACAGAGTTATTCGGTATTAATTAAGAACATTCGTACAATGTTTATTTCTATATTTCTGTTCTGAATGTCTCATATCGTCCTATAGTCTACAAAAACAATGTAACCCACGTTGACGAGTTTGTTGCTAAAAGGACGCATTTTCTTATGACTTTAGGTCAGAGGGTATTAAGAGGCAAAATAATGCATAACAAAATGCTAAACTTGATTTTATAGTTTAGGAGCCGGTGAACGCGAAAATTACTGTTTGGCTTTCAAACAAAATGCTTTTCATAGTTTTTCTTAAGAGAAATCAACGGATGTTTATTTCATTGGAAAGAAAAATAAAATAGAACTTTTGGTAAATCTAGAAGGATTTTGGTTAAAAAGAACATATGGACTTTGTAATTGAAAATTGATTTTTGTAATGAAGCAATACTTTTTTTGATTTCATCACGATTTTGTTTGAATATTTTTGTCGGCGTTCGTAGTAGAATAATTGATTTTCTATGATGAATTTCGTGATAGACCAATAGACCTGATTAGCCCGATTGTCGAAATGGCTACGATTGCGTTTTTGAAGAAATGGCTCTCAAAATAGTGGCTTATACAAAATAGGCCAATTCCACCTAGCGATAACTCACTGAGAACCCAGAGATTTTTTAAGTGGGACAAATATCTCAGCTCAGAACTGAGATTTTTTTTAGATACTCTGAGATGATAATATTGTAATGTGTATACACTTTATATCTCTAACACTATCTTTCTCTATCTCTCTATATCTCTTTATCTCTATCTATATGTAATGTGTATACACTATATATCTCTATCACTCTAATATCATGTTATAGCGGAATAAGTATGTAGCAGAAAAATTTTATTTGTAGTAGTAAAAACTGTTTGTTACAGTTTTAAGAAAAGGGGACAACATCTAGTGGTTAAGAGGAGAACTGTTTCGTTAAGTATCGAGAAAATTCAGCGCCTACAAGAACCTAGTTGTTTCTGGAATTGATTTCAGATGCATAAATAGGCGCTCGGAAGCAAAGCGGTTCAATTGATTGTGAACTGCGATAAAGTAAAGATACTGGTGCAATTTGTAGTAGTCAGCTCCTATTAAGCAACTTTAGTTAATACTAGTTTAAAACCATTTTAAATTTGAAACCAGCTACTAATTTCATGTAAAATTATAGACATTTTGTAACTTGCTTGCAACTAGTGTAAGCCTTAAGGAACTGAACAGAATGCATCGCCAATCGTCCGGCGACTAAAATGACAGTTGTCAAAAATGAGAAATTTGTATGGCCGAAGTTGAACTTTTCTTAACTTATAGGGTTTGTTTTGTTTGGTTATCCGGAGTTGGTACACAGAACTGTCCGATTCCGGATACCAAACAAACATGCAAACACTTTTTTGCTTCTATAATAGTTGAATGTCTATGTATTTGTGAAACCTCACATGCAGAATTGCAGATGACATGACGTTGTTTTTATTTTCTTTATTTGTAAACATGGCGGCGAGAACGTATGTGCGAGTGTGTGCATGTATGCGTGTCTGTGTTTCAATTCCGCCTTCAAATTCGGAACCGTTTTCTCTGTTCTATATAGAACAAGAACTGTCATCTTTTGCCAAGTGAACGATTTCAGAATCATTCGGTACAGTTACGGACGACCGAAAAAAAACGCTTTTATTCGCGTGACTTTTTTATTTAAATGCATTTCGAGTCTGATTCGACTCATCATCAGCAATACACTTTAAGAAAACGAAGATCTTTGTTTTCTCTTTAAAACTTAAAGTGTATTGCTGATGATGAGTCGAATCAGACTCGAAATGCATTTAAATAAAAACTTAAAAATCTAAACATAGTTTTGTTTTTTGTTTAAATTTGTTGTGATCTCTGCGGTCGTATTGTTTTAAATTCATTATAAAACGCGATCACAAGCTTAAAGTTCGTGCTTCTTTCCAAAAATTTGTCTGGTTTTGAACCAAAAAATAGTCAATTTTAAGGAAGGCTTAAACTTAATCGTATCGTTGTTTCATTGTATTTTTAAAGCAATTTATTTGTTGATTCAGCTGAAGGAATTTTTACTGATATTAATTTTTTATGTGGTTAAGGAAATACAGGACTTTTCATGGAATTAATTAGAAGTGACGAATATTATAGAATGTATCCGATACGCAAATTCATTGCATGCCCTTGTACCATATTCATCTTATAATTTGAATGAATAATTAAATGAAGAAGAAAATGTTTGGATAATAGGTCCGTTCGCGTACTTTCTGCACTAAAATGCATAAGACGAGACGTTTTAAGGAGTGGGGGTAAAATTCTCTCACAGAAAAACTAAACCACAAAAATGTTAGCGAACGGGAAAATAACAAATTTTTCCCACATTTTAATTGTCAAGTTTTTTTGTATGAAAAATTGAGATTTTGAATTTGAATTTATTTTTTTTTTTGCTATTTTCACTTTTCACAAATCAGCCCAAAGAAATTTCTTGGGCTAAAATTCGAAGGTTGGGGAAATATTTAAATCTCTCGTGAGAGCTCACCTTTACGAAAAACTACGAAATTTTTGAGTACGTGAAGGCGAACAAAATTTGGTTAAATTTCGTACTTTTTCGTAAAATAGGACTGTTTTAGGAGGGTACGCGAACGGACCTAATGTTTTGTTTTGTTTTCATGGCATATTTGATAGCCCGCGCGACTATTGTATTCACGCGACTCGTTCAGCTACTTTGTACGAGTACAATTATATCAGCTTTTAATCAATTTTGTGGAGAAAATACGTTTGAATAAGAATTGAATCCGTTAAAATTTTGTGTTCCTATAAAAAATGAATTTGGGAAAGGTATTTATTAAAAAAAAAAAAACAGGAAATATTTATAGAAATATTTCTTTAAAGCGTGGAAGACAGTCTAATTGGAGCCATGAGCCATGACGAAAAGGGAATGTTAAGGCAATTGGTAAAGAAGCACCTTTCACTATCTAAAACAAAGGCAACAATAGGAAATACCATGGAAGTCTCTTGAAAATGTGGAATATTAAATAAATCATAAGATAAACTTTTCTTTCAAGAAAATAAAGTGTAAAAAGAACTTGTAAGGATGCAGGTGTAGGAAAGGAAGCCCCTGATTTGTCAAAGGTTCTTCTTCTTCGATATGAAGGTTCTCAGTCATAAACTGACAGTCATCTTCATCGAGAGTAAAATTCGTCTTCGTCGAGGTCATCAAAAGGATTTACTCGGTTTTTATACAATTTCGGTTTTAGAAAAATATACTATCTGAAATCATTTTATAATTTTATGCTACACCACCAGAACTTTGGAGTCGATATTAAAAGTTAAAAGGCACTTTCCTCGGTATTAATTTTAGCATGAGCTACTAACTTTAAAGTTGGTTTTCGTTTCGACTATAATTGTCAAAAACTATAGTATCAGCTTAGTATCGACTAAAATAATTTTAAAGTGTACTTTATCTGACTCTAAATTTGCGCAATTGTCTTGAATCAATTTCAAATAGTTTCTCGTTAATTTCCTTGACGTTGAAAATGAAACAAACACTTTGTTGGCGTCAAACGCTACATATTTTTATTTTTTTTTCACAAGAATAATTATATAGAAAATAAATTAGTTATTCAAATTTGTTTGCTTCTTTAATTTCCACATTTTAAATTTTTAATTTTCCTAACAAACCGTTCATGTTTTATGTCTAAAACACTCTGCTGTCAAAGATTATACACAGTTAACATTATAACGTTATTATAAGATTAAAATATACTATTACGTACATAATTAATGGTTAAATGTACAAATTGAATTTAATTTAAAGTATTTCTAAATCACAATGTCGCAGTTCGGGGAATTTTTTCTATAAACAAAAATGAAGAAAAAACAATTAAACAGAGTTCTTATTGTCAGCAATGTGGACGACTTACCCGTAGCTTCAATTCTATTCTGTCGATTTCTCCTCCCATCAGGTCAACAATGTTCTCGCCGTGAGTAAGAAGAAAGAATTCAAGTTGTTCAATATTTTGGAATGCTTGCACAGCCTGTGGAATAGTACTTTTAAGCAAAATAAATAACTTGAGAGCAAACTAACCTTAAAAAGCTCACTAAGTTCCTGTTTATCTAAGTAAGATCTTGTCAGTTCACGCCCATCAAAATCAATCTCGGCCTACACAAAAGAAAGAAAATAATGAATCAAATTGAAAACAACTTTTAAGATGAAATGTGTTCAAGGCAGCAGCTGGAGATGATTTGGTTAGGAGCATGCACCAGCTCATCTGCAAAATTTGATCTGAGGAAAGCATGCACGATGAATGGAACCTCAGCATCGTATACCCGATCCTCAAAAAAGGAGATCCCCTTAACTGCACCAACTACAGAGGTATAAGTCTCCTTAACATCGCCTATAAGGTCTTGTCTGCCGTGCTGTCTGAACGTTTGAAGCCCTTCGTCAACAACCTGATAGGTCCTTATCAGTGTGGCTTCAGACCAGGAAAGTCCACCATCGATCAAATATTCACCTACGGCAGATCTTGGAGAAGACCCAGGAACTTCAATCGATACCTACCACCTTTTCATCGATTTCAAGGCCGCGTATGACAGCGTCCATAGAGACCAACTATATAGAGCAATGTCTAGTTTTGGCATCCCAGAAAAACTCATCCGTCTGTGTAAGATGACAATGGAAAATTCACGCTGTTCCATCATGGTCAGAAAAATACTAACGGACACTTTTGATGTCAAAAAAGATTTAGACAAGGCGATGCTGTTGTCATGCAATTTCTTCAATCATTCTTCAAAAATTGTGCAAATTCAACATCAACACCGAGGCACAATCTTTCAAAAGTCCGTCCACTACTAGAACATGACATAATTGGAAGACACAGCGTGATGTCATGACTTTGAGTCTGAGAAGGAGATGTCTACGTTAACAGGCAATACCAGTTAATGCTGTCGACAAGAAAGGACTACAACAACATCGACGTCTTGGAGCAAACGTCAACATAGACAGATTTAACTTCGAGGTAGTTAAGGACTTTGTCTACCTGGGATCCACTATCAACTCAGACAACAACACCAGCGCTGAAATCAAACGAAGAATCACTCTTGCCAATCGCTGCTTCTTTGGTCTTAGAAGGCAACTGAATAGTAAAGTCTTCTCCTGAGCAACTAAAGTGATACTCTACAAAACCCTCATCATCCCGGTCCTCATGTATGGTGCAGAGACATGGACCATGACAACATCTGATGGAAAATAATGTCGGGTGGTAGAGGACCTGAACCAACTTGGCGTGGAATACTGGAGACACATAGCTAGGGACCGAGCTACCTGGAGAAATTTGTTGGGTGAGCCCCTGGGCCGATCTGGACTGTAGCGCCATCATAAGTAAGTAAATAAGTGTTCAGAGAACAATTTGAAACCCACGTTTCTCACGTTCTGTTTAAATTTATGGAATTCCAAAGGTTTATAACTCACCTTATATCTCACAAGTGAGTTTCCCATATCGATTCCCTTGACATCGTGTATGGCTCTTATCATAATATCGTTTTCCAGTTCGGAATTGATTCGATGGAGATGTTCTTGTGAAATCGATCTAAAAACAAAGCCAGAGTGAACAAAATATCGACTTTCGACAAGCTGAATTCCCGCCAAACTTACCTGCCAACTAAAGCAGCGACATTTGTGTAGATAATAAACGATGCCACGGCACCCAAAATACCACCGACCAACAGCGATCCAACAGCATCGGGAATATGCGACCCAGAAAATGAGGACATCGCCATGCATGCGCCCGCTACAATAATACCACTCACAGCAGCCATGTCTTCGGTCAGCACGACATTAACACACGGATCCTTCCCTTGCAAAACTAAAACAACACAAACATGCAAAATATTCTAATCTATAATTCGTTTGTGTGCATTACCATAATCCTTGAATTTCATTCCGTGAATTTGAGCCGATCGTTTAACCTCATTGACAGCAACTACGAGGGTAGTGCCTTCGGTAATCAACGCACCTCCGAGAGTGAGAAATGCCCAAAAGTATTCATCTACTGGTTCGGGGTGAACCAAGCCAGTGACGCCATGGTAAATTGATAAACCACATCCAACACAGAAGATACCAACTCCAGAAATTAGGGATGAAACGTATTTCATGTTTGCATAGCCATAAGGATGATCGGTATCGGCCATCTAAAATCAAATAAAACGGAATGCTCAACGGAACTTTGAAGACTCTCCAGCGTTAAGAATTTACCTGAGTTGATTTGTGAATACCATAGGCCAAAATCAATTGATTTACGGTGTCCGCCAGCGAGTGAATAGCTTCAGCGAACATACTGTGGGACCCAGTCGTCAGCCAGGCTAATGTTTTTATTAAAAAATTTGAGGTATTTCTAAATTTAAAATAGTTATGAGGATTGTAAAAAGTAGAGGAGCTTATTGTTCTCACATTCCGATTGCAATTAGCACAACTCGTGCGGATTTGCCTCTTAAGCCTGGCTCATCATCCATGACCCTTGTCCGACTGCTGATTTCTCTCCGGTAATCTCTCAGACGCCTCTTAACGGTGAATATATCTTTAAAACAAAATTATTGCCATTAGTAGAAATGGAAGATCAATTAAGAAGTAATTACTTTGTTGATGTTTCTTCCGTTCGATCTCACGCTTGAGAATTTCTCGCATTAAGTTCTCTTTGGAACCCCAAACTTCGATGGCTTTTGCTTCGACATCCTTGCGCCAGTAAACGGTGATAGGGGGTTCCTGTTCGTAAGGCGACCGCCGTTTGATTTTTGGCAAAGTTTCGAGGTCACTTGGTTTAAGTAGAAAATCCGTCAAGGCTCGGGTGGGTGTGATGAAGTTTCGCTCCAATGATGAACGATTGCAGTCGAGTTTTGCTCGCTTTTTAAATAAAGTAGAATTGATTTAACAAAAAGTAGAGAGACAAGAAGAAGGAGAGGGATAGAGCACCTTTGGTGGTGGTGGCATAATTGACTGTGCTTTTTCATCGGGCGAAACTTTGGAAACAACACTAGCCATTACATCGGCAACCGCCTTCACCGCGGTCTTTGTAACTTCTATTGCTTTCGATTCTTTCGGTTTGGTTATCTCCTTGGTCAACACGACTTCATTCAGTTTCGAATCTTCCATTATTGTTGTCACAGAGAGAATGCCCTTTTTAGTTTTAACTTCAAATGTTTTCTTTTCAGGGTTGTTTGGAATTGGTGCTCCTGTTACGTGTACTGAAGAAGCCTTTGTCGAAGCCGAATCGAAACTTGACGAAAGAGCTGTTTCAAGTGGTTTTACTTTTCCATTTGGATCACTTGAATTCGAATAAAAAACGACCTGCAAATTAAGCAATATTATTGGAATGACGGGCAGGAAGTAGTAGATTTGCTTACATTTGAGTTTCTGATTCCCATTGAATGGGATTTAAGTATCACCGATAATCGAGCATCATTCCTAAGTGGATGCTGTCCTGAGGGAAGGATTGTTGAATTAAGCCTTACAATGTGCTTGGAAACCTTCAAATAAACCAATTGAAAACAATGAGACGTCTAGTTAGTTCCTTGCTTACATTTTGATTATTGTCTTGGTTAGGTATCCTCAGTCCTTGGTACCGCATTCGCAGATTACGACCAACTTCGAGACCTCGATGCAACATTTTAAGTTTCTGTCGAAATTTATTGATAGAGGAATAGCAGGATTACTCTTCAAATACCCCCGGGTTTGGAATATAAAGTCGTGTTATAAATCTTTACAAAATATCTTTCAAAATTTTGATTGAATCAATTTCCTTAAGCACATTTCTATAGGATGGATTAATTCATCTTTTTGTTTTAGGACATTTCGTGTTCCTTATTTCTTATTATTTTAAAGTGTTTTATAATTTCTTTTCGTTTTTGTTGCTAGAAATTCGTCGTGATGTTAGGTAAAAGTTTTGCACCTTCTTTGCCAAAAAGTCGAAGTTGTGCACACAATAAATTCTTGGAGGCACTGTAAATGAAATTGTTCGATTAGAATTAGCTGATATTAAGCAATAAAATAAATACATTTATTAAAAAAATAAAAAGAGAAATTAGTAAAATGTTGTACCTAATAATTTATTTTAAAAAGTTAAATTTTTTTGACAAGTTCCAGCTGATCTCATAGGTAAATTTTAACAAACAAATAGGAGCGACGACAAATATTCCAGTGTCAGTTTCCAGTTGTGGTGACATTGTTCATTAAGGGTGTGTTAACACGATCAACTTTAAGAAACTTACCATTCATGATAGAACAAACCCATAAATTAGACGATACCGCCTCAAGCGACCGTTCAAAAGAGTGTGTATGTTACTATTCACCGCAAAAACGACGCAGAAAGAAAGAATTAAAACACTTTTATACATGGAACGACAAGTATTACCAACGTTTCCACCGTTGAATGTAGAATAGTTGTTTTGGTGAATAGTGAATGATCTCTCTCATTATGGAAGTGTAATGTGCTGTTTCCACTCCTAGGCCGGGTGTGAATTGCGTTAAAATGTATATTAAAACTTGACGTTATTCATACACGTGTTTTTTTGCGATCAGAGTTAATGCGTAAAATTTTAACTAATAATAACTTTTCCCAACTCAATTCTAGGAGGTGGGTTGACAGTTGAAAGTGTTGATGTGTCAGTGTCAAAGTGATTGTTTTCCTGTCTATCGTTTATGGCCATTATGGCGTTTTTAACCAACCAAGAAAACTCAAACTCATTCTCAACATTTACCAGCTCAAACTCAATATGCCCACACCAAATTGGAAGACAAGAAAAACATCTGTGAACGTTGTATGAACGGAGTTCGGAATGGATCACAAATCTTCAATATACGCTTTTCATGTAAGTGTTTTGAAGTAAGAGCATAAGCCGCGTCATTTACAATTGCTTAAAATTCAATCAGGACAATGAATACCTCTACTTGGTAATGGAGTACTTCTCTGGAGGAGATTTGCTTAGTTCGATGAGTCGCAATGGACCTTTCGACGAAGACTTGGCTCGGTTCTATCTGGCCAAGCTGACTCTTGCCATTCATGTTTTCCATCCATCGCCACATCAAACCGGAAAACATTCTGATTGACCGCTTTGGCCCGTGACCCTTGCCTTGAATCGTGACGGGCATGTGTTATTGCAGTGCTCCAGAACTCCACAACAGAAGGACAATTTGGAGAGGAAGCTCAATGACGCTCTAGCAGAAGTCAAGCATAAGGAAACCCTAATATATGGATTGAAGGACGAAATCAGCAGTTTGAAGCGCGAGATCCAGAAGGAGCACAAAATGTTGAAAAAGCCGAGCAGGAGAGGATGAAGGAGAAATCTGAGGTAATGTTTTTCATCTCCAAACAGATCCACCAGGAACATATCCAGACTCAACAGAAGCATGACGTTCTCAGTTTGGAGAACAAGAAACTCATTCTTGAATTCAATTTGTTGTCTCTTTATCCATTTCAATTATTATGTATGTTTAAAAGAAAAGAAAAATGTAACCTCAAAAGTTTTTTTTTTGACAGATCAACCAAACTTAACTTAAAAGAACTTTTGGACGATTTCAACTATTTCCAACTATGACACATTAACCACTTTGTTTTGACATAACAACTATCGTCAGCGCAAAATCGCACTTCTGTCATACTTTAACCTGCTCCGCCGCTACTCTTATTTTTAACACATTTCATTCAATACGAAGTGTCAAAATTTAACCAACGTAAAGTTTTAACCACTTTTTAACCCAAAACGGCCTGATTCGCAATTTAGCAAAGTAGTTTTTAACAATCAGCTGTCAGTCACAAATATAAACTCACCTTCCTGTGGTGGATTTGCTGTGAAGTTTCTTTTGAGGTTATTCGCAGAATACAAAATTGTGATTACCTCACAATGGCTACGTTCAATCATATATCGATAGGCTATCTGAGATACGCGTATCTGGATACCTTTTTGGACGGACAGATACCTGTATCCAGATTGCTGGTCATAAACATCTATGAAAAAAAAACAACAAATCTAAAGCTTGAGAACAGGAAATTGTTTATGGCCTTTAATCCGTTGGCCAACTTCTTTCGAGTCATCTAAATTATTTAAGTATTGTTTAAAATCAGATCCGATAGTCATCTGCTTTTATTTCTTTCAATTTTCTTTTAATTTGGAAGCTGATGAAATTGCGCGCCAGACAAGTCAAGGCCAAAAAATCATATGTTGATCAGCTGAACTCTCGATACCCGAGGTATACCACAAAAATTTTCAGATACCTCTGGATTTTTTTTGAACAGTAAACGGTTCAGGTCTTTGCTAATTTTTTACTATGGTTTACAAAAAACAAAAAGCTATCCGATACCTTTTAGTTACATGATTGAACGTAGCCAATAAAATTGGGATCCGTGACATCACAACTCCGAAATAGGGCTGCGGTAAGTTACTTCTCTTCACCAACAGTAAACATTTCATTATGGTGAATTTATTGTTCACCAATTCCATTGGAATTAATTCTCTGTTTTCTTTTACGCTCCATATTCTCTTGGAAATTAATTCGTCTGCCTATACAAACGACTCTCACAAAATTCGGCAAAAAACGGAAAAGGCATCAATTAATACTAAAGTTTGCGCGTTTGCCGCTTCGTAAAGCTGTGGTTTTTGTTTAACTCTTGATCTAACCTTTAAATTCATGAAATAAATACAAATATTTTTGTTGCCAATTAAGTGTTTATTTATTTATTTCTTAAAGTCTACATAATTCCTTAAAAAACATGTCCAACGAAGAAGAAGCCCCAAGCTTGGCTGAGGCCAATGAAAATTCGGTAAGTGAGAAAATTATACCACCACCTCGATTTACAACAAAAGCGTCTCACTAACGCAATTTCACAACCACCCAGAATGAAACCACATCCGAGGAGACCAATTCCTCAGCTGAAAAAGAAGTCGAGTTCGATAATAAAATCGAGACCGATCGCAGCAAGAGATTCGATTTTTTGCTAAAGCAAACCGAAATCTTTACACATTTTATGACAAACAGTGCCACAAAGAGTCCACAGAAAACCAAGGGCCGTCCCAAGAAGCCCAAAGATCCCAAGGAGAAAAAAGTTGAGGACGACGGCAAGGACAAAGAAGGCGCTGAGTAAGACTAAGAACATCGAATTCCATTTGCATTTATTTATATTTTATTGATTCTTAGTCATCGCCATCGCAAGACAGAACAAGAAGAAGACGAAGAACTTCTCGCCGAAGACTCACATTCCAAAGATGTATTCCGATTCGAATCATCTCCGAGTTATATCAAAAATGGCGAATTGAGGGACTACCAAGTGCGTGGTTTGAATTGGATGATTTCGCTGTACGAGAATGGCATCAATGGAATTCTGGCCGATGAAATGGGTTTGGGAAAAACTCTCCAAACAATCTCGCTGCTTGGATATCTCAAGCATTTCAAGTAAGTATTTCTAACGGCTTATGGAAGACCCCATCTAAGTATGTTTCTCGTATAGAAACCAAGCTGGACCACATATCGTTGTCGTCCCCAAATCCACACTTCAAAATTGGATTCTCGAGTTTAAGAAATGGTGTCCATCGCTGCGCGCAGTTTGTCTTATCGGCGACCAGGAAGCCCGAAACACATTCATTCGGGAGGTGCTCATGCCCGGCGAGTGGGACGTCTGTGTGACCTCCTACGAGATGTGTATTCGTGAGAAATCAGTATTCAAAAAGTTCAACTGGCGCTACATGGTCATTGACGAGGCTCATCGTATCAAAAACGAGAAATCCAAACTTTCGGAGATTCTGCGTGAATTCAAAACCGCCAATCGTCTTTTGATCACCGGAACCCCACTCCAAAATAATCTCCACGAATTGTGGGCTCTGTTGAATTTCCTACTGCCCGATGTCTTCAACAGCTCCGAAGACTTCGACGCCTGGTTCAATACAAACACTTTCTTTGGTGACAATGCTCTGGTGGAGCGGTTGCATGCCGTGCTGAAACCCTTCTTGCTGCGACGTCTTAAATCCGAAGTCGAAAAGCGTCTGAAACCGAAGAAGGAAATCAAGATTTTTGTCGGTCTCTCGAAGATGCAGCGAGAATGGTACACAAAAGTCCTCATGAAAGACATCGATGTGGTGAACGGCGCCGGCAAGGTCGAGAAAATGCGTCTCCAAAACATCCTCATGCAGCTGCGTAAGTGCACCAATCACCCTTACTTGTTCGACGGAGCCGAGCCCGGCCCTCCATATACAACCGATGAACATTTGGTCACTAATGCCGGCAAAATGGTTATCCTCGACAAGTTGCTGCCCAAATTGCAAGAACAAGGCTCGCGAGTACTTATTTTCAGTCAAATGACTCGGATGTTGGACATTTTGGAGGATTACTGTTTGTGGCGATCATATCAATACTGCCGCCTGGACGGTCAGACCCCTCACGAGGACCGAAATAGACAGATTCAGGAGTATAATGCCGAAAACAGTCCAAAATTCCTCTTTATGTTGTCAACTCGTGCCGGAGGTCTGGGTATCAATTTGGCCACGGCCGATGTGGTCATCATTTACGATTCGGATTGGAATCCACAGATGGATCTGCAGGCTATGGATCGTGCCCATCGTATCGGTCAGAAGAAGCAGGTGCGCGTGTTCCGATTCATCACAGAAAACACGGTCGAGGAGAAGATTGTCGAACGGGCTGAAATCAAGTTGCGACTTGACAAGATGGTAATTCAACAGGGACGTCTGGTGGACAATCGCACGACCCAAATGAACAAGGACGAGATGTTGAATATCATTCGTTTCGGTGCGAATCATGTATTCGCATCGAAGGACTCCGAACTGACCGACGAAGATATTGATACGATTTTGGAACGTGGCGAGGCCAAGACCAACGAACAGAAAGCCCAACTCGACGAGATGGGAGAGAGTTCGTTGCGGAATTTCACGGTCGACAACAATGGCGAGGGCGCATCGAGCTCGGTCTATCAATTCGAGGGTGAGGATTATCGGGAGAAGCACAAATTGAATGTCGTCGGGGCTTGGATTGAGCCGCCAAAGCGTGAACGTAAGGCCAACTATGCTGTCGACGCGTACTTCCGTGAGGCACTTCGAGTGTCAGAGCCAAAAGCCCCCAAAGCACCGCGTCCACCCAAGCAACCGATTGTTCAGGACTTTCAATTCTTCCCGCCGAGGCTGTTCGAGCTGCTCGATCAGGAGATCTACTACTACCGCAAGACACTGAACTACAAAGTGCCCAAGAATCCCGAACTCGGCTCGGAGGCTACGAAAGCTCAGCGTGAAGAGCAGCGCAAAATCGACGAAGCAGAGCCTTTGAACGAAGATGAAATTCAGGAGAAGGAGACATTGCTGACACAAGGATTCACCATGTGGACAAAACGTGATTTTAATCAGTTCATCAAGGCCAATGAAAAGTACGGACGCGATGATATCGAGAATATTGCTAAGGACGTGGAGGGGAAGACTCCGGAGGAGGTTATTGAATACAATGCGACATTCTGGGAGAGATGTCACGAGTTGCAGGACATTGAAAGGATCATGGGTCAGATTGAGAGGGGCGAGGCTAAGATCCAGAGGAGACTGTCCATCAAAAAAGCACTCGATCAGAAGGTAGGATTCGCGTCACAAACGAAGTTGTTTGGAATTTTTAAATTTTTCATTTTAACAGATGGCGCGCTATCGAGCTCCGTTCCATCAGCTGCGGCTGCAGTATGGAAACAATAAGGGCAAGAACTACACAGAGAATGAGGATAGGTTCTTGGTTTGCATGCTTCACAAATTGGGCTTCGACAAGGAGAATGTCTACGAAGAATTAAGATCTGCAATTCGGTAAGTTTGTTGACTTTTTCTTGAGTGATTTCTAACCAATTCTTATTGATTATTCCAGCTTGTCGCCCCAATTCCGTTTCGACTGGTTTATTAAGTCCCGCACAGCCCTTGAATTGCAAAGACGTTGCAACACCCTGATCACCCTCATCGAACGTGAGAATCTCGAACTGGAGGAGAAGGAACGTCAAGAGAAGAAACGCAAAGCAACAAAAGGACAAGGAACACCACAGCAAACGCCAGCAGCTACGAAATCTAATCAGAAGCGTAAATCTGAAATTCTATCAACCGAAAAAGCATCAAAGAAGAAGAAGAAGTAGATTGCCAGAACTTGAATATTTAATGAATAAAGAAAAAATAATTAAAGAACAAAATAAAAGAAAAACAAAACAAAACCATTTCTGTTCTCTACACACTTTGAAGTCTGATGTAATGTCGATTTTTGTTTACCTTCTGTCTCAGTGTCTAAGTTATTGTTAGATTGTGTTTTCGAATGTCGAAATTTCATATTAAAAAAATTGATAAGTAAAATGCTAAATCAAGGTTTTCCAATTATTAATAAATTTGATTGTTGGATAAAAGCCATTCCGCCGTATTTTAATTCTACATTCAGTTTGGAGAACTGACACACAGTCTCCATTGGCCATAATCGATGCCATCTCATTCTCAATCCAATCAATCTAGTCATTTTCTTTCGGTGGGCAAATTATTTCATGTTTCCTCATTCCATCATTGAACGCAGCGAGAAAATGACAGAATTTTGATCCGCTCGAAAAATCCAGACTGCTCTATGACCGGATCATGGACTGGATGTTGGATTGTCGGTCTCTATTGGATTATCTGATGACAGGCCGATAGTCCTGTACAATGGAGACCCCAAGTTAAGAAGAGTTTCAATTTTTAAAAAGCAGGTTGAGTGCATTTTCTTATTTTTCCATTTCATTGGACACCCGGAAATATTTTCATGAATATCAAAAAGAGCTCCCATGCGACTTTTTGAAAAAGGCTATTAGGATTATTTTTGTTATATTAGGCGAGCTGGCAGCTGGCGCCAAGCTCTCTGACTATTTATTAAGAGAACTAGATGTAAAAGAATCCGCGTTTGGCGCCAGCGTTACCACTTTATTCTTTCGAAATAGATCCACTCCGACTTTTGATTGCGTACTCGCCGCCATGTTTACAAATAAAGAAAATAAAAACAATGTCATGTCCAGAGACAAAAGGAGATTAGGAACTGACCTACGTTTCACCCTCCGGATACCGCACATTTTATCTTACCGTTACCTCGTGTATGAGGTGGATATACACGGATTCTTGCAGGTCATTTCCACCCTTAAAAGAAAAGAAAAAAACTATCAGCTGCACTAGTAGCTAGACAATATTTTTGTTTCTTTTTTGTTCGTTTATTATCCTTCTTATGAATACAACACACAGAGCTCAATGCCAATTGCGAACTCGTGATGCTGTGCAGGACTTTTCCGTACTGAAATCGCAACGTTTAGGCATGCGAAGAAACGAAAGCGTTAGTAGAACAGAGAAATTGTACAGAGGAAAAAGGGCATTACTTTATTCCTATGAAATCATTTCTTTATTTTTCCTCTAAAAAGTGGATTCACCGTGATTTCACTGATGCATATTCGCCAAGAAATTTATTTGGTGAACTCCAACGACAGCCCTGTGTAAATTTCACCAAATGATTCCCCTTCAAATTCATGAGTGAAGCTTCCATTCCTTGGTAAATCGCATTGTGATTTCTTGGTGAAAATTGGGAAATTTGCCACTGGGCCATCTCCTTTTTAAACTCATCTGTGGTCATGTTCATGTCGTCTGCGGTTTCACAAATACAAAGCCATTTAACCATTTTATGTAGAAGCAAAACAATGTGTTTGCATGTATACTCGAAGGAAGGTCTGTAAAGTCTGGTTACCGAGTTGGGATCCCAAGAACTCTAGGTAAAAAAAATTACGTAGTGTATGTGTATTTGCCTTTGTCAATGTGTCAAGGGTCAATAAAACTATTTTTTTTTTGTGGTTGGGTCGTATAGGATCTGAGGGCATTTATATGCTGTATCTTTAACTACACACCAAGTGCTTATTTAACCTCCAAGTGGTAACCACCGGGTATGGTTATATCGCTAGATATAACTTGCCAAACTTGTGAGCGCGAGTGCAAAACGGAGAAACAGAAGCACTTAAACAACGGCCCTACAAATCTGGAGGTTAGTGCGAGGGGCTAACAACCCCTCCACAGTAAAAAAAAACATGAAGTTATGAGAGAGGTAGGCAGAGCCTCGGATAATGACCTCCTCCTTATGGTAACCAGCGGACTTCGCATTGAGAGTTTGTACCTGGAATGTAAGAACACTCTACACTCCAGGTGCAACTCAAAAACTTGAATCTGTCCTCACGCAGTATAAGGCAGACATTACACATTACTGCGATCCAAGAAATACGATGGATAGGATCAGGGAGAATGAAAAGGAAAAATTGCGACATTTATAATAGCTGGCATCAAATAATTCACATATTTGGATGCGGATTCGTCGTCAAGGATTTCGAGCCAATTAGTGATCGCCTGGCTCCCGTCTGTGATCCGAATCAAGGTCACACTACAAAACATCTTTATGATATGTGCACACGCTCCTAGCGATGATGCTGATGAGTCTAGCAAGGAGGGTTTCTACGACCTCCTGGATAGAGCCTACGAAGCCAGCCCAGAGTACGACGTCAAAATCGTACTCGGAGAATTCAATGCAAAAAATCGGGAAGGAAGACATCTTGATCTTTGGCGGATTAGTTGGAAAGCACAGCCTCCACGAAGTTACAACAGATAACGGCTTCCGACTAATCAACTTTGCTGCAGTTCGTAATACAGTAATAAGAAGCGCTAGGTTTCCAAGACGAAAGATCTACCTGCCGATCTCCGGATTTTCGAACCACCAACCAAATTCACTATGTGTTAATCGGCGCAAGCCACGCATCCAACATCTTGAAAGTGAGCACTTTCCGAGGAGCAAATGTCGACTCTGACCACTTTCTGGTAGTGGCTACCAAAAAAAGAAGTTCAACATCGGTTGCCTTAGCTTATCACTCCGGGTAATGCCAGACACTACAGTGAGCGAATCTCCACACACAGAATAATATCAACACCTTGTGGAACCAACATCGCGAAATAATTAAGAAAAGTGGCCGAGACTACCATAGGTTACCAGCCACCCCCGAAAAAGAACCCGTGGAATGATGATGAATGCGCGTTATTGAAAAGACAGACTAAATGCACGCTTGCAGATGCTGCAACGGAGCAGAGCAGCAAGAGAAAAGTACCGAACAAATAGGAGAAATGAGGAAAAAACCCTGCAAAGGAAGTAAAGAGCATCCGCAGTTTCTCAGCTCAAGGGTTTAGAAGAGTCTCGGACAAAGAACAACACCCGACGTTTTTTTAAAGTGTCGAAGCAATTGGCTTCTGATTTCAGAACCGGGACACAAGCTCTTCGAAAAAGTTAAATAAACCTAGTCACCGAAGCACAGGAAATTGAAGCGGTTTTCAAGCAGCACTTCCAACAGTTGCTGAATGCGCATAATGTCGAGCAAGCTTATGACGAAAGAGAAGCAAGACCAGTCAATGAAGACCCAGTCCAGCCCCCAGCACAGAGGTAGAAAGAACCATCTATTAGGTAGAAAATAACAAGTCCGCCGGGTCGGATGGCAATGGAGGAAGTGTTTTGTTGAACCGCCTGCACTAGGTCATTAACAGAGTGTGGGAAGCATGAATTGATTAACGTCAGCACCTAGCAATTAAGCCTTATCTGACGTGTGACCACTCACACAGGTGTCGTTTATAAGTGTTGACATTCACCCTGATGATCCACCAGCTACAAAAGCACACCTCAACTTTCGAAAGAAAGAAGCGGGTACCCTGCAACTGGATTCACACCAGTACCAATTGAATTAGTGCCAGCCCTTATTCATATTGGTTTGATTCTAGACTACTATTCAGGCAAAACACGGAACTGCACTCAACCCTCGTTTACCGAAAGAAGAGCCGTTGTCCGGTCACGGAAACTGCACTCAACTTTCAGTCACCGAAAGAAGAGCCGTAACCGCGATTTGCGAACAGCAGCTGAGGCCAAACTCAGACAACCACAACCTCCGCGAAGGTCCATCCCACTAGTGAGTTGGCAAATCCTCACTACCCGCGGTACCCGATTGCCCCTGGGTGAGGGGTTAACAGAGAGTGGGAGGAAAATTCATCTACAAAATAGGCGATCCTATCTGCCGTTCTGCAACACAATAGTCGGTACGTACAAGTGTGGCTTTTGGCAGGACAACGATAGACCAAATATTCACACTGAGGTAAATCCTGGGAAAGACCAATGAATTTCAAGTTGAAACCCACCATCTTTTCATCGACTTCAAAGCTGCTTATGACAACATCCACCGTCAAGAGCTTATGATGGCGATGTCTGAATTCGGAATCCCGTAAAAACTGATCCAGCTGCGACGCATGACGCTAAACAATACGCAGTGCGGTGTGCAAATGGGTAAATGCGCAGAGTTTAGACAAGGAGGTGTGCAGTCATATGATTTCTTAAACAAAGCAGATAGTACGCAAGGCAGGTGTTAGCACAGATAACACTATCTTCAACAAATCCACCCAGATCTTAGGCTATGCAAACGACGTAGACATAATCGGTCGCTTCCTAGAGAGCTGTGCTTAAGGCCTCCACAGCGATTGAAGAACAGGCGAATCTCGTTGGACTTGGAGTGAATGAGGACAAAACAAAGTACATGCTATCAACAAACAAAGCAACGTCTGTCCACCGCCTAGGACAACACGTCACTGTAGGTAGCAGCAATACCGAGGTAGTTAAGGAATTCACCTACCTTGGAAAAAACATCAATCCCACAAACGACATCTTAATGGAGATCTGGAGAAGAATTACCCAAGCGAACCGCTGCTGCTTCTGTTTGGCAAAACAATTGGGTTCAAAACTCCACACTCGAAAGACAGAGTGTCTGCTATACAAAACTTTGATTTTAAAAGTTCTACTCTACGGCGCGGCGCCGATTGCTGGACGACAAGTAAAAAAGGGAAATTGATACTGAGCACTTTCCAAAGAAAAATTCTTCGACGGATTTTCGGTCCCGTATGCGACGATGGCGAATGGAGAAGAAAGTTCAACCGAGAACTGTACGAGCTGTACCAAGATGTGGATGTAGTCCAAAAAGCCAAGAAAAGACGACTACATTGACACGGCCACATCGAGCGAATGGACGACAACGCTCCAGCCAAGAAAGACTTTTCATCCCAGCCCACAGGTTCGAGAATGCAAGGAAGACCGAACCTACGGTTGATTGCAGATGCCAGAGCGCTTGGTTTCGGCGACTGGAGAGTGCATGCGAGGGACCGATCACGCTGGAAGGCTACAATATATCAGGCTGAGATCCTTCATGGATTGTGAGCCGGTTAAATCAAATCAATGAATTTTAAAATCTATACTTCCCTTTTTCTTCGGTACCTTTTTTTCAAGTCGTAACGCTGCTATAGCGACTGAGGCCATCGTCTATCGTCGCGAAATAAAAACAAACATTTTACTTAAATCCATATTGCCAACCCTAAAAAAGAAATTCTAACTACACCAATGACTTTTTCTCTCACACATAATGCTCCAATTTTCAAAGAAAAGTGATAACGAAAAAGAAGTTTAACGACATTATTCGACAAAATAATTGATTAAATTTAAAAAAAATACCCTTTCAGGAGAATAAATAGGAACACAATGCTTATCAGCGAGCGTAAGCATACCTCATGCATGCTAATCAATTACAGGGTAGCCACTTTTCGTTGTAAATGTTCTAAATGTGAAATCGATTTCTAGCTTTAGGAGAAAAATATCCAGAATAAAAATGTAAACAAAATGAAAAACTGTTATTGGTATTATGTCTTGTATAGTAATAAATAAATACTAACCTACAAAATTTAATAACCTTCTATTTAAAGTAATACATATTTGCTTTTTGAACTAATCAAAAACACCCTGTATTATAGAACCATTTCTCGCTTTGCTATACATTCAGAATTCTGATTGAGGCATCAACATTGATCAAGTAAAAGCCGCAGTCAGTATTCGCTCCCACACTAACTCGATCGCTACAAAACTAGAAATTCAATCGATGCTACATTCAAATTCGAGGCCTTGCAAATTCCTGTAGGTTGTCGGTGTAGGTTCTTTTTTCTCACTTTTTGCTTACTTGACTGACTGACATAAGCAAGTGAAGTCCAAGTGGGAACTTAACATTTATTTCGGGAAGCACAATAAAAACAAGTTCTGGTTTTGTTCGACATTTCAGTGACTTATATTTCGTTTAAAGAAGACGACCGCTGATTTTTTTTTCAATAAGTGCTTAACAAATACGTTATAATACCCAAAAAAAAATATCCTTATGCAAATATTGGTGTGCTCATATTTATTGAGAAAATAACAGTGACTTGTTTATAAGAAAGGTAAATACAGTTTTTTTTTTCTGACCAAGTTTGGAATACACCATATTTGATCAGTTTGAATTTGTATTTATTTCAAAGGCAAATTTAATTAAATTTAGTAGTTTCAATGATTTCGGAAGTTAGTGAGTCGTTTTATAAGACTAATATGTATCTACTGCTTTGGGCATTCAAAGAAAACCGAAGGTGAATAAAAATCTCATCAAATAAAGAAATCAACAAATATGTGCAATATTATTGTAATTCTGTATTATTATTTTTTTTGAACAAGTAGTTAAGAACTACATGGTAAAATGGTAATGTAATTTTAAACGAGCCTAGCTGCTGGTAAAATGATATCACTAAGTTAGCTTCTTTTAAACATTTAGATATGTACATCTTCCATGTTGGTATTGTTAGAATATTTAAGAATATCATAAACATTGATTTATCTTTAAGAATATTTTTGATTATAGGTTGTAATACGGAGCACTGTTCTAAGATGTGTATTAGGTTTAATGTTGTATTGCAAGTTGAACAAATTGGTGGTGGAGTGTTTTTGTTAAGGAGGTGATGGTGTGAAGTTAATGTGTGTCTGAGTCGTAAAAGTATGAAATTCTATAATTTCCTTTAAGAGGCATAAATAGGGATATATGTATAATATGTGGGCTTATAGGGATTAACTTTTTTTGTAGTGATGGTGATAATAGCCCTAGTTGTGGTTAATATCGTCTCTTGATGTTTTTGTGATCGAATGAATGAATCAAATATGATTCATGATGAAAACGATGAATCATATATGATTCATTACTGCAAATGATGAATCATATATGAATTACTACTTAAAAATAATATGATTAATGGTAAAATATGAATCATACATGACTCGTTATTTTCAACAGTGAATTGTTTTTACCATGAATTATATATGATTCATTTATTTTCTCATAATAGATAACAATGAATCATGCATGATTTATCATTTTCTGGCATGAATTAACTTTGATTCATCACTTTCATATAAGTCATATAAGATTCATCATAAAAAATATATATGTAAATAAATAAATAGAGTAGCGCGGCAGTTCTTGAAAAGCCAATTCTCTGGGTGCGTGTGAAGAATTTAACGCCGATTCGGAGCGGAAACGTTGAGAAGCACCTTTTCATGACAGGTTAATACTCTTGGGAGTTTTCGCTTCTTCGCAAGAGGCAGTGCCTGTGAAAGATGGAATAAAGACTATGGGCACAAGTAGGACTCGCACCCACGACGTTCTGCTTAGAAGCCAACGCACCTTACCACTAAACTACGGACACTACAGATTCATCATAAGCAGTAATGAATTATGTGTGATTCATAATTTTTACCATGATACATATGTGATTCAAAATTTTTATCATGAATCACAATTGATTCATAAATTTTACATGCACCATATGTAATGAATCATTTTTGCCATGAATCATATTTGTTTCATCATTTCCTGCCTTGAACCATATTTGATCCATAATTTTTTCCATGAATCAAATTTGTTACATAATTTTATTTAATGGATCATGACTCCGATGGTTTCGTAATATCACTGATAAGAAAATAGTTTCTTATCTGTGGTAATATCATCCACGATTCATTTTTGCCTGGCATGAATCATGTGTTATTTATATGAATCATAATTTTATCACTTCTTAGCATAATCATATTCGAATAATCATTTTAAATCATATTCATTACTGCATCTGAGGAATCATATATAATATATAATATATCATGATATCAATCTGGCAGACGGCAAATGCCATGCTTAAATGATTTTTGTATGTATAATTATGTAATAACTAATAACTGCTAGTTGAATCGTAAATCAATAAAAATCAACTATCTAATGTAACAAAAAATCTATATCATGATATAAAATTATGAATCGATTTGATTCATGTTAAGAAATGAATCATACATGAGTATGATATTTGCAACGATGAGTCATTTTTGATTCATTGTTTGCAGCCATGAATCATATATAATCCATCATTTTTGCCATACATCATATTTGATTCATCATTTTCAATAATAAATCATATGTAATTCATTATCATTTCCTGGCATGAATTAAATTTTATTCATCATTTTATATCATGAATCATATATGATTCATAATTTTCAGCAATGAATATTATATAAAATGATGAATCTAGGTTGATCTATGGTAAAAAAAATGATCTATTCATGGCTGCAAACGATGAATCAAATTTGATTCATGATGTAAAATGATATGAAAATAAAGAATTAAATATGATTCATTCGAGAGTATGATGCATCAATAACGAGTTATATATGCTGCAGATGAGAAATCATTTATGATTCATGGTTGCAAATGATGATCGTATTTGTTTCACAACATAGTTGTTGTTACATGAATCATATCTGATTCATCGTAGTTAAAAGGTGTAGTGCTCAATCGTCGACGAAAGGTGAGCATTTTCGATTTTAAAGAAATCACCAAGTTGTTGTTGATCTCGTTTATAAATATTGAGTACTAGCCGTATCCGACCCCTCGAACGTCGCACAGTGGCCCGTTTTCACTTTTTACCTTGCAAAAATCATAGCTCCTAAACGAAAAAAGATATCGCTTCAATTATTTTTTTATTTAGCAGGGAATTTCCAAAGCTATGTTTTAACAAAATATGTTCACAGGGTGTTTCAGAATAAAGTCCCAAAGTTGGAAGTTTTTTCAATGTCATAAAAATTGTAAAAATGTTTCCATAATGGCGAAAAATTTGTCGTCTCCAAAATAAAAAGTAAACACAGATTTTATCAAAATGCAATGTAGTTTGAAATCATTAAATCAATTGATAAAATGCAAAATTTTGTAGGCAAATATTTAAACAATTCTCATTTTCCAATGACTCTACTAAGCTATGTCTACAGTCAAAATATCATAAAAATGTCTTTACCGGGCTTACAAATAAACTGATATTCATCAATTGTATTATTTATTTCTATATTAATCTTTAGCTAACATCGTTTCACCACATTTTAGTGCCTTCAGCTTCAAAATGATTATAAGAAACAGATATTTCCAGGTATGAAGTTTGATACTTTTAGGTAGGTAGATGGCTTTTTCAAAACAGTAGGTTTCAATTTTTTTCTTGGAAAATGCAGCATTTAGTTTCATGTCTAATATAATTACAGCATTAGTTAATTTGTCATACGCAGCTATTTCAATAGAAAAAAAACAGAGACTTTGTTCACCTCTTTTGTCACTTTACTCTAATTACAGTCTTCACAAAAGATTTAAATAATTGTATTCAAACAACATAAATTGAATTTTAAGTAGGCAATTCATTTTCAGTGTACTTGTAAGGCCCATTGTAATTTTTTAACTTAATTGAATTTTAGTGATTCTCTGTTTAGCATTTAAGTGACAGACAAATTAGATACTAACATATGGTAATATCAGTATAATAATAAATTTGTAATAATACTAGTAGCAAATTAAAAACAAACCTCGACTGTCGACTGTCAACATTGATCACACCTGAAGTCATTTTTTGATACAAAAGAGGAATGATTTCAGCTCTTTTAATGCAAGGCCTGTTTTTTCAAGTTGCAAATTACCTTTACTGCGTTTGAAACTATCAAAATTTAAGACAATTTTTATAAAAGATATTTACATTTTAATTTTCCGGTGGAGGTGCGATTCTTAAGGGAACTATGGTAAGCCATACGAACAGCATTATTTTTGCCTTAATACTAGCCATCATTGGGCAAAAACCAAGTCTAATCAACAGCAGCGAACAAAAACCCAACATAATATTTATTTTGGCAGATGATTTGGTAATTAGAAAAAATTGTTCTTTCAAACTCCTCAAAAAATTAACTTGTTTCAATTCAATTGAAGGGTTTCAATGATGTTGGCTTCCATGGGTCCGCTCAAATCCCAACACCCAATATCGATGCTTTGGCCTACTCTGGAATTATTCTCAATCGATATTATGTGAACCCCATTTGCACGCCATCAAGATCAGCCTTGATGACTGGCAAATACCCCATCCATACTGGTGAGATTTTCTTGAACTTGCCCCGATACATGTTAAATTTCCCGATTTAAGGTATGCAACATAGAGTTCTTTACGGCGCCGAACCCCGAGGACTGCCACTTAGCGAAAAATTGATGCCGGAGTATTTCAATGAATTGGGGTAATTATTTCACACAGCACATTACACATCTCTTATGAATTATTTTAATCCGAAAACTTAAGATACTCTTCCCATATTGCAGGTAAATGGCATCTAGGCCATTACAAGCGAGTTTATACGCCTTTGTATAGAGGTTTTCAAAGTCATGTGGGCTGTCTCACCGGTCATCATGATTATTTTGATCATACAGCTGTGGAAAACCCCTCATGGGGGCTGGATATGCGAAATGGTATGATGCGATTGTGTGTATATACATTTTTCTTCATAACGCAATTGAATATTGTGCGAGAGTGTACAATGTTTGTATTAAAGCAGGTGTTAATTGAAAACTTTTACAGGTTTGGATGTAGCGTATGATTTGCATGGGAAGTACAGTACTGACATCATAACTGACGAAGCTGTACGGGTGATCAGGAAGCGAAATGCTTCTATGCCATTGTTTTTGTATGTTGCGCACGTGGCTGTGCATTCGGGGAATCCATATAATCCCTTACCAGCTCCGGATGAGGCAGTTGAACGCATAAAGAATATAACAGACTATAACCGGCGAAAATATGCAGGTATATGTTGAATTAAAGTGGCGCCCAATACTTATCCCAAAAATTGTCAAATATCTATTCATTGTTTCTTGTAGCCATGTTGTCGAAACTCGATGACTCTGTTGGTGCTGTTGTTGAAGAGCTAAACAGGCAAAATATCCTTTCGAACTCGATAATAATCTTCAGTACTGACAATGGAGGTCCAGCTGAAGGCTTCAATTTGAACCATGCGTCCAACTGGCCATTGCGCGGTGTCAAAAATACCCTCTGGGAAGGAGGAGTTCGAGGTGCTGGCCTAATATGGTCCCCAAAATTAGCCAAACTACAACGTGTTTCAGAGCAGACAATGCAAATAGCTGATTGGCTGCCGACTTTAATGACTGCCATTGGAGCTCCTTTAAGGTTCATAATTATTTTTGTTGTTCAGATCTAAACAGAGTAAATGCCTATCAAATTTCAGCAACAAAGACTCAAAACTCGATGGGATAAGTATCTGGGATGAACTTTCAACGGGCGATGAATCAAAACGAACGAAAATCCTCCACAATATCGATGATATTTGGGGCAGTGCTGCGGTAACAGTGGGTGATTGGAAAATTCACAAGGGAACCAACTATGATGGAACATGGGATGGGTGGTATGGACCAGCTGGGATACGTGATGAAACATCGTACAATGTCTCGGCTATTTTGAATTGCCCAGCTGGCAAAGCGATTTCTTCAATTAAAATGATGCCAACAAAGGAGAAAATTTTCCAATTGCGAAGACGCGCAACGGTGAATTGCAACAGTAATGAGATCGATAAGACTTCCTTTATGAGTGGAACACCCTGTAAGCCTTCAGAGGCACCATGTTTGTTCAATGTTAAAAAAGATCCTTGTGAGCAAATCAATTTGGCTCAAAGGTGAGTTTTTTTTTCTCTCCAAAATGGTTGCATTTGTTTTTGAATAGCAACAATAGTGATCAAAGATTCGTCACAAACAAATTTGCAATATGCTGGAAACAAGATTAATTTCATATTTCAAAATATTTTGCATTTTTGCTTAACCTAGTCAATTACAAATTTTGTGTCATTTATTCAATGTAGGCACTCCGAATCCATGACAATAGTTTGATTTACAAAGATTTGTGGGAATGTAGTTTCTTCTTAGCGCAACGATCGCTCTCTGCACGCCAATTTATTATGTGATTTTCCTGTAATAAGTGCTCTAGAAAAAAATGCAGATGATGGATTGTGAAAATTTGTAAATCTAATTAATCCAATATGATTTTAAGTGCACTGCAATTGAATTAAATCAAAGACATTAGCATATTTATGCGGTTTTTGTTGTGAAGGTTCACTCAATTAGCTTTTTTCCACAACCAAATTGAAGTGAATTACAAAACAGAAAGACCTATTACTCTAATTATTAATTTTTTTCTTGTTTATTTTTAAGAATTTTCAATTCATCTCATAATTAAATTTTTTGTAGGTACCCAAACATACTTGAAGCCCTCTTAACCGAATTGGAAGCTTATAACGCGACCGCTCTGCCACCGTCCAACAAACCAGTCGACAGTCGCGCTGATCCTCGATTCTGGGATAACACATGGACAAATTTTGGAGATTTTAGTATCGAAAAATAACAATTTGGAAGCAATAGTCAATAAACAATAAAAATGTAATTAATTGTGGACAAAATAAATGTTTGTTGTTAAAGACTATTCAAAAAAGACTTCAACGAAAAGGCTGCAGATATATACGAATTGTTTTGGAAATCAACATTTTCGAATTTCTTTTAGTTCTGTTCTTACTTATCTCGTTACCAACCCCTTTCCACTTTCCCAGATTACCGATCCCTAGCTTCATTAAAAAATCATTTTCTCTATGATATTTTAAATTCGATAAATTTGACATTATGTGTTTTATAGACCAGTATAACGTTTGTGGGATCACAGTTCGATAACCAGACCTTACAGATAGATAGTTTTTCTGAAGACAGAAATTGAAAGAAGTATCTCCACAGATCCTTACGGTGTCTTAAAGGCTAAAGGCTAAATTACAAACACGCTTCAGCTTCGGCTTGGTCTGCCTTACGATGCACTCGCTTCAAGTTTGCTTTGAATGACAGTTCTCCCTCCATTACCTGTTACTTCATCTTCCCTCCAATACAGCTTTGCCACTTTACTGTTTTCGAAGTAGATCAATTTTGATTTTTGAAAAACTTTGAAAATCAACTATCTACTTCGCACCATCAAGAATTTCTTATAATCTACTTCACTCTGAAAAAACTTAATTGGATTTTACTTGATATTTCCAAAATCCGCTTCGATTAACTCATTAAGTACACAATTTTACGCCTACAGTTTATAGTGATAAATGGCATTCCTTCATTATACTTCTCTTATTTTCATTAGGAAAATAGATAAGCGACATCTGCAATAAAGTTTCTGTCCTTATACCCGACCAAAAAGCGGGCACAGTTTACAACACTAAATCGTTTAATATTTTAGGCCGTGTGCGACTTGCGCTTAAATTTTGGTTGAATTCAACCAATAATGTCATATTTTAGTCTGCTAGTTAATATTTATTATGTGATGTTCCAAGTTAAACACACAGCTTTACTGTTCAACAGTTTCTTTATTAGACTTTACTTCAAATGGTCTCACTTAGCAACTAACTTGACAACTCAATGTATAACTTACTTAAGAGCTAGCAATGAAGAAATGACGTATTGTGTATGCAAATGAGATTATAGGCTGAGTGTCGACAACAGCTGAGTTGTTGGCTCAGCAATCTCATGTGCATACACTACACGTCAGTATAATTAATACACTACAATGTCCCCCACAAATTCAAAATAAAATGTTGTTATTTAAATAGTTTACTTTTTTAAACTCCTTATTGGATATCTATCTTTGTTTTGGAACTGTGTCCAATCTATTTTTCTAGGTTTCTTAGCGTTTAGGTTAGCTTCAATATTTGTGCTCAAATGTGAGTCGTTGTTTACATTTTCATTTTGTTCCAGAGTTTCAACATTTATAACTTGATTACAGTTTTGATTTTCAATACTATTATTATCATTCAACTTATTCTTTTCTTCAATTTCTTTTACATGTATTTTTTCAGTTGGATCATAATATAAATTATCATTACTATCATGCTTTACATATATTAATCTTAACTGATTTAAATGTCTCTTCCAAAAAATATTACTTTTATTCAATGGTGTTACTACATAATATTGTTTTCCCAATACTTTAACAATTTTACTTTTTGACCAACTCTGTTTTCCTGGTTTTGAATAGTCTTTAGCAATTACATAATCACCTATTTTAAAGACTTTGTTGTTTTTTCCGTTATAATATTTTTGTTGTCTTTTTTTCATATTTCTTACTTTTAAGCTAGTCATTTTCTTATGGTTTAGGGTTTTATTGTTTTTAATTGGGTTAATAATGTCAAAACGGCTTCTTAAATTTCTGTTAAACATTAACATAGCAGGAGAAGTTCCTGTGGTACTATGGATGGAGTTGCGATAGTCCAGAAGGAAAGCTTCCAAATATTTATTTAAATCTGTTGTTTTATTGATTGAATGCATTGACCTTTTCAAGGCATTTTTGCAAATCCTTACACTATTTTCCGCCTGTCCATTTGTGGCTGGATGACCAACCGGACTGGTTTTGTGAACGATTTGATTTCTTTCTAAAAAAAGTTTAAATTCTTGCGACACAAAAGAAGTTCCGTTATCTGTGACAACTACTTTTGGTATTCCAAATCTTGAGAAAAGAGACCGAAGCTTATTGATTGTGTTGCTACTTGATATATTATCTCCCATGTCGATGCACTCAATCCATTTTGAGTGTGCATCTATTACGACTAAAAATTTTCTATTAAAAATGGGTCCCATATAATCTAAGTGCAGTCTTTCCCAGGGGTGTTCTGGCCACTGCCAGCAAATAAGCGGTGCTTTATTAGGAGAAACTTGAGTTTTCATGCAACTCTCACAAGACCTAACAACCTTTTCAATTGCATCGTCCATCGAAGGCCACCAAAAATAACTGCGCCCCAAACTTTTTGATTTAACTATCCCTAAATGAGTTTTGTGTATCTCTTCTAGTACCATGTTTCTCGACGCATCCGGAACAACTAGTCTACAACCCCAGAATATACAACCTTCTTCGATGGATAGTTCATTTTTACGAATGAAATATGGCCTTAATTGTTCATTTTTGCATTCTGAAGGCCATCCCAACGTTATGTAATTAGATATTTCTAATAATAGCTTATCATTTGCCGTTGCCATCTTGATGTCTTCGAAAGACGACTTTAAACATCCAAATTCACTCACAAAATTTATGCAAACATCAGAAGAACAAAGTTTTTCTGTTTTTTTTAAATCAACAGGAGACCTGGACAAATAATCAGCTATGTTGCATTTTGAGGTGACATATTCTAAATCAAATGTGTATGCAGATAAAAATAAAGCATAACGCTGTAATCTATTTGCAGACATAGGTGGTATTCCTTTCTGGGATCCAAAGATCGCAATTAAGGGCTTGTTGTCTGAAACTAAAGTGAACGATCTGCCGAAAAGGTACTGGTGAAACTTCTTAACACCGAACATAATTGACAAAGCTTCCTTCTCAATTTGGGAATACTTTGTCTCCACCTCTGATAAGCGCTGAGATGCAAATGAAATCGGCCGCTGAACCCCACTACTATATGCATGCACCAAAACTGCTGCTATTCCCTTAGGACCTGCATCAACTATCAATTTTAGAGGTACGTTAGGATCGTAGTATGCTAAAACCTGATTTGATGTTAATAGTTTTTTAACATTCTCGAAACATTTATCTTCCTCAATACCCCAATTGAAATCTTTTTGTTTTGACAGCATATCATACAGCTTTTCAGCCACCAAAGCCATGTTGGGCATGAATTTTCTATAGAAATTTATTATTCCCAAAAAAGATTGCAGTTCCACTAAAGAATGTGGTCTGGCAAGCTTCAAAATGGCGTTCACACGATCTTCGTCCATATGGATACCGTTACCATCTATTACGTGACCCAAATACTTAACTGACTTTACCATAAATTCACATTTCGATTTTGAAACCTTTAATCCAGCGCTCTCCAGTCTATTCAATACAGCTGAGAGTATTTTTAAGTGCTCACTTTCATTGGTGGCGCTTATTAACAAGTCATCTACAAATGCTTTAACGCCTTTCATGCCAGAAACTAACTGCTCTATGATTTTTTGAAACAGGGCGGGTGCAGGAGCTAAACCAAAAACTAACCTGGTATAGCGAAACAAGCCTTTGGTGGTTGAAATTGTGGTGAGATCCTTTGATTCATCTTCTAACTCTATCTGTTGGTATGCCATGGAAAGATCAATTTTAGAAAACACTTTAGCACCATGCACATCCGCAAATACTTCCTCTATAGTAGGCAGGCAATATTGATCAACACACAGCTGAGAATTAAGAGTGACTTTGAAATCACCACAGATTCTCACATCGCCATTCTTTTTTAATATTGGCACAATCGGAGTGCCCCACGCTGAATATTCTACCGGCTCTAATATACCTAAGCGAACCAATTTGTCGATTTCGCATTCAACTTTTCCTTAATAGCAAATGGTAACCTGCGTGGCTTAAAATACTTCGGCAAAGCGCCATCTTTAAGCTTCAAGGACACTTTGTGTTTATTAAAAGTACCTAGAGCACCATTAAATATAGATGAAAACCTATTTATAATGGTTTTAAGAGCAATGTTCTCACTATTTATGCTATATAATCCATCAAATTTAATATCAAACTTTTCCATAAAATCCCTGCCTAAAAGCGGCGGACCACCATTTTCAATGACAAATATATCAAGTAGCGCACTTTCATTTTTGAAAACTAAATTTACCTGATATAACGATATACCGACCGGGGATATGCTTTCCACTGTAGCTTTTGAAAAATTTGCTCGTTGAAAAGATCTCGCTATTTGAAAATTTTTTTATGTACACTGCTTTCGAAATAGCTGATATTGGAGATCCGCTATCCAACTCCATGCACATCGCAACTCCATTCACCGTAACTTCTACCGTTATCGGATTATTTTTGTCATTTTTATTTCTAAAATGAAAAAGAGACAACCCATCATCATCATCCTCATTATCGTCACTATAACTGTCATGCATATACTTAACATAGTTTTTTTTACGGTTATCAGAATTTACAGTACACATTTTTTGTAAATGACCTTTCAAATTACACTTTCTACATATGTAGTTACTGAATCGACAATCTTTCTCCTGATGATTTGTATATCCGCATACCCCGCAACGCCTTTTTCTGTCAGTTCTGCCGCCTTCTTCATGCACATCCACGTGTTTTGTTTGATGGAATGGTTTTGTTGGTTTTATTCGGTGGATTCCACTCGATGCTGGCTCCGATTTTATGACCACCGATTCATTTACACCATCAGTAGAATATTGATTTTTTATGCATTCCACTGACGAAGCTATAGTGATAGCCTTCTGGAAAGTTAAGGTCTCTACGTCTTCTAAGAAGAGTTTGTCCTTTGTAGGTCCACGAGGCAGTCCCAGTATAAATCTATCACGCAAGGATACCTCTAGATGAGCACCGAATAAGCAACTTTTGGCCAAATCACGAACTCTTGCCGCCCATTTGGAAATGCATTCGTGGTCTTCTTTAGTGGCCATATAAAACTTGTTTCTCTCTGCAAATCCAGAAATAATTGGCTGAAAATGCTTTTCGAGTGCTCCGACACACGTGTCGTAAGATGTATCAGGATTACTTATTAGCTCCGGCTGGATTAAGCTTTCAAGAAGTTTGTATGATGTAGAACAAAGACCTCCGATTAAATTAGCTTTTTTCTTCTTTTGATCTACGACATCATTTGCGATGAAATATTGTTCTAGACGTACTTTATAGATTGACCAGTCATCTTCGTCTTGATTGAACTTTGGATGGTTATTAGAAAGATTTGCCATGATCTTAACTTCTTCCACCATCCTCGTCGCCAATGTGATGTTCCAAGTTAAACACACAGCTTTACTGTTCAACAGTTTCTTTATTAGACTTTACTTCAAATGGTCTCACTTAGCAACTAACTTGACAACTCAATGTATAACTTACTTAAGAGCTAGCAATGAAGAAATGACGTATTGTGTATGCAAATGAGATTATAGGCTGAGTGTCGACAACAGCTGAGTTGTTGGCTCAGCAATCTCATGTGCATACACTACACGTCAGTATAATTAATACACTACAATATTTAACACATTTTTTCCACCATGTAGTGTCAAAATTAAATCGAACATTTGAACACAATTCGGACACTGCCCAAATTGTAGATCTGTCTATATAAACTTTTGATAATAACTGAATGCCCCTCTTTGCGTCAATTTATCCAAGGCGACAATAATAGCCGTGTTTTATTGGAAACTTAGCTTAGCTCAGTAATACGAATTACACGTCAAACAACAACCGAAAACTGAGTAAACATTATTTAGGAATTTCCTCAGGATAAGGTTTCGGCAATTCGACACTCAAGTTTTTCGTTGTGTTTCTTGTTTATTTGATATAATCAAATGTTAAAACCTTTTGGAAGAAAACAGTTTTTCACCATAGAAACTCATGTAAAAAAATGGCTTTCAGATAGGTCTCAAGATGGCGTTTGAAAGGTTTCGATATTTGATATTCTGGTGAACGAACTCAGTTTAAAAACTGACTATAGCGTTTTATTGGAATTTCTTCCTATTCCTGAGATAACCTAAGTTCCCAATAAAAAACGGCTAATATACACTATTTTAAAATCTACTTCGCTTTTTCTCAATCTTCATCGCTTTTTTCTAAATCAACTTCGATTCCTTTCTTTTCAAGTGGCAACACTGCTCAAAAAACAAACGAATTTTGTGTGTGTACTTTTTTCTTAAACAGCTGTTGAGCTGTCAGACAAAGCAAAAGTTTAGCATTATTGAATTGAACTAGAGCTTACGCTTGCAGTCACGTTACGTTCGAAAAGTGAAATCGAAGCGTCATTGTGATAGCAAGCATTGAATTCCTTATAGCTGAACTCGTAAACGTCAGGCGAAGCTGAAACTGAAGCGTCTTTGTTTCAGCCTTAAGACTTAAAATTTTTATAAGCTCTTGATTGTACAATTGCATAACGGTTGTCGAGGAAAATTGAAAGTAATATCGATTTGAAATTGCGTGAAAATATTGGAAAATAATTAACCTTTTTGCAAAGATCTCGGCTACGAGGCCTTGTTACCCATTGTAATGAATAGGCCTTTCTTTTGATGTATCATTTGGTGGATTTTGGAAGATTTTTTTTCTGCCCAAAATTATGGCAAAAAAAGAAACCAATTTCGCCTAATTCAACATATTTCATAGTTCACATTATTCTTATAGCTTAATAAAGATCTAGAGAGTATCGGACCATGAACAACACCTGGCGTTTCTTTAAAAGGTGGAAGAAATTAGCTTCTGGTTTAAGAACCGGGACAAAGGCTCTTAGAAACAGTGAAAGAGATCTAGTCACTGAAGCACAGGGAATTGTAGATGTTTTCTAGCAGAACTTCCAACATCTGCTGAATGCGCAAAATTTCGAGCGAGACAATGAAGAAAAAGAAACAAGACCAGTCAATGAAGATTCAGTCCCAGCCCCAGCGCAAAGAGCCATCCAAAATCTAAAATATATCAAGTCCGGCGGGTCGGATGGCATACCTGCTTAGCTCTTTAAATATGGTGGAGGTGTTTTGATGAATCGCATGCACCAGGTCATCAAGAAAGAGTGGGAGGAAGAATGCATGCCCACTGACTGTTCGATAATTTCGATGCCCAATCTGAAAAAAGGCGATCCTATGTCATGCAAAAACCACCGCGGCATATCCCTGCTTGATGTTGCATACAAGATCCTATCCAATGTACAGCGTCTTAAACCGTTCTGCACACAATAATCGGCACGTACAACGATGGACAAAATATTCACACTGAGGCAGATCCTGGAAAAGACCAACGAATTTCTAGTCGAAACCCACCATCTTTTCATCAACTTCAAAGCGGCTTATGAAAGCATCCAAGAGCTATGATGGCGATTTCTGAACTCTAAATTCGGAATCCCGAACAAACTGATCCAGCTGTGCTGCATGACGCTTAAGAATACCCAGTGCAGTGTGCAAATGGGTAACAGCTCATCCGAGTTGTTTCAAACATGCGCAGGGTTTAGACAAGGAGATGCGCTGTCATGTGACTTCTTCAACATAGTCTTGGAGCAAATAGTGCGCAACGCAGGTATGAGCACGAGAAACACTATCCTCAACAAATCCACCCAGCTTTTAGGCTATGCGGACGACATTGACATCATCGGTTGATCCAAGAGAGCTGTGCTTGAGGCCTTCAGAGCGATTGAAGAACAGGCGAAACTCGTTGGTCTTGAAGTGAATGAGGACAAAACAAGGTACATGCTATCAACAAACAAAGCAAGATCTGTCCACCGCCACTGTCAAAACGTCACTGTTGGTAGCAGCAATTTTGAGGTAGTTAAGGAGTTCACCTACCTTGGAACAAACTTTAATCCCACAAACGACACCTTAGTGGAGATCCGAAGAAGAATTACCCTAGCGAACCGCTGCTGCTTCGGTTTGATAAAACAACTGGGTTCAAAACTTCTCACCCGAATGACGAAATGTCTGGTATACAAAACTCTGATTTATATCAGTCCTACTCTACGGCGTCGAGTGCTGGACGATAAGTAAGAAAGGGGAATTGATACTGGGCACTTTCAAAAGAAATATTCTTCGACGGATTTTCGGTCCCGTATGCGACGATACCGATTGAATAAGAAGGTTCAACCGAGAACTGTACGAGCTGTACCAAGATGTGGATGTAGTCCAGAAGGCCAAGAAAAGACGACATTGGCTAGGCCACATCGAGCGAATGGACGACAACGCTCCAGCCAAGAAAGTCTTCTCATCCCAGCTGCGAGGTTCGAGACGGAAAGGAGGACCGAAATTATGGTACAAAAACCAAGTGACTGGAGAGTGCATGCGAGGGACCGATCACGATGGAAGGTTGAGATCCTTCATGGATTGTGAGCCGGATAAGTAAGTAAGTAAGTAGTATCACAATGGTAACGACATCAACTGTCAGCCCCTCAATCTAACCTAACCTATACGTAAATGGGTGGCTATGAATCTATAGGCAGAAACTTCGACAAAACGCAAGTTCTGAAAAATTGATGATAGCGAAGACAAACATCGATCGGTTATTCACAGAAGTGTTAATCAATAGTTTAGGAACGTTGTGCCATGTAGGGGTACTTCAGTTGAATTAAGTTTGTCCTACTCTAAAACCTACCTAAATTGTTGGAGTCAATTGTTTGTGATATCCTGTTTTTCAACTTTTCTTCTGTTATGTGTGAAAATCAACATGGCTTTGTAAAAGAAGAGTCTACAGTCACAGCATAGAGAATCTTTCTTAAGCCGTACCTACTACTCGAATGTGGATCTCCTTTCTACACTCTGTCTTTCCCGATCATTTTAATATACAGAAATTTAAGACCAATGTATACCGACACCTCATTTCTAACCCCTTTTCCCCTTCTTAAAGCATTCACCATGTCTCTGACATAAAAAGGGAATAAAAACCCCTTGAGTGGGTGCAAATTATAAAGAAAAAAACGTGTAACCTTCTACTAAACAAGTAGAATGTACGTTCTAGATCTTCTATTTTCCTTACGTTATTGCAAAAACATAACTCATATTTGACAACATCCACAAAAACTCAAACATTTTAGCGGTTAAGTTTTAGATTGAAATTATTTCGTCAACTGATGAAATTTTATTGTTTTCAGCCAAAGATTGACAGTAGTCTGGTAAAAGGTAAAACACAGTCCTTCAGACTTGACCATCAGGTCAGCTATGAAACTATTTGATTCTGTTTACAATTGAAGGTAATTTGAAATTCCGACGAGAATCCCATTAGAACTATAACTGATTTCGATTTCTTTAATTCAACTCAACACAAAACTAGCTACTGTGCTTGAATCTACGTCCTTGGTCTCTGATCTCAAACCAAATATGATATGTATCTTGTTTTGAGTGTCATCATCATCATTATAGATTTCATAAACTTCTGAACGAAGTTTGGTATGACAACTTTTTGTTGTAACTGTCTTAACATAAGTGATTGAAATTTTTATTTCGTGCGATCAATCTAATGCAATGCAATCCCACACAGAAGTTTTCGTCATTTTCCTTAACAAACACTTGTGGGAATTTATTTTTTGTTATTTTCTAGGTTTTCTGCTACCGCACCACAACAAATTTCAACAAATTGCACAAAAAAAATCAGACTTACATATTTTAAGACCTCATTTATTTTGTGTGGAAGCTTGAGGAGCGCATTACCATGCTTGGTATTGAAGAGTGATGCTTGTGCAAACTTGTAGCAATCAAAATTAATTAAATAATAATTCTGCAAGCAAATTGCATTACATATAACAAGAAGATAGCAATTAAATTGCGGGTATATTAACTCGGCTATGGGTATGCATATCATTTAATAGGAGTTCATCTATAGAAATTCCACATACAAGTCGATGTTTTAAAGTAAATTTTATTCTTTCATTTTAAATGTACAAATGTTTATATAAAAAAGAACTGGCAGTATTTTTGTGTTTTACAGAAGAGAAAAATAAATTTTGAACTTGCAACTAGAAGTTTCATGAGATTTTGTTTTGTTTTGTGTGTTCAAACAATTAAGAGAGATAAAGACTTAAAACAGACATTTTCTTCTTCAATTTGTCAATCAGTTTTCATAGGTCACATCCGCATGGAATCCAGTCTTCCAATCAGCTGTGTATCGCACAACTTGGGTACGTCCATTAGGCAATGCAACACGATATTCACCTTCAACAACATCTCCATTGCTGCTAGCTTTGTGCGAATAATCGTTGGCAGTGGCTGCGTCTTTCACAGCGTAGTCAAATTCGTAGGGATTTCCCGGAACATGGACGTGGTCCTTAAAATAATAAGACGATTTAGTGGTAAACTATAAATTTTGTAATATCATAGCTACTTACGGGACTATCTGGACCTGGGGTAGGTCGAGGGCCAGGACCTGGACGTGGACCAGGAGGTTGCTTAGGACCTGGTCCTGGTGGTTTTGGCTGAAATAGAATTGAGTTAAGAGGTTTTTGATATATAATTTACTTTGTATGGAAAAAATCTATGGAATGAAATCATATTCTATGTGAAGGTATTTGATCACTAATTTACTCACTTGAAATGGTTTGTTTGGTTCTGGATATGAGTAACCATTAGTAGTTGGTGGAAGGTATGTATTTGATCCGGGTGCAAGTTGTGCATATGCAAAAGATAACACACTAACAGAAATGGCCTGAAATAAAAACATTAATTTGTTGAAATCAATCTTGAGGTGACCTAGAATAGAAAGTTATGTACAAAATTCAGGCAAATAAAAGTGTCGCTAGCATTTTTACTTCTTTCAACACTTTGCTGAAAAACAGTTGATAAGTCAACAAAAGACAGTTGGAATAAAACAGAAAACACTTGTAATTCAGGAGCTATACTATCATTCACCAGGTTATGTGTTCCAACATAACTACACGAGATAAGTTGGATAACTACTTAGCTTGAACCTGAACGCTTATAGCTAATCGAGCATATTGAAATTCGGGCACACGTTGGTTTTTATTTCGACAACGGCAACTAAGGAGCACCGCATGACAGAAATCTATGATATTGAATTGACAGATCAGCCGCCGATTGAAGCTTTGCGAGGTAGCTCAAAAAGTAGACATTTCAAAACAAAATAAGGGCCTGGGGTGTCGTTCCTTTAAATCCGGCAGGAGGTACCTATGGAAGTTTTTAATCCGGTACCCCATACAACCCGAAGACTAATCTATCCCGAAGCTATTCGCGTACAAGCCCAGATCGGAGATAATGCCATACATATTCCAAGCAGCTCAACCTGAAGCTTCGCCTCGAACTTGTGGGGGTACTCCTGAACTTTGTTTTGTTCATATTCTGAGGTTTGGAATTCCGTAACTGTTAAGGTTGCAGATATGGAAGTGTTCATACCTTTCATACCGGAAATGACACCTCTGGCAAGGGCCATATTCGGCATGAAAAAGCTGACGGTGCAATGAGGGTCCCTTCGAACAGCAAGCGCAACCATAAGAGGTCTTCAGATCGGTGTATGACGTTGTTTAAGCACAATCCCAATAAGTTTCTGCATCGTTCGGTGACAGTCGCTGGAACATGGATTAACTGGTACAATCCAGACCCAAGGACAGTCGAAACAGTTGTCTTCAGCAAGCGATCGTACTCTTCGAAGTAAGCGAAAACTCTCTCATCGCCCGAAAAGGTGATGGCCAACGTTTTCTGGGATTCACAAGGTGTGATGAGGCTGCATTCAGAGAAAAATAGCCCCAATTTGCCAAGAAAACAGTTTTCTTCTACCATGATAAGTTGAAGTTGGTCGAATCGGGTTCCAAATTTCAGCTCCTTCCACAGTATGCTCCAGATTTTTCCACTTTTTTCTAGACTTGAAAATTGAATGAGGAGTGGCTAAAGGTCTAGTACATGTATCGAGCTAATCGAAGGCTATATCTTGAAAAGAAATCGCCACTCTTACAAACTATTTGTTTTTCTTTTGTAAGTACTTCAGTTTGGAGGTTCAAGAGATTATCCTATTGTACTATCAAATGCGGTTTTCCAAGAAAAAAAAATGTAGAATAAAACTTTAACATTTCGAACATATTCTAAGAGATTTCTGAACTCAACGCGTATAATAAATTGAAGAGAACACCTTATTTCTCAACTCTTCACTGGGTATACCTGGACATGTAGGGTTCAGGGAAATGAGAAGGCAGATATACTGGCAAAGTCAGGTGCGATGACTCCATTATTCGGACCGGCACCCTACTGTGGAATAGGAGAAAATACTATCATAAAACGGGAAACCGGGAAAAGAAACAACTGGGCACAACTGCCGAGAGACAGGCGAAAATGCTTCTGGGTGACTACAACCAAAAGCGCTTTTTGAGGATTACAACTGGTTTCCTTTTGGGCCATTGTAAATTAAAAAGGCAACTCAGCATTCTCATCGGCGCCCCTATATTAGAAATAACTCGGTTCACCAAATCGCATTCCCCGGTGTCCGCCGGGAAGAAACATACCGCCATTTTGGTAAACATTACTCTTGACATTATTACTGTTATAATGAATAACGAGGCATATTTTCATTTGAATGGATATGTGAATGAACAGAATATCATAAATCAGAAAACCCTCAAATTATTCAACAGTCACCTTTGCATCCATTAAAAATTACAGTCTGGTGTGCAATTTGGTCAGGAGGAATCATTGGACCTTACTTCTTTGAAAATGAAAACGGTTGTAACGGTAACTGTGAATGGGGAACGATAACGTTTATGATTGAAAACTTTTTAATGCCACAACTTCATGCTTTGGGCTTCATTAACATGTGGTATCAACAAGACGGTGCCACCTGCCACATCACATACAGCTTGGACAAAGGTACTGCGAGACTTCTTTCCACATCAAGTTATTTCAAGATATGGTGATGTTGATGTGCCTTCACGATCGCCTGATTTGACTGCTCTGGACTTCTTCTTGTGGGGATATCTGTAAAGCTTTAGGCTTATTCAAACAAACCAGCAACTCAAACAAAATCTTCGTGATGAAATTATTGAAGTACAGCGTGAAATGTGTGACAAAAAGAGCAGAAAAATGCGGTTTGTAATCCGTTAAAATCCTTGCATCCACTGATGAAATTCGACCATTACATTAAGCCTTACGATAAGTAAAATCAAAATTCCAAAACAGTTAAAAAATAAGAAGGAAGCTAAATCGATTACCGAGTTGGCAAACGAATAGGCAAACCGAGTTGACAGTTGAATTGCCCATATCTGATTTTTGTTTTATCATAAGTTGGAACTGAGGTTCGAATTCATAACTTTGCTTCTTTAACAACCACATATGTATGAACTCGCTGCACCCGCGCGGCCCTTTGTTGCCAGCGCCCAAAGGTACATGTCTAACCAATCAGCTCACTAAGGGGACATAATAGAGCCTTATGTCGCAGTGTGCTTTTATCGCTTTTTCAATTCATTCAATTATTCAATTACTTCACAATTTGATCTGTGTTGAGAACTATATACAAAATTTCTTGAGAACAAAATTAATAAAATTATTAATTAAGAAATAGCTATTTTATGAAGACAGACTGTTCGTTCAAACAAAATTCATGACAAAGCTCAACAAGAGAGAAACGAACAGGATAATCGGTATTTAATTTGAGTTTTAGAGCTCTATTTCTGTGTTAGCCAATAATAACATTTTTTTTAATGTAAAAAGATCATATTTCATTTCTTAAAAAAACGTAGAAGGTCAAACATTTAATTTCACAACAGCTGCTGCGCTAAACTCAGTTTTCGAAACAAAGCAAAGTAATAATATTATGCTTTATAACTGAATTCCTTTTTTTATAAATTGAATTGACCAACAAATTATGACTTATAAAATTGGTTAAAAAACAACACACTGTGAAATATTATTCTCAAAAAAGGATTAGATGTATGTAGGTCACTGGGACGTATGTGCAACTTTTTTGTTTATTTTTACTTGTAAAACATTGAAGTAAAGCTAATATTTTAACAATTAATACATGAACGATGTACAAATGTAAAAATAGTTCTTTCATTCTTGTTTTTTGTCGCAAGAAAAGTCATTAAGTTTTTCTATTTCTCATTAATTTTCCTTTTAAACTTTGTAGTTTGTAGTTTGCAAAATCAAAGAATTTCCGAAAAATCTGATTGATGATCAATTCCTTTAAGTATCTTGCAAAATAACATGCGATCAAAATAACATTTAAGATTTGAATAATGTTCTTGGAAAAAATCATCGTCTTAGAATTTTTTCAGGTTTTATTCAACTATTCACACGAAAATACACCAACAACTGTTTGCACTTTGCCAAAAAACAAAAAACTTCTTATTGTTTGGTGTAACCTTTTTTATATTCTCTTATACGAGCGATAAGTACTTTTTTCACATTAATTTTTTTTTTGCCATTAGAAGTAGAATTATTTGCAATTTCAGTTAATTTTTTTACTCACAATGCAAGCAATTAGCTTAGAAGAAATCATTGTTATAAAATTAAAAACTTTTAAAAACAAGAACCCGCAAACACTGTTATCCTTTGTTCGTGTTTTAACAATTTCTTTTGATGTGTACTGAATTCCTTTTCAGAAAATGTTTACAATTATTTGAATTAAAAAAAGAAACGTTAGCTGTAACGATTAATCCCGAATCACGACTTGAATTAGGGTTCAATAACGCGATGCAAGTCTTTTTATAAAGATCGTCACCAAAAGCCCCCAGAGATGAGCGCAAATTCGTGTTTGAAGTTTGTTGAGAAAAAATAAGAGCTTCATATTGTTGGATGCTTCAAACAATACACAAACTATCTAAGAGATCACTACAATTGCATAGAGCAATTGTTTTCGTAGTCAAAGTACTCATAGCCTTACACAGGGCTGTAGCGATGAATAGTGTAAGGTAGACATCTAGACAAGGCTCCGTTTTAAAAGGGCACAATGCTGGATTTGAAATTCGGGAATTAGGTAAAGAAATTAATGGATGAAATTCGATAAAAGGATTACTTTTGAACCATAAGTATTTTAATTTTAAGAGTTTGGTAAAAAGAATGAATCAACCTTACTAATATTAATTTCTGATCAAATTTCAAGAAATTTTTAATTTGACAAAATTGAAGAAACGCAAATAGCAAAGATTAAATAAGTAACAAGATGGGAAATAAGGCTGTCAAAGTGACAGTTGCCTACAAGCTTCGGACCATAGTTACTGTGAAAGTATGCGTGTTTTTACCAATACTATCACAGTAAATATGGTCCGACCATCTGAAAATGCGAAAACAAACAAAAGAGAACTGTTAAAAATAGAAAAATCTCAGCTCATCTCTTTGTTTTTGTAACTCACATGCATTCATGTAGACGAAAAGAAAAAAGTATATGAAGGAATATGAAAATTGCGGGATCTAGGGAGTGAAACGTAAGTCAGTTTCCCATCTTGTTACCTATTTAATCTTTAGCAAATAGCTTTGGCTTCGCCTGACATTTACGAGTTCATCCATATGAATTCAATACATGCTATTACAATGAATGTTTGACCTGACGTTTTATACGTAATGTAACGTAATGCGACTTTAAACGGAAGCTCTAAATGCTGAATCAAGCGGAAAACACAAAGCTGCTTTGCTGTTAGCGTTGAATGACATATAAAGTTCAAGCATAGGAATTGCTAACAACTTATCACAAAACAGCTTTGTTGCTCGACCTTTAATTTGACATACTGTGAGAACCCCGTAACATAAACGTAACGTAGCAAAAGCTGTAGCAAAAGTAGAAATGTTTTCTACTTTTTGATATGTATTTGCTCACCGACACGTTTTCTTGTTTGTATGTATGAGAATTTTATTTCAATTTTAATTCTTTTTTGCTTCCGCTGCCGGTTTTGTTTTCAATAAACAAAAATAAATAATTTTTTGAGAAAAAATATTTGAAGAAAATAAAACAAATTTTGTAAAATGACAGATATCAGTCAAAGTTCAATCCAAAGTATTGAAGCGTAACGGAGTCAGCGCTAACAGAATGCTTACACTTTGTGTTTTCCTTGGCTGTCTACCTTTTGCATATGTCACGTTTCATCGTGTACGTTTATGATCCTATGATTATGTGCAAATTCCATAGCGGAATTTATCATCAGAAGCTGCTTTTCTCTGTTAGCGCTAGACTCTTTCACGCTTCTTTACTTTGGAGCGTGAACATTGAATGATATCTGTTATTTTACTTCAACATTTTTTTCTCAAAAAAATATTGTTACTTTAGTTTTTTGAACGAACAGACAAATGTTTGAACGCGAACAAAAATCGTCTAAAGCTACTATTTCACAATAAAGTTCATTGACATACATACAATACATAGAAAAGACGTGTCAGTTGAGCAAATACATTATAAAGCACGCTTACAGAAAAGCACTTTCTACTTTTCGCTTACAGCTTTTGAGACGTTACGTTTATGTTACGGGGTTCTCACAGATGTCAAATTAAAGGTTGAGTAACAAAGCTGCTTTGTGATAAGTTCTTAGCAATTCCTATGATTGAACTTTATATGTCACTCAACGCTAACAGCAAAGCAGCTTTGTGTTCTCCGCTTCACAAAGACGCGTCAACTTGAACTTCACCTGCGTTACGATGCACCCGTTTTGAATTTGCTTTGAATGACAGCTCTCACTCCATCACATCATCATCGCTTTTTCTCAATCTATTTTGCTTTTTCCCAAATCTACTTCGATTCCATTTTTTTTCAAGTGGTAACGCTGCTCCAAAAATAAATGAATTTTGTGTGTGTACTGTTTTTTTTAAACAGCTTTTGAGCTGTCAGACGAAGCAAAATTTCAGCAAACTTGAACTAGAGCTTCCGTTTGGAGTCACATTACGTAACATTACGTTCCTTTCCTTACGGTTGTCAAACGAAGTGTTACGTCGAAGCTTCATTGTGATAGCAAGCATAACTCGTAAACGTCAGGCGAAGCTGAAGCTGAAGCGTCTTTGTGATTTAGCCTTAATGTTGAACATTTGCTTTTTGTGACAGCTCAATACCTTAAAAAAGTCAATAAACAAATACCGGTTCCGAACGGCCGAAAGTTGAAAAACAGGCTCCATAAAATATGCGTCCACCCCTGATCTTTCTTAACTCTACATACCCGTAGAGCAATTCCAGGCCCAGAGTGATAATTATCTTAGTCATAATCATATTCATGACTATCTCCACCATAACCGTCAGCATCATTATCATCAATGGAAGTGTATGAGCTTAGCGTGTATTTGAATTTTGGGCACAGCTTAACTGTTTGACTGATACGACAGCGCCACTCCGTTCAAACCTAACAAGCGACGACCGACGACTGGAACAAACTCTCTGGGATAGGATATCGCTTCAATGGCAAATTCGATGGGGAGCCGAAGACGCGCATGCGGTCTCCGAGTATCTTGTAGATTTTTTTTTAAGTGATGATCAGAATTTGTATGCTCGTCTTTTTACAATAATAAAAACTCTTTTGTTGTGCCAATTGAGGTGGAATTTTTTGGTTGTTGAGATTTTGCACCTTTAAGTTGACGTTGAATATAGAGGTATTTGACGTTTGATAGTAGAAGGGACCAAGGAGCACAAATCGTGCTCTCAAAACTTCGAAGCTAAAGTCTCAACGAATCAAACAACAACAACAACGTCAAAAAAACAATGTTTTGTTTGAAAGAGTGAGAGAGCAAATGCATCGCATCATTTTCATCACTCTTTGTAATTAATTGAAAATAGATTGCTTTCGTATGTTCACAGAGTTATAAACATTATTTTTATTGCAAAGAACTAATAAAAACAATTTTTACATCAACACCGTGTTGGTCGTATATGGCCGTATGTACAAAAATGTACATTGTATGCATATGATGAGTTAGTTGTTCGATGTTGGAACACAAGTTAGTGGAATAGAGACTCTTCGACTTCGAGTATTGAACTTGAAAATGGAAAAGGTTAGTTTTAAGGTCATGACATTTATGCTTGTTCTTCAGCAGAAAATGTCATTATATCGAACATTTCAATATGAAACGGAAAACTGGTCCACAAAAATCCATTCCATTCTTGTATCCATATATAGAATGATGTTCAATTGAAGATTTAGATTCGAGCAAATAAGCTTTGGTTTTATGATAAATGTGATATTTAGATTTCCACTGGGATGTATAGGTACCATGAATTGCACACGACAAGTGGCATGGCAGCGCGAGGTGCAAGGCAGAACAACAGAGGATGAAGAGATACCTACATTGTGCATCTTGATATCGAGGTAAGTTCAGGTTAGGTGTAGGTTGAACATTGTACATTGAACATGCTGTGGAATGTCTAATACTAGTTCATTCTTAAAATTATGTGAAAAAAGGAAAGAATTTGCCGATATTGAATTTTTTTCTTCTTCTTTTGTGTTTATTTGAAGAAGATTTGAATTTGAACTTCTCGATAAGTTTCTTGATTCGCATTTTTCACTAATAGCGCTACTATTAATGCAATTTGTTGGTTAGTGACGTAGCAAGCACGGAAACTGGTCGAGGTTGATGCTTGGAGTTGATTTTATTTAGATTTTTTCCGCATTTTCAGTGATTAGAAAGAAGATGCAGGTGTTTGGAGGTTTAGAGGAAAAGTTGTGTTGAATTAATGAAAATGTGAAGATTCTATAAATATGTAGGTACATGATGATTAAGTGCCGAGAATTGCAAATTTCTTATGCTTAGGCATGCAAAAGAAGTGTGTGCTCTTTTTATAAACATGTTGGCTGGGAACACAGGGCAATAGTAAGCTTTTAATTATGAGTTATTTTCTTAATAAAAAAAATAAAAAAAAATAAAAAGGAAAGATCTAAGCATTTATACGTATTTCATCGATAAAATCTAACGATTTGTGTACCTTCTCATTTTAGTGCAATTTGTTCAAGGTTTTATCAAATTATGTTCATTACAACCTTTCTGTTTTGATAAGGAAATGCTATCGATTGGAAGTCGTTTGATATACCTCTGGGCTGGTGCTCTAGTAAAATACTAAGTCCTCTTGGATGATGGTTAGGTTGGGTTTGAAGGACGAAAATCATATAATCACAAACCTTAAGACCGCAAGCCATGACCGCAAACTACTATCCCGAACTACTTTGGCCCGAATGTCATTTGACCATAAAATATGCTACCGTTTCGTCACTCAAAGTTATAAAAAATTAAGGAGCTCGAAAAGTGATACTTTTTTCGATTTTTGTAACAGTCCTGAATTAAGCCACATCCTTTTTCAAAAACAGAAATTTTGTGAGGCACCAAACGCATTCAAATTCTTCGTTAAAATCTAATTTATAAAATTCTCGTGTCACGGTTACGGGGACGGGGTGCGTAATTGAACTCCTCCTAAACGGCTCGGCCGATTTTCGTGAATCTTTGCGAGGATATCTGCAAGGGTGGAGAATCGGACAACATCTATTTTTCATCCCCCTAAATGTTAAGGGTCCACCCTTAATTTCCACCTCTCTATGATCAACCCTTATTTTTATTTATTAATTAAAAACTAATTTTTTGTGTAAGATTTTTATTTTAATTTTTTCATTACATAGAAGGTAGTGAAATGTGGGCAGTGAGTAGCAATTACTGGTGTAGCGGGGAACGTTTAGAAGTGTTATGTAACAGGAAGTGGGGTTATGAGTAACAGGGTAGCTGGGTATAACTGGATAGCGTGTAAAGTGCAGTGAGGTAGCGAGCGGGCAGTAGGTAGCGATTAATAATTAAGCGGGTAGTGGGGTAGCGGGTAACAGGGTAACTGTGTATAACGGGATATAGGGTAGACGGTAGTGGAGAAGCGGGGAGAGGGTAGCGGGTGATATAGTAGTGGGCTTCAAAAGTCTACGTCTTTTTTTTATATCGATTGAGGCAATACGAAGTCTGTCGGGTCAGCTAGTATTTCTATATAAGAAATTCCGAAATCAATCAGTTCCAGATTGTTCATGTTAGGGAGGGGACACGTGCGTTGATTGCTTTTTTATTTTTAAATAAAATAAAATTCGCTTAAATTTCAAACTGTCTCCGTAGCATAGTGGTTAGGTGCTTTGGCTGCTAAACAGAACGTCGTGGGTTCGAGTCCTACTCGTGTTCGTCCATAGTTTTTATTTCATCTTTCACGGGCACTGCCTCTTGCGAAGAACTGACAAAACTTATAAGACTATCAATCTGTCATGAAAAACTTCTCAACTTTTCCGTTTGGAATCGGCGTTAAATTGGTGGTCCCCTCAATTCTTCACACACACCAAGAGAATTGTTGATGAGAAAAATAAGCCACTTAGGCCTTGGCTCTTCAAGAGCTGTCGCGCCACTCTATTTTTATTTATTTAAATTTCAAACTATAACTTTGTTTTATTCTTAATTGTTAATAAACGCTCTGTTATCTCTTCCCATAAAAGAAAAAAACGTAGGTACTAAATCCCACAAAACAAAAATACAATTTCTTTTTCCAAAGGGTAGTAAATCTCGAAAGTGAAAAGTTTGCGGTCATGTGTTTTGCGTGAATTCTATATGCACCGCTATAGAGAAGTGGCCAGTTACATTTCTCCCCTTAAACAATTAAGCAGTAATACTCCTGCTTCTAGCAATGCTCATTAATTTACCCTCGAGCCCAACTTCGGTCGTTTTTCTAAAAATAGAGATTCGTTTTTAGCCATTCTACACGAAAAGGGAACTGTCTTCGCCACTTTGTCTTTCCCACTCATTAAAATGTTCAATAATATGCTTCAAATCTGACTGGAATAAAAATGAGCTTAATCGCTGAACTTAAGTTTCAAACAACAGCAATCCCGTTTCGAGACTAATAGATCAAAAGTCGGTCTTATCTGGTGGTCTGATCATACTACAGATTTAAAAGACTGCAGTACTTTGATATCTAAACTTAAGTCGAACAAAGCCTCTGGAGCAGACAGGCTAACCACCGAACTGTACAAAACAGCTGGAGATGATTTGGTTAGGAGCATGCACCAGCTCATCTGCAAAATTTTGTCGGAGGAAAGCATGCCCGACAAATGGAACCTCAGCATCGTATGCCCAATCTTCAATAAGAAAGGACATCCCCTGAACTGCACCAATTTCAGGGGTATAAGTCTCCTTTACATCGCCTATAAGATCTTGTCTGCCATGCTGTGTGAAAGTTTGAAGCCTTAAGTCAACAACCTGATAGGTCCTTATCAGTGTGGCTTCAGACCCGGAAAGTCCACCATCGATCAAATATTCACCCTACGGCAGATCTTGGAGAAGACCCAGGACCTTCAAATAGATACCTACCACCTTTTCATCGATTTCAAGGCTACGTATGACAACGTCTGTATATAGAACAATGTCTAGTTTTGGCATCTCGTCCGTTTGTGTAAGATGACAATGGAAAAATCACGCTGTTCAATCATGGTCGGAAAAAACCTGATGTCAAAAAAGGTTTTAGGCAAGGCGATGAGCTGTCATGTGATTTCTTCAACGTCATTCTTGAAAAGATTGTGCATAGCTCCAACGTCAACACCAGAGGCACAATCTTTTAGAAGTCCGTCCACACGGAAAGAAATGAAAAATCAGTAATCACGAATTTCCATGTCGTAAATTATGATTTTTTTTTGTAAATCATCCCCTTTTTTTCGTAAAATGAGAGTCAAAATTGTAATTCAATCTTTATTCTGTCTAAATTTGCAAAACTGTATAATTTGAGAATTACGAAACAATGTCATGATTTAAGATTTACATTGTCAGTGCAATTTACAAATTTTGTATTCGTAATTTTAAACATTTGGAGCATGATATATAATAATTCTGATTTACAAAATTAAAGATTGAGTATTATGATCTCAATATTCTAATAACAAAGCTCTTGAGCTAAATGAACGAATTGATCTTAGACAATCGTAGTTTACAAAAATATTTCGTAAATTTGGCTTCTGAATCATAAATGCTTTTTTTTGTTGCGATTCAAAAGTGTAGAATTACAACTTTTGAGTCTTATGCCCAGTTTCATAAACAAACACTAAAAGTACTTCAAGCAAAAATCTTTTTAAATCTTATCAGACCCTTAAAACTTTTGAGTTTCACCAACTTAAAATGGGAAATTTCAGGGAATTTTTTGTCAAAATTGACGTCCTTATGAAAATTGTGTGAGAAAAAATGAGAAAGCGTTATTTTCAGTTTTCAAAATATTCAATGACACTTTTAAAATTTAATGATCCAAAAATGGGCATTTAGTTTTAAAGGGTGTTTAAATGTTTGTTTATTTAAAAAACGCTTGGTAAAACCGAAAAATCTCATTTTACGGTTTAAAACCTTTTTTGAATTTTTAAAAGTTGTTTATGAAATCGGGCATTAATGTTTTCATTTTCCTCTTTTTCGTAAATTTCAAACACGAAATCGTAATATTTGTAATAAAGTCTATAACTAGATTCATTTTTCGTGATTTACCGGTTGTTTTTCTGATTTGATCTTCGATTTCTTTCTTTGCAGCTACTAGGATACGCAGGCGACATTGACATAATTGGAAAAACACCGCGTGATGTCAGTGAAGCGTTCGTGAGTTGCCAGGAAGATAGGTCTAGCGGTCACTCTTGCCAATCGCTGCTTCTTTGGATTTAGAAAGCAATTGAGTATGAAATGATGAAAACGGCTTAGGCTGCTTCGAGAGAAAAATTCTTCCAGTGATTTTTGGTCCTGTCTGCATAAATGGAGAATGGAGAAGATTTAACCAAGAACTATACGAGCTGTTCAGAGACACTGACCTAGCAAGAAAAGTTAAGGCCCAACGACTTAGATGGTTGGGACATGTAGAGTGAATGGAAAACAATGCTCCGGCTCGTAGAGTCTTCGAATCCAACCCGGAATGACGTCGCAGAAGATTAAGACCTGTGGAGGAACGCTGTCCAAATTTCAGAGGGCAGGGCCGTATACTTCAGTAGCTACAGAGGTTTAAACGGGTTACCATTATGATTTTTTTTCGTTTGAATTCACACTGTGCAAAATTCTTGAGGAGAATTTATCCAATAATTTATTTGAATGCAAGTTAACAAAAGAAGTACAGACTTATGACTGTTTTTTTCCAGTTTAAATAATCTTATAAGTGAAAACTATAAGCAAAAAATTCTTATTCGAGACTTAACTATGTATATACAGTACCAAAATGACCGCAGTCTTCAAAACTCTGTTGATGGCCAACGGCTTCAGTTTCGCTGTCTCCTACGTCCTACCAAGAGGGAATTTCTGAGCCGGTGCCTCTTGACTGCTACAAGCTTATTTCTTTATCGGCTCAATGATAGATTTGATATAGAAAGTTCTCAACCCTACATTACCATCTAATCTCTCGAGAACTTCGCAAATTTAGTTGCTTTTTGGCAATATTAAATTTTAGGTATGAAAGCCTTTCTCTTACCAAAATAATATCATGTAAAATATACTAACATGCAAAAATGAAAAGCTTTTAAGGTTCTTAAAACAATGTTTCAGGAAGGTCTACCTGATATACATGATATGTAACATGAAACACAACCTTGCATATCTCACCATTAGTTTGCAGTTGTTCATTATCCGTGTCAAAATTGTTAAACCACTGAAACAAGTGTTCACACACTTGCTGTGTAATTCGCACTTCTTAAATCCTCCTTTGTTTTCAATTTATTTGATTATCTAATTATTTATTTTAATCGTATGTATAACAACATGCCGATGATAAGATCCGTGAAGTTGACACGTTGACATTTATTACCGATCATATTTTATATATTCTATTTTCTTTTTATAGTTCTTATACATATTTTAATCCATGCAATAAATTAGTACCTGATTTCATGCTGGGTTGTATTAAATTTTAAAGAATTCGATAGCGAACTGAATAATTGTTGCTTGCAGCGTGATAATCACGATTTACATGTAGTATAAGTGCATCTCATTGTCTCTCATGAAGTCATAATTATATAATTTTTATTGTAATGGAACATTTATCTGATCTTAATTGCAGATATTGTTTTGAAGAGAAAAGGTGACGTAGCGAATAATTGCCTATAAGTGGCTGACAAAAGCTAATTTTATCATCATAAATTCGAAATATGCCAAACAAAAACATTTGAAGAGACAATAAAGATCTCTTATCTCCTATACTTCAATTCCAGAAGCTTCAAAATTGAAAAAAAAAAAATCAAAAGAAGTAACAATATTCTTCGTGCTGTTCAAGACAATGCTTTATAAAATCAGTTGACTCATCTTCTTGCAATTCCTCAATAGTTAAATGTTAAACCTTCGTTTGGAATTACACACCTAAAATCGAATTACTAATTTGCTTTTGGCAGTTATCTCAATTTTTTTTATTAATTGCAAAGTTAATTGCCTTTCATACCCATGAACAAACAAAAAAGAAGAATAAGACAACCTTCAAACTTCAACCACAAAAACTACAATAGGTAGGCGGATTAAAAAAATAAAGAAGTTGTCTTCATGGTTCCATTGCAGATGAATTTTTTAATATAATTTAAGAAAAATGCTTTTATATGAAAAAATATGACACCATTCCCATTTAATTGAAACATTTCCAAGGACAATTTATAAAGACTTACTTAGATGACTCCTATTCAGTGCAGCTAAATTCTTCCACTCAACATTTCAATTACGTTCATACAGAAGTTAAACTATGCGGTTTTTCGGTAGCTCCGTCCGTTATTTCGTATCAATTTTCTTAACTGGCGTTGGGTCGATTTTCTTCAAACTTGAAGTGCTTAGTGGTTTAATGGAATTCGACTTTGATTTTTAAGACCAAATAATAATAGTAACAATAATTTCTTTTCTTAAGTAAATTTATGGCAAGGAAACAACATTGTTGCTTAGTTACGTTTATTCTTACTAGCCGACCCAACAAACATCTTCCGTTGAATTAGACATTTTGTGTTGTGAATCTGATCATTTTTGTAAGAAAACTACTCAGCGTTGTTATATCGTTTTCAATCGTATACTTTCATTAAAAAGCTTGAGGCACTCATGAATGAACCATATTTTCCATATTATGTTTGAAATCGGTTAAGAACAGTTCAGTCAGCAGCCATAAGAACAACACAGAAGATTTTGATAATATGAAAGTTGTACTATCAATAAGAGACATTTGAACAAAATTTGTTTTCTTTTTTGATAATTTACAGGCAAAAAATACTGCAATGTCCTATAGGCAGTAAAAACGTTTGGTCTTTTGTGAAAAAAACATAAAAAAATCTTCTTCTTCCTCAGCCCCAACGCTCGTTGATGATGAAACTCCAGTCGTTAGCTCTCTCAGGCTGTTCGCCTCCAACTCTTCGTTGTCAGAGAGTCCCCCAGTTCTTAAGCGCGTCAATGATTCCATGGGACAAATTTTCTTTCGCACTCGTACTGTAGTGAGAGTCCTAAAAGATCTCAACATACACAAATCCGCTGGCCCGGATGGTATCCCCGCTATTGTTCTGAAGAGGTGTTCTTTAACGCTGGCAAAACCCTTGCATAAGTTTTTCCATCTATCCTATTCTTCTGGGCTCATTCAGCATTCTGGGTAGTTGGAAAACAGCATGTGTCCAGCCTATATACAAAAAAGGTGAATCCTCTTCTCCCTCCAATTATATCCCTTCTTTCTAAGGTCATGAAATCGCTGATAAACTATCAGCTCAAGAAATATCTCGAAGACCGAAAGCTTCTTAATGACCGGCAATACGGCATTCGCAGCAACAGGTCCGCTGGTGATTTGATGGTTTATCTCACCGAACAGTGGAACAAATCTAACATCGTTTTGGAGAAAGTAAGATTGTTGCACTATGATTATTTCAAAGGCATTTGATAGAGTTTGGCACCAGGCTCTCTCATCAAAAATGCGTGCTTTCGGTATTGATGAATCCCTTCTTCGTTGGATTAGAAACTTTCTTTCGAACCGTTCAATACAAGTTGTATTGTACGGGTTCAAGTCTGAAACCCACAAAATAAATGCTGGTGTGCCCCAGGGCTCCGTTTTGTCTCCGACCCTCTTTTATCATTTTCATTAATGATCTCTTGTCTGTAATTTCTAATACAAATTCCTTGTTTCGCTGACGATAGTACCCTTAGCTGTTCATATTTGTTCCCAGACTAACATATTTCCTCATCAGATGTGGAACGGCAACGGCAAAATATGATAAGCTCATTACACTCTCTTAAACAGCATTGTACAATGGGGAATACAAAATCGTGTAGAGTTTAATGCTTTGAAAACTCAATGCTCTCTTGTGTCGTTAAAGCGAGACATACCTCCCCTGCCACTGTCCATGAGTGGCACTTGCATCAATGAGACCGAACATCTCGAGATTCTCGGTATGTGCATCACTGACAACCTCTTGTGGACCGAGCACATACGCAATTTCGCCAAAAAAAAAGTGGCAAGATGTTTAGGCTTTTTAAGACGATTCAAGAATTTTTTCTCCCCTTCTGATCGGGCTACCAGTGACCAGTCCAGTGACGTTCTTAAGTCTTTTAAGCAATATACAGAGCAGAGCATTTAAGATGATTGCTGACCATACCATCATTGGAACTTTTACGCCACTCGAACATCGACGTTATTTCTCATGCTCTTATTTCAACGGTTTATGCTCTCGTGAAATAGCCAGTTGCATTCCTCCCCCTAAGATATTCAGTTCACCTTCGAGCTCAATTTCGGACGTACTGTCATGTACAGAGAACCGTTCTTTAGCCGTACTACGCGAATGTGGAACTTTCTGCCACACTCTGTCTTCTCCAGATATTGCAATATTCAAGAATTCACCGACACCCCATCCTTAACCCTCTCCGACTATCCCATTTTCCCTAACGCTCGCACTGTGCTCTGGCATAAAAAGGGAATAGAAACCCCTTGAGTGCGTGCTTATTATATAAAAAAAATATGTATAAGAAAATTCAACACCAACAGCAGCAATTCAAATAATCTTACGTCGAACAACGATTGTCGGGTCAGTTAGTTTTTTTTGTTTTTGTTACCTACAACCTACAAGCAAACAAAAGTAGACAAGGTCATTGTCTTTTTTCTCATTTTCTGGCGTCTTTGCTATTTTTGTTTGTACAAACATAACAACACTGTCGCATATGCGACAGTAGCCTGAACACATCTATCGGATTTTTGACATGTAATCATCCGCTTTCGAAGTGATGCTAAATTTCGAATTTTGCCAAAGAAAAGAAATAAATTTTTATTTCAAAAACATGGTTCAGATTTCCTTTTTTAACTTCCGTCTAAATAAAAAAGACTTGCGTGTGCCTAACAGCGAACAGGAAACAGGAAACGCTACAAATGGGTGCAAACAATCTGTCCTTCGCCTATAATGGCATTGAACATTTTAGTAAAGTTAATAATAACAAGAAAGCGAATATTTTATTCAGCACTCGGCTTTCGATTTCTGCGCCTTTTGTAAATTTCACGCAATTTCAATTCGACAGATCTCTCAATTTTCCCAGGCAGAAACCAATAATTCTTCCAAATCCCATCGAATGATATCATCAATAGGAAGTTTATGGAAGACCTGGGTAGCCGGGATATTGGCAAACATGTTAATTATTCGCAAACATTTTCCCGCGATCGATATTACTCACAATTTGATATTCATCAATTATTTTGGAACTTTCATTACAGTGAAAAGGTTTAAATTAATTTGTGCATGCTCAAAGTTTTGAAACAAAGATTCAACAACGCTTTCAATCTGACAATCAATGCTGAACCCACTTCATTCAAGTTTCAGAAAAGGTCTCAGTATCAATTATTCAAAGGGTTTCCCAGAAGCACCACACATTTCCACACATCCTTCATTCAAATAAATAAAAACCAGAAAAAAACAACAGTGTTATTATAGCTCTCCCATCAAAAACGAAAGGAATAAATGTTATGATAATGAATTGAAATCATCACCTTTCGATTTCGATATCCATCCGCCATATACCACACAACGAATCTAGATACGAGAATGTGGCTATAAATTTCATCGATACCAAGATGCTGGAACTGATGCATGTGGCATCAAAAAACAAAAAAAAAATTCAAAGCTCATTTCAATACATTTGTATTCAGCGAAAAGATTGGAACTCAATGTTCAAGCGCATTCACAATCAGTTCATCTGCCATTTAAAGGTAACCAGAACACTGCCTCGCCGCTGCTCCTCGCTGTGCGGTAGGCAAACAGATCATCGTTTAGCCACCTGCCTGCCAGCCACTGATGCTTACTACTTTATGCTTTCAAAAAGATACAATTCGCCCTTTATCATTCTTTATTTTTGTTGGGTTAGGTTTATGATTGGCTTTTTCCTTTGCTTGCATACAAACTTGCGACACTCCAGAGAGTTAAACTCCAATCATTGGACCAGATTCAAATCCTCCTGATGCCGCTCCGTGTCGCCGTCGCGTCGTCGTAGCACAATTACGGTTGGCATTCAATTTTGGCTTCAGTGGTGCCGCTGTTGATGTTAAAGCATTCGCTCACGTATTTTTTTTTCTCTAGTTTATAAACTTAAAACCAAACCTTAAGCCAATTGAACGAACGACGAAGACGATATTTCATGATTGACTCGCCCCGCGCATGTGGAATGAAATGTTTGCATGTACTGCTGCACATGTACGCAGAAAACAAGTCCAAATTCTTCTATTCAAAAGTTCCCATGAATAAAAGAAATACTTAGTTCCATATAGTCGCATGGAAAATGTGAATTGAACCAAGAACAAACAAAACACATCGCTTTCAAGAGCTGATCCTCAGATTACCTTTAATGGATCGCGGCTTCGCGTATATAGCAGAGCGTAATTGAAAAATGCTAAATCCAAAGCTTAGTTTGTCCAATCAGTGATGCGGCCGGTGATGATCATGATCATTCCGGACAAAAGAGCAACAGTCAGGCGTTCGCGTGTTAGCAAGCAAATACAAGACAAATATGGTCTTTAGATCAAGAGGTCAAACGACCATACCGACTGCATTCGATTTACTTGGCGGAATGGTTAGTTGTAAGCCGTCGTCAATTGTCTCAAGCACCCAGATGATTGATGAAAGGAAACAAAAATCTTCAAAATTGAAAACTCATCATCATATCGCTAACTTTAACTCCTCTGTACTCTCGGCTGTGGTTGTCGTTGAACATGGAACCTTGGAGGTGTCTCTAAGTGCTTCCTGATGGAAGTGTAATTGACTGAGTTACAAAGCGAATAACATAACTTAGTAATTGACAACATTAGAGCTAGTCAGATCTGCACAAAACATTAATAACAAATGATGATACATGAAAAATCATTAACTCTATTGGTGTGGTGAAAAATTGCCTATAGGTTGATCATGTTGATCTTTGATGTATTGAAGATATAGAATTTATCATTAAAGTGTACGCAAAGAGCAAAGTTCTTGCAGTTAATTGAAGTTCGATGAAAGAATTTGAAACATTACAGTTAATAAACATTGGAAGATTAAACAACAATTACAATCGATGAATCCTGTCTTTTAAATCTCATTTTTCTGAAACCAATTATGATTGTGTGATTGGACATAATTTCCTGAAAATCGATATTCCGTATAGAAGCCTCAATTTTAAGTAAAATGTTCTCCTTTACTGGCACACTTCCGTTGGAAATATACAAACAAGATAGATAATTGTTAAGAAAATTCTTCGTCTAATTCTTCGTTCCTAATGAAGTAGTGAAGGTTTTTTGAACGAACCGTAGCGTTGTTGAAATTCGTAGACTATTCACTTTGATTATAATTAGTTTAATATCAACTAAGCTCCTCTTAAGAACGGCGTTATTTCCTTAGGCCTAAATATCAATCAATGAAGACACGTTCCATCTCCCAGCACAGAAGAAATAGAAAAAGCCATCCAAAAGCTAAAAAACAACAATTCCGCCGGGTCGGATGGCATTCATACGGAACTCTTTGAATATGGAAGAGTTGTTTTGTCGAAGAACATGCACAGGATCATTAAAAAGGTGTGGGAGGAAGAATGCATACCAAAAAAGGTCATCCTATATCATGCAAAAACTACCGAGGCATATCCCTTCTTTATCTTGCATATAAAATCCTATCCAAAGTACTGTATGGCGTCTTAAACCATTCTGCAACACAATAATCGGTACGTACCAGTGTGGCTTTTGGACAGACAGAAAACCGATACGCCAAATATCCTGCGAAGCAACAACAAGCCTCGGATGTGGACGGATTTACTGATGACTAACGATGCTCCGTCTACCCGACCTTGAAGAAGTGAAGATAGCAATATCTAAGCTTAAAAACAACAAAGCTGCTGGAGCTGATGGCATCACTGCCGAACTCATCAAAGCAGCCGGTTATGACTTGGTAAGGAGCATGTACCAACTCATCTGCAGAATATGGTCGGAAGAGAGCATTCCCGATGAATGGAACCTCAGAATTGTTTGCCCGATCCTGAAGAAAGGAGACCCTCTAAGCCTCCTAAACATCGCTTATAAGATCTTTTCTGTAGTACCTACTATGTTAACGCCTGAAGCCGTTTGTCAACAAACTGATAGCTCCATGCCATATCAGTTTAGCCTTAGACCAGGAAAGTCCACCATCGATCAAATATTCACATTACGGCAGATCCTAGAAAAAACTCAAGAACTCCAAATCGACACCTACCATCTTTTTATCGATTTTAAGGCAGTGTATGACAGCATCTATACAGAAGAACTGTATAAAGCCATGTCATCAATTCAAAACTCATTCGTTTGAGCAGGATGACATTGGAGAACTGCTCCGCTCCACTAAAGTCGGTAACGACCTCACCGACCCTTCGATGTCAAATCGGCTTTAGACAACGTCAACACTAGAGGCACTATCTTCCAGAAGTCTGTGCAGCTAATTGAGTACGCTGATGAAATTGATATCATTGGGAGAACGCAGCGTGATGTCAACAGTGCTTTTGCGAGTATACAGACAGAGGCTGAAAAAATGGGTCTAGCGGTCATTGGGGGAAAAACAAAGTATATTCTGTCATCGAGAAAGGACACCCAACATCGACGTCTTAGACAAAACGTCACGATAGACGCATATAATTTCGAGGTAGTTAGGGACTTTGTATACCTTGGCTTTGCTATCAACACGGACAACGACATCAGCGCCGAGATCACACGAAGAACAACTCTTGCTATTCGCTGTTTCTTCGGGCTAAGAAAGCAATTGAGTAGTAAAGCCCTCTCCCGAGAAACTGAGGTGACGCTCTTTAAACCCTCATCATCCCCGTCCTGCTATATGGTGCAGAAGCATGGACCCTGTCAAAAGCGTCCTAGGCCGGTTCGAGAGAAAAGTTCTACGGAAGATCTATGGTCCTGTCTGCATAAACGGTCAATGGAGGAGAAGATTTAACGACGAACTGTATGGGCCTGTACAGCGACACTGACCTAGCTAAAAGAGTGAAAGTCCAAAGACTCAGATTGCGTTGTTCACGTGGAGAGGATAACACCCATAACACCTCCCATAAAGTCTTCGAATCCATCCCAGGCCGCAGTAGCGAAAGACCAAGGCTCAGGTGGCGTGCGCCAAGTTTTACAGCGACGCTGACCTAGCTAAAAGAGTGAAAGTCCAAAGACTCGGCGTGTGAAACTGGAGACAGCTAGCTAGGGACCGAGCTGTCTGGAGCTCTTTGTTGATTGAGGCCTAAGTCCAACCGGACTGTAGCGCCACTTAAAGTAAGTAAGTAAGTAAGTCACAAGAAGTGAGCATTGGATTTTTAAAGAAATTTGGAATTTAATTTAATTTAAAATTTATTTTAAAAATTTTTGTTACAATAATTTTTATATATAAAAGGTCAATGGTATGTGCAACGAATTATAAAATTAACTTAAAACAAGCTATTAATTTTTTTTATAAATAAACTTTACACAAAGAATATAACAAACAAATTCTCATATAAGACCTTTCTCCCCGATTTCAACAGACGGAATCAATGGAGGCCTAAAGCCGTACTCGACTCTCAAATTCCTTCGGAATTCCGGACTCCTCTTTGTATTATGATTCTTCGTAGCACGTTTCTCTTGGGTATTCCATGGATAACCCTGATTATCGAATGGTACTGGTCCATTGTAATCATCAATTAACACAAATTGAACATCGTCCGGTAGGGTCTTGTAATCATCGTGATCTGTCTGGTCAATAGGTGGCGGTACAAGTTCTAGTAGCTCATCTTCATAAGTTTTACTATTATTTACTACAGCCCCACCAGAATTCAGAGTTGCTTTTGTTTTTACTACCGTGTGAACAACAGATTTTGATTTTGATGATTTTTTCAACGGAGGATGGAGTCTTTTAGAGGGCGCCGCAGGTGCAGGTTTCTCGATGTATCTCTCTACTTCAACCGGAATGTGTTTTTCAACGATTTTCTCTACAATCTTGTCCACCGGATATGGCACATGGATGGGTTTCTCGACAATTTTCTCTACTGGATATGGTCGATCGATGTACTGATGTACTGGCACTGGAACTGCAACGGGGACAGGCACCCGAACAGCATAAGGTCGATCTATAAAGTGATCCACCTGAACAGGATATGGAATGTGTACCGGTCTATCGATAATTTTCTCAACGGGATAGGGGCGATCAACAATTTTTTCGACAACTTCTCGCACTGGATACGGAACGTTAACTGGTTTTTCAACAATATGTTCAACATGAACTGGCTTCTCGATGATTTTTTCAACGACTTCCTTCACCGGCACTGGATATGGTTTGGGAACGACTTTCTCCACTTTAACGGTATTGTATCGAACGTAATTTTGTGGTTTTTCATTCTTTTCCTTCTGCTGTTGCTGATTTTCCTGCTGATTGTATTGTGATTGTTTCGGGTAACCCTGTTGTTGCTGATAATACTGTGACTGTTGGTTCTGTTGTTGCTGTTGAATTTGTTGCTGATATTCCTGTTGTTGTTGGTATTTTTGCTGTTGCTGATATTGCTGAAGCTGTTCTTGTTGCTTTTGCTGGTATTCTCGCAGTTGCTCCTCATGTTTGCGCTGATTTTGAAGATATTGCTGTTGTTGTTGTAAGTGTAGTTTTTGCTGGTACTGTTCAATTAGTTGTTGCTGGTAATATTCCTGTTGTTGATTAAGTTGCTTCTGAAGATCCTGCAAATATTGTTGATGCTGTTGATAACTTTCTGGCATGAGGTGACTTTCACTCTGTTGAGAATCCTCAGCCTGAGCTACTCGAATTGGATTCTTAGAAAGCAACTGAGGTTGAGTTGGCGGATAGTTATAGTAAATATAGGGTTTGGTGTGCTTCACTTCGATGGATTTCTGAATCTCAATTATGTCCTTTGGTGTTGATGGAGTACTTGTGGATGGAGTCCACGTGATTCCCGATGAATCAGAGCTTGAAAAGGAGTAATTGTTCTTGCTGTTGTCTGAACCAGCGAAGATATAGGTATGAAGGAGGCTCTCTGGTTTGAGATTACTCGAATAGGGTTGCACGGTGTTTTCGTTTGAATCCTTTGCCGCGATATCACTAGGTGAAGATGAACTTTCATAGATAGCAGTACTTGAGTAAGTATTGGAATATAATTGGTTGCGATTTTCTTTTGTGTCAGAATTGCTGTTCAATGGCTGCCAAGTTGATGCACTAGGAGTCTCTGAAACAGAGTTATTATCCTGGGAAGAAAATATGTATGTGTGAAGAAGGCTCTCCGGCTTGGCTTTAGAGTAGGGCTGAAACAAGTTTTGCGAGCTTGTTTCGTCTTTGGCTCCATTCTCACTTTTACCATATCTTGATGGAGATGCAGATTCTCGAGCTTTATCAGAATTGAAGCCAGCTGAGAAAAAGTAAGTGTTCATTTGACCCTCGGGTTTAACCGGACTCGGCTGCCCAACAAATGTGACTTCCGGCCTTAGTGTGCTAGCAACCAGTTGATAGTGATTTAATCCTTTGAACGTAGTCGATTGCACCGAATCCGATTCTTGTGGCCTGACGTACTTTCCCTTGAAATTCTTTAAGAACTTCCTCGAATTTGCTTCTCCATCAATCTTAACAACTTCATTGTGATCGAATTGTTTTTCGACTTCTTTCTGAAAGTCGTCCAGCTGTTTTGCAGGATGATAGATGATCTTCTGGCCGAATTTTTGGTTATTCTCTTGAATGATCTCCTCACTTGTTCGGGTTCCTGTGCCATAGTAGAAATTATTTGAGTCATATGGCAAGGATTTCGGTGTCGGATAGAAGATGTTCCTTGGTTCTTCTTGGGAAAATGCTACTGCATTATCATCACCCGCTTCCGACAGTGGTTCATCAATGTAGTCCTCTGATTCTTCATTGCATTTCTCATCGCAGTTTACCGCATGAATGCGAAAAACATTGTTTGATTCCATCGGAATGACTTCGACTGGCATTTGGGACACTTCAGCGGCACTATTAATATCATACACATCCTTATTCGTCATGACAGTTGCATTTTGGTTTTGTTCGATCTTCTGAGTTGTTGGTGATTCCAAAATAATTGTTTGTTCTACTGGTGGCATTGGTGACGGTTCCGGTATTGGTGGAGTAACCAACAATTTTGGCGTGCTTTCAATTGGCGTTGTAATGGGTAAGGTTGCAAGTCCTGATGCCATTCTATTGCTTCGGGATAGATAATGATCCGGGCTGGTGGCGTACGTATGCGTATGGTATGTAACGTGCTCTTTTTTCATCTCCTTTGGTGCACCCGAAACGCTCAAATGGAAAACATTCAGAATTCCTTGAGGAAATATATTCGAAAACAATGATTTCCATGAGGTAGGATGGGGTTTGCCCTTTGGTTTTTCCGGTTTTTTATATTCAGTTTCAACTATGTCATGAGCAAGATCGTGTATTTCTGACTGAATGAACTCTTCCTTATCGATTATGGCCTGATGAATATCCTGTTGGTGTGGAGCGTCTAGTTTTGGTTCCTCATAGTAGTAGTTTCCATGGTCTTGATAGATTATTTCAGTGCTGAAAAATGTTGGTTGTAGAAGGGTACATGTTTGGAAAAATCATTGACTTACCTTGGTTCTTCGTAAATAATTTCAGCATGATGAATTGTATCATGCGATATGTACTCTGGTTTTCCATCTGGCCCATGGAAAGGGTAAGATTCATGGTTTTTCTTAGGCGGTTCAGTACTAGGGTGTGAATGCTTTGAAGGATTTGATGAGGCCGAGAGAATTTTTGTCACAAAATTCTTTACGCTCTAAAAGATAAGAATCGAAGGGAATATTAGAATGTAAGAGATACAAAATTTATGAAAATAAGTCAAAAAGCGTTTTTTTCGAAAGGAGTTTCGTACAGATATTGAAAAAGAAAGAAGAAGAAAAGCAGTACTTCGGTAATGCAGTCAATAATAATGGCGCAGCTAATTAACTAACAATAGTATTTTAACTGGATAAGAACAGTCACCTTACTGGTACATATTTTTCAACTTGCAATCAATTGAATAAAGTCAATAAGTAACTGCAGTAAGTTGAATAACTTTTAACTGACTTAACCGTCTAAAGCTAGTTAAAGGCTTTAGACAGTCAAGTCAGTGGCGTAGATAGGGGGGATCAGGGGGATATATCCCCCCCATTGGTATCGATAATTGTTCAACTTAACCAGTTCCAAATGAGTTAAAGAAACGCACTCTGTCAAATGTATATTCTAAACCTACATTCTATGGAGAAACAGCAAAATTTCTCTTTTTATATCGATTTTTGATAAGCTTTTATTTTACGTCTCTCATCAATTGATAACAAGTAAACGTGAAAGAAAACGAGCTTCCATCCAGCTTTCCAATACAAAAAAATTAAAATTATTCGCATCGTGTGACACATTGTTAAGTTGGTACCTATAAGACAACGCCGCAAACATGCAGCACATTCATCCACAAAAACAAATATTCGCACAACTGCGGTGTAGTTAACCAGAATCTTAACAGTAGCGATAAGTCACACTCATTCATTTTGACCAGAAAGCAAAATGCGCTATTGCTCATTACATAAAGAATGTCTTATAAAAGCGGCAGATTTATTTATATAAATTTATTTATACTTATTCATATTCAAATGAGCGTGTATAATATACTTGCTGACCCTGCAGACTTCGTACTGCCTCAATCGGTAATCGATAATGATAACCCTCTACGACACTACCCAACCCACTACCTTCTTGTGCTACCTAGTACGTCTACCCATATCCGCTACCCCGTTACGACATTATCTACTCAGTTACCCGCTACCAACTATTTCTACACGCTTACCGTTACACCATTAGCCAGAAACCCACTAGTTATTATCCGCAACCCGCAACCAATTTTTTTTTTTTTTGCATTTCATTTTTTCCATTTTTCCAATTTTTTTCTTCTTGTTTACCAGTTCCCCATCAAAAATTTTAAAGTTTCCCTTTGAAAACCAGTGAGTTTTCCGTTTTACATCAAGAACTTTCTATTTTTCCTTTCGAAAACCCATTTTGAACCAAAATAATCCAAGCAAAAAAAAAATCTAATTTCCGATCTTTGTTTGGTTTTTCCAGTTTTCCCACTCTCCCATAAGGTTTTTCCATTTTGTTTTTTCCAGAAATCATCACTGGATACAACAGTATCAACCATGAAAATTTCACAAATATCTGTTGGGCCATTTCGGAATCTAAAGAAAAATGGCATTTTTTGAGATAAATGATCGGACGTTTACTTCATTATAAAGAGAAAGGTATGCCGTTAATAATGGTACACAACATCAGCCAAATGGCCACCACGGCCACGCTTACAGGACCATATCCTTTTCATGAAATTTTCCATAACCAAATCGTAAAGTGGCTGCCCAATATCCTCGATAGCCTCACGAATTCCATTTTTGAGGTCTTGAATCGACTCTGGGCAAGGTGTTAAATCACAAGATCTCGGTGACCAATTGTGATCACCTCTTCGAGAGATAACACAGTCCGGAAACTTTTCCCGTAAAAGATTGATGGTTTCATTGCTTGTGTGAAACGTAGCGCTGTCTTGTTGAAAGTAAACGTTGTCCAGATCAATACCATCTATTTCCGGCCATGAAAAAATCATTAATCATCTCTCGATAGCGCAACCCATTGACCGTAACTGTTGCTCCAGCCTCATTTTCGAAAATGTAAGGTCCAATGACCCCGCCGGACCATAAACCGCACCAAACAGTCACGCGTTGAGGATGGAGAGGCTTTTCAACAATAACTCTTGAGTTTTCCGAGGTGGAAATGGGCCTCATCAGTCAAAATGATTTTTCGATTAAATTCCGGATCATTTTCATGCATTTCAAGGACCCATTTAGCAATGGCACGATGTTGTTGATGATCAGCCAGCTTGAGTTCTTGTGTTAACTGAATTTTTTAAGCCTTAAGACCCAAGTCTTTATGCAAAATACGCTGTAATGACGTTTGTGGAATGCCTAATTCCAAAGAACGACGAGGAATGGACAAACCTGGGTTTTCTTCAACACTTTCGGCTACACCAGCGATATTCTCAGTTGTTCTTGAGCGAACACGGGTTTTATTCTTCACATCACTAACTTGTCCCAAAAGCACGAATTTTTTCACTAATTACTGTATTGCGGTCCGACAAGGTGCTTCACGACGACCTAAAAATGTTTTAGTTTTACGAAACGTCTCTGCCAAATTTTCACCATTTTTATAGTGAATTTTAGTAATTTCAATGCGTTGTTCAAGCGTGTATCGTTAAATTTTTATTAATGGCGTAGTTTCTTCTTGTCAAAAAATTACAGCTTCCGAAAAAGCGTGCTATTCAAAATAACACCTCTTATTGGAAAACCCTTTACATAGAGAAGAGATTAATATCTTATGAATTTGTTTGTTATTTGTTTTTTTTTTTGAGTTATTAAAACTTCAAAAAAAAAATGAGCGAACTTGATATATCCCCCCCATAGCGAAAAGCTATTTACGCCACTGAGTCAAGTCACTTAAAAGTTATTCAACCTTAGTGAGTTTGGTTTAAGTCATAAAGTATTTTGACAGCAGTCAATCAATTTTTAGTCAATTGACGTTTTTTAAGTCTTATGAAAAAAAGAGTTTATGAAACATTATGACGTAAAAAACGTCAATTGACTAAAAGTTGATTGACTGCAGTCAAAATGATTCATAAACTTTTTTTTACTAATCATAATATTAATTAAATTCTAGAAGGGGGAATAATCCAATAATTTACCCAACAGAAGCAATAAAGTTCGGTTCTACCGGAAGGTAAAACAGCTGGTTCAAGGTCATCGAACAAGAACCGATGTCTTAAGGGATAAACAAGGGAACATCATAGTAGAATCGCAGTCAATACTGGGGATTCGGAAAAACCAGTTCTGTAGACTGTATAACGGCGACAACGAACAAAATTCCGCCATTATGAAGGAGCCTTTCATCGGACACGATGATAGCCAATAATTCCATGAACCCGACCTAGAAAAAGTGAAAACCGCAATATAACGCCTGAAATCCAACAAAGCCGCTGGAGCAGATGGTCTAGCTGTCGAGCTGTTCAAAGCAACAGTTGACGATCTTGATAGGGGCATGCAAAAAATCATCTGTAAGATATAGTCAGAGGAATGCATGTCCGATGAATGGAACCTACTCTAAACTGCACCAACTATAGAAAAAATCAGCCTACTTAACATCGCCTACAAGATGTGAACCATAATATGTGAACGTCTGAAGCCTTTCGTCAAAAATCTGATTGATCCTCATTAATGTGGCTACAAACCAGAAAAGTCAACCATCTACCAAATCTTCACTTTGCGGTGGATCCTGAAAAAAAATCTATGAACTCCAAGTCGTAACCCACCACTTTTTTATCGATTTTAAAGCCACGTATGACAGCATCTAAAGAGACGAACTGTTTAAAGCTATGTCTAGTTTTGCAATCCCTGCCAAGCTCGTTCGTTTGTGTAAAATGGCGATGGAGAACTCACGCTGCTCCATCAAGGTTGGCAACGAGCTAACGAAATCTTTCGACGCCAAAAATGAATTCAGACAAGGCGATGCACTGTTGTGCGTTTTCTTTAACATCGTTCTGGAGTAGAAAGTGCAAAACTCCACCGTCAACACCAGAGGCACTATCTTCCAAAAATCTATTGAACTTCTCGCGTACGCCGATGATGGAAAAAAACACAGCGTGATGTCAATGGCGCCTTTGTGAGAATTGAGACAGAAGCGGCAAAAATGGGTTTAGCGGTAAATGAGGCAAAAACGAAGTATATACTGTGTTCGAGGAAGGACACCCAACACCGACGGCTCGGACAGAACTTCACAATAGACGCATACAACTTTGAGGTAGTAGATTACTTTGTCTATCAAGGCTCCGTTATAAACACGGGCAATAACACCAGCGCCGAGATCAGACGAAGAATAACTCTTGCTAATCGCTGTTTCTTTGGGCTAAGAAAGCAATTGAGTGGAAAAGCCCTCTCCCGAGCAACTAAGGTAAAATTGTACAACACACTCATTTTCCTAGTCCTGCTGTATGGTGCAGAAACATGGACCTTGACAAAATTGGATGAATGTGCCTTAGGCTGTACTTCGAGTCATGTATTGGCCTCGTGTGCATTGAAGGGGAATGGCAAAGAAGATATAAGAGATAACTTTACGGGTTGTACAACGACATGTGGACCTAGCCAGAAGGGTCAAGGTCCAGAGATTCAGATGGGTCGGTCATTTAGAGTGGATGGACACCAATGCTCCGGTCCGGAAAGCATTCGACACTACTCCGAAGGGACGTAGAAGGAGAGGAAGACCGCGTCTCAGGTGGCAAACACAAGTGGAAGAGGACCTTAATCAACTTCGAGCGCAAAACTGGAGACAGGTAGCTAGGGACCGAGCTGGCTGGTGGAGACTGTTGATTGAGGCCCAAGTCCACACCGGACTGTAGCTCCACCTTAAGTAAGTAAGTAAGTGTATGATATGAACTTTCATGAGCCTTTGCTACATATCTGTTAACCAATAGAAGAAAGTTAATCAACTTTGTCGTGTAGTTTATAACAATGTTTGTGTTGTTAAGAAAATTATATCTTTTCCTCTAAAAATGGATTTTAATATCAAAAGAGTAAACATGTTATGGAGTATAATATAGTTACGGTATAGTAAAAGTAATGTATAAAATTGAACCTTGGCTGAATCAGCTGTCCGGGTAGTTCTATTACCAGGTGCTGTTGAATCCGTTGGAGATTGCAATGTTTGTGTAGTTGTGGAATTTTCTGCTGCTAGTAAACATCCCATGAAAAGCAGCAAAACGGCCGTTGTTTGAAGAAACATGTTTTGTTCTGAAGTTGAAAAAGAAATAATTTCTTATTATGTATTTAAACTTTAGTATTCTTATGAAAAAGGATCTCATTCAACACACACAAAATCTATAAAATGTAACAAGGGTAAAAAGACTACCCCGATTTCATAAGACATATAAATGCCTATTGGCTATCATTTAATGTCTATAATGTCTTATGTCCACCGGAAACGGAATTTGTACTTTTTTACACAATTCGTATCCTGAAAATCAGTTAAAAAAAAAAGCTGATGAAAATCATTTTTGTTTTAAACAAACTATTTTTATGTTCTTTCAGAAACTTTTCAACATTTTTCAAAACGTGATTTACATCGGTAGGTTTACATTTTTATTCCAATTTCAAATTCCAAAGCAGACAAAAATATTTTCTCTTTGTTTCTTTATCATTGCCAACTGCACTTCTGCATAAAACAAATAACTAAAAAAAAAAACAATTCTCATCATTATGGGATTCACTCTGTCTTAAAATATTTACTACAACACCATGCAAGCACTTTGCCTTTGAACTTGAGAATTTCTCACACCCAATTGTTACAAAAATTCATATTTTTCTTCGAACTTACATTATTAACAAAATAATTCAACTTAACACCGCACCACGATGAGCTGTTACAATTACACTGAATTCAAAAGTTGCAATTGAACCGCGTTATAAGGCACTTTCTCCAAACCATCAAAAAAACAATCTCAAGGCGAAGGCAAAGAAAGACACTTCCAGCAGCGACTCACGCGCTTCATATCGTAAGGAATTGTCGCAAGAGTATTATTGCTGGTTTGTGCGATAGGAAGCAATGGTGGCTATAGCCTATGTAAAGTAAAATTGCAACAAACATTTTATTTTCCTGTTTGCTTTTGGTGAGTCGCGAAGTCGTTGCGGTTGGTCGTCGCGTTGGGAGTTGCGCGTCTAATGCCAGTTCCATACAACTACCAAATTGCAACTTCAAAAAATGAATGAACTCGACTTTTGATTCGAACTCCCATTAGAACGTTCAATAAAAAGGAAACCCGTTTAGTTGATATCGTTGATGGAGAGCTAAATCATACTTGTACTCGTATGTTGAAAAAATTTTTGAAAGACTTTCACTTTTGTTGATGATAGCCGTGCAGCCAGCATAAGGAGTGTCGATATTTCAAAGACATAACCTGTATCAGTCATGGCGGGTAATCTTTTGGACATGTTTACAGCAAACAGGAGATAGGTTTTAGAGCGAAACTTTGAACTAGTATAGGTTTTTGTTGGTTTTATGACATTGTGAAGTTCAATGACGCAGTGAATAAACACTTCCAGACTAACTATTTTTGTGATATTCGAAATCCTGTTTTTTTATTTTGCAAAAAGGAATTTACTGTTAATTAGATGTTCGCTCATGCTTGCGATAAATTAATAAATTAATATCCATTTGTTAAAAGAAAAATATTTATTGCCTTAATTTAATTCATAAACATGGGAAATCTATATTTTGCACCGTGCGTCGTCGTCATAGCTAAATTTGTTATGAGGATGTACGTTTTTGAATATGTTTGGACGTGATGTTAATATGTTAGGAGAACTGAGGTCAAAAACCTTGGAAGGCATTTAATATGTGACCTTTGCGATCAAGCGCGCATTCAAGGGGAGGTCACGGGGGTCATGATCCCCCCCCCCCCAAACAGGCCGCATTTGAAAAAATAGAGCTAAATCAATATTTTGCAAGCCGAATAGATAAAAGAACCAAACTAACAAAACCTAGTTTTTGCTAACTTAAGAACTGGGAAATAACCAAATGACCACAATTATCTTACTTTTTTGCCCTCTGAAAAGACTTCTAAGCCAGAATTTTTTAACTGTAGAACCAATCCACACGACCAATGGGAAATGTTGAAAAAACTGTAAGACAAATAAAAGTGGTAATCTTTTTGAGACATTAAAAAAAAAAACTAATTTAGCCACATATTCATCTTAATTTTCCTTTATAAACAACTGTGTAAATAGTTCAGTCCTCATTAATATACTTTTTATGGGAAGATACAAACATTTTTTTTAGAAAGAGAAAAGTTAAAGCACAATTTTTTGGACCTTCATAGAATAAGCTGTATTTAAAATGGCCGGGCTGGAAATGCCAACAAATGGCATCCAATTCACTCGTTTTTTGGAGTTAATTGTTTTTACATGTTGCAGATCCGCAAAATCAAAAAATTGATGATGTTGTAAATGGTGACTGCGCCGAATAAATACAGAAATACAAAAAAATTGCTATCAAATTCATCTTTAGTAAAAAAAAAAACCCTAAAATTTACTCTGAATACACGTCGTAGAAATTTAATTTGTTTTGAATTTCAAGTTTTGAAGTAGTCAACTGATTCTGAAAGTCAGAATAATTGATTTGTATTTGACAATGCCTCTCTTGATTTCGTTCGGGACTTATGATTATAATTTTTTCGTATTCGTAGCGCAGCTCTACGTTCGGCTAGGAGGAACTCTGCGATAGGGGTGTCTATGAAAAAACATTACCTCAATTAAAATTTATTTGATTTCTTGTGATCGGGTACGGTAGTTAAGCATTGAAGCATCCGTCAAATGAATTCTTGTTTTATCTTCTTACTTTTGCTGTTTATTTTCTGGTTTTAATTTTGTTATCTTCTTTTTTTTATTGCAAAATTCAATAAAAACAATCTTGATTCCAACGACAATGAAATCAACAATGGGCTATTGTTCTTTCAATGTTTTGATTGCAAACTGTGATGTTAGCCACGCTACCATAAAAGGCGCCAAGTCATTTGAAAACACATGAGAAAACGGTTCAGAAGAAAATTCATAAAACAGTTCGATTCTGCAGTTGTGACGAGTCACAAGTTACAAGCGCTTGTGACTGATTTCTTGTGAGGATAGTTGTGACTCGATTACATATAGGAATTCTGAAATAACAGTCACAAGAAAACTGACAACAATATTCAACTCAGCATGGTGAGTAAAATTATTGTTGTTTCAACCACAGAGAGTCAAAAGGGAGATTGGAAATCAAGCTGTCAAAATGACAATGTCTACAAGTTTACTGCGAGAGTGTGCGTGTTTTTACCAATACTATCTCAGAAAACTTCGACATACCACCAGATTTTTGTTGCTCTTTTCTCATTTATTCACATACACGAGGTAACGGTTAAATAAAATGTGTTGTATCTGGAGGGTAAAACGTAAGTCAGCATCCGATCTTCTTTGTCTCTGGTTTCAACTGTCTAGTTGAAATCAAAAAAATTCATTATTTGTTTTCGAGTTTCTGCTTTCTGAAGAAGTGAAAAAACTCTGTGAAATTAAAAATGCAAGGTAAAAGATATTTTTCTTAGCAGTAAATTACCAGTCATATTGTAAAAAATTTCTTGAATAGCAAATGGATCATTTGCGTCTCTTAAGGTTTTTAAAAGCCGTCGGCGCTGCAATCTTTTTTTATTTATTTTTAGTTAAAGCATACATGCATGTATTGTTTTCATAAAAATCTTACTTTTCATTTGCGGATGAAAGTTCATCAATAAGATGAAAAAGTAAAAATTCAACTTCCATTTTTCTTCATTTACACATATAGGAATCGTTAACAACAAACATGGAACCTCAAATCGAAATTTCAAAATAACAGCAATATTACTTACCTGGTCTGTGGCAGGTCACAAATTTCAAAATTTTTGTGACTGTCACAAGTTTTGACTCTGCACCAGAATATGAAAAAAGTCACAAAAAATCATTTCACCTCAACTTGTGACTTGTGAGGTATCAGTGAGGGTCCTCAGAATCGGGCTTGATCTACAGCCTACATTTTTTATATCCCTAAACAGTTTATAATTGTATATACACAATAAATTTATATATTAATGTAATTAATTTTTTTTTATTACTTGAAGAAGTTTGGTTTGCTTTGTTTATTTGGTTATTCTTGGTATTTTTCTTATTTTTAATTTTTTTCTATTCTGTGACCCCCTCCAGAAAAAAATTCTGGATCCGCGCCTGTTTGCGATGGCGTCTTTATTTTCTTCAAAACTTAAGCAGTCGTGGGAACCACAGAATTTATCTTTGTGGAAAAGGTGACTTATTCAAAATCAATTCAACAAACTGTTTTCACATTTTAGTGATTTTTCTTATAAGACTTAAATTTAACACCAATTTTAAGACAATATTCAAATAAATAAATTAAAATAATAAAGCTTTAAAAGAGTCTATGCCTCAATGGCTTACACTCATCAAAAATTCTCTGAGTGGGTGTGAAGAATTGAGGGGAGCTTCAATTTAACGCCGATTTCCACCGGCAAAGTTGAGAAGCTCTTTTTTCATGACCGATTGATACTCTTGGAAGTGTAGAGGCAGTAGGTACCCGTGAAAGATGAAATAAATATGTTGGGCACTAGTTGGGGTCGAACCTACGCGTTCTACGTAACAGCCAACACCAAACAGATCCCCACACACATGTTTTAAAATATTTACATTCTTCTAGGTACTTTCTGTTGGTACATTGCTTTTGGAACAAAGTATCAAATTTATAAATAAAAGTTATTTATGTAACAATTGAAAACAATCTATAAACAGGATCATTTGTTATATTTATACATGTATGTAAACAGTACTCAATTCCTTTTTTATGTACAAGTTCTTGGCCTCACATGACCAACATTGAACAGTTAAATAGTGGATATATACTTATTAAAATAAAAAATAGCAGCAGTTATCTGTGACGTCAAAATGAGGTGCACACCAAGTTTGCTTGCATGAAAACTCCAACCTTAATACTACTTAATTTTCTTTTTCTCAGAACACAGTGGAATTTTCGTTTGAATTCACCCTGAGCCATCATGGTACCCGTTTGTCATTCTGTAGCTACTTAAGTATACGGATCTGCCCTCGGAAATTACCCCACACTGGGGTAAAGTATTTAATAAATGACCAGACAAGATTTTGCACAAGGTGAAAGTAAATGAAATTATACGGCCCTGTCCTAATTACGTTTTTAAGTAAAACGATCAATTTATTTTTTGTTCAATTTTATTAAAATAAATTTTAAGATTTTTTATTTATTTAAGTAAGTTCTATTTGTAATTTTTAATTGCCTCGAAAATTAATTTGCTTTTCACCATTTGAATGTTAGGCTGATAATGATCTTATTGAAATCATGTATGGAGATATAAAAAGAATACTCATGCCGTTATTATACACACAGTTGGAAATGGACAGTTGTTCGATTTTATCTCCGAGAAGAGAACATACTCTTTTCTAATCAATCATTCTCATTATGCTTATGTATAAAGCTTTTAGTAGCTGCTGTTTATTACAGTGGAACATGTTATGTTCCTTACTGAAAGAAACTCTGTATCTAGAGGGATGTTGATGTTGTTGACATGCTATTTGTAAGAGCATGTAACTCCCTCTGGGGTAAATTTTTGGACAATTCAAACTAAAAAACCACCATGGTACGCCTTTGACTCTCTGTAGCTACTTAAGTATATGGCTCTACGCTCTGAAATTTGGACAGCAAGTGCGAATGTTCATATCGTACTCTCGTGTCTGTAATTGGACAAATTCTCCAGAGGATCTTGCACAGGGTTACATCAAACAAAAAAAACCATCAAAGTACCTGTATTCAGCAATGCCCTCTGAAATATGGACAGCATGTACGTGTACCTGTTTTCATATTCCTCACTGGGGTAAATTATACAAATTCCCCCACAGAATTTTGCTCGGGATGAAATCAAACGAAAAAACCACTGTTTGAAATTTGTGGACTTGCATGAAATTTATTTTATTTGAAATCGAAGCACCTGCATATACAGTGCCTTGCATAAGTATAACCGCACCCGAAAAAATGCATTTAAAAGAAAACCTGCAATAGGAGTGATTCCTTACTAATTTTTTTATTGAGTTGCATCACTGATCAAGCAAATCGAGAAGAAAATAAAGTACCGTTATTTCCTCTCCAAGTGTTTAAAAATTAAAAACAAATTTTAATTTGTTGCAAAAATATAACCGAATTTATTGTTATTTCCTTGTTTTAAGTTCATTTTTAACAAAAGATTAATATGCAATTTTGTTGCCTCTATTTTCCACCAATCTTAGAATTCTTTTTGGCATACATACTATTAACTAGATTTTTCAATATGGAGTCGTCGAAAGCGTTCCATTCTGTCACAACTGCCTCTCGCAGCTCAGCAACACTAGCAAATTGCGTATTATGGGCATACATTTTGCGAGTTATAATTCCCCAAAGATTTTTGATGGGGTTGCAATCTGGAGAATGTGACGGCCACTCCATCAAATTAATGTTTTTCGATTCGAACCAATCCAAACTTTGATGACTTACATGAATTGAGGCATTATCTTGCTGGAAGACATGCTGAAATCGGCGAAATCGTCTTAAATAAGGTACCAAATTCTCCTCAAGGACCGAAGTGTAGTCAGAACTCTTAATTTTGGTATAGATGAAGGCAAATGCAACCTTTCCACGCTCGCAGGCCCCCCAAACCATACAGCTGCCACCACCAAGGTTAGGTTAGGTTAGGTTATGAGGGGTGTGCACAGCGTAAACTGTTGCATACACGGGGGCCTACTGGTCCATTGTGATCCCCTATAAGAATAAAAGTTAGCATCGATGCTATTCAAAGTTGTAGATTAACGTAGACCGGCTCGTTAACGAACCAGCCTGTGCTATCTATAAATTTCTTCATGTTCGCCATTGAGACCTGTGCTAGATCATCCAGTTCCCCAACAAACCTGTTCCCAAAATGACGGAGTCGGTTAGTTTGGAGGTTCGGACAGTCACAGAGCAGGTGTTTAATGGTTTCTATTTCCTCCTCATCCTGACAGCTCCTACAGAAATCGGGTGCAAAAGCCCCTATCTTGTTGGCCATTGTGCCAATGGCGCAATGACCCGTTAGTACACCTATCAGGATTTTAATGTTCCTTTTACTCAGCGATAAAATATACCGAGTTTCCTTTTCATTAATGTTAGGCCATAAACTTCTAGAGATTACGCAATCGTCCCTGGATTTCCAGGAGTTATTGATTATCTCTTTTGATTTAAGGTCTATCTTCCTCTTGAGTACCCCAATCGGGACGAGTGGTCCCCTATCTGAATGGTCACTACTACTTGTGTCTGCTTCTGACCCTTTCCTGGCTAGTTCATCTACTATTTCGTTCCCTTCTATATTGCTGTGTCCAGGAACCCAGCAGAGCTTAACCTGGTTAGTGTGGCAGATTCTATTCAATTCTTTCCTACAGTTTAAAACTGCCTTTGATCTTATGGTCTCACTGGCTAAGGCTTTGATGGCAGCTTGGCTGTCCACGAAAAAAGTAATCTCCGAGGAGCTTAGCTTTTCATGATGTACCAATTCAGCTGCTTTTTCAATGGCATAGATCTCGGCCTGAAAGACACTACAGTCAGCTTTGAGTTTATACGCCTCTCTGATGTTGAGAGATTGGCAAAACACTCCAGCACCTGTTCCTGATTCCATTTTCGAACCGTCAGTGTAGAAAGGGATACCCTGTTCACTTATAAGTGAATTAGGATCCCAACCCTGTCTTTCTGGTATGCAAATAGAAAATTTCCTGTCAAAATCCAGTAGAGGGGGGATGTAATCGGTGGTCTCCATCAGACTTGGAATCATGTCATATCTTTGTAAGATTGACCCGTGTCCGTAAGTGCTGTGCTTCCAAAACCTCAGTTCTTTTAAACGAATTGCGGTTTTGGCTGCCGTGCGCCTTATGAACTCATCCAGAGCCGGGAGATCCAGGATTATTTCCAACCCAGCCTGTGGTGTGGATCTTTGAGCCCCTGTTATCCCTATACAGGCCAGTCTCTGTACCTTATTCAGGTTCTTGAGATAGCTTGATTTTTCCACTGCTTTCCACCATACAATAGAGCCATAGGTGAGAATGGGTCTGACAATCGCTGTGTACATCCATTGGATGACTTGCGGTCGCATACCCCAACGTGCACCGAAGGTCCTTTTGCATGTGTAGAATGCACATAGTGCTTTTTTCATTCTTTCCTCAGTATTACGCTTCCATGTAAGCTTGGGGTCAAGGATCACCCCTAGAAATTTAGCTTCCTTAGAGAGTTTTAGAGGAATACCATTTAATTTAGGAGGGTTGAAGCCCTCCAGTTTCCGTTTTTTCGTGAACAAAACTAGCTCTGTCTTGGTGGGGTTGACCCCGAGACCGTTCTTAGTTGCCCAAGAAGATAAATCTTTTAATGCGTTTTCCATAATGTTTCCGATGGTGGCAAGGAACTTGCCTGATACCAGAACCACTATATCATCTGCATATGCTACAATTTTTATGCCCTGATCTTTAAACTTTGTGAGAATTTCGTTTACTACGAGGATCCAGAGTAGGGGTGAGATGACCCCTCCCTGTGGTGTGCCTCTGGTAACTGTTTTCTCAATAGTGCTAGATCCCAATTGAGAGTTGATAATTCTGCCATTTAACATGGTGAAGATCCAATCGACAATGACAGATTCAACTCCAACTTCAACTAAGGCGGCTTTGATTGATTCCGTTTTTACGTTATTAAACGCACCCTCGATATCAAGAAATGCCGCCAGGGTATACTCTTTTTGTTCGAGGCTTTTCTCAATATGTGAAACTACTTCATGCAAAGCAGTTTCCACTGATTTACCTTTGAGGTAGGCGTGTTGGTAGTTGCACAAATTGTTTTCGTTGAGAAGTTCTCTAACGTGTAGATCAATTATTCTCTCTAGTGTCTTAAGGAGAAACGAAGAGAGACTTATTGGTCTATAATCCTGAGCGGTCGAGTGAGTCGGTTTCCCGGCTTTTGGGATAAAGACTACCTTGACCCTCTTCCAGCTATTAGGGACGTATCTAAGTTTGATGCAACTTATGAAGATTACCCTAAGCCAAGGAGTTATCACTTTTAGAGCATTTTGAAGAAGAGCCGGAAATATCTCGTCTGGTCCAGCTGATTTGTAGGGTTTAAACGAGTTTATTGCCCAGATAATCTTCTGCTCAGTAATAACCTGTTTAAGCTCTGAATTTGATTCCGTGTGAGTAAAATCCAGCGTGTTCGATTCCAAGTAATCAGAACTTCCTGGGTTCTTACAACCGGGGAAATGAGTTTCCATGAAGAGTTCAAGCGTTTCTAGGCTCGAGTTCGACCATGATCCATCGGGGTGTTTTATGTACCCCGGGATCGTGGGACTAAGGGCAAGGGTTCTACGGAGCCTTGCCGCCTCACTTGTTTTTTCAATGGATTCACAATGTTTAGCCCACGAATCCTTTTTGGCCTTCCTTAACTCTTTGGTGTACATGTTAAGTGCGGCTCTATAAGACTTTAAGTCATCTTCTAATTTACTCTGTTTAGCTTTGTTGAAAAGTTTTCTAACCTCTGTTCTTCGTTTCTTTAGTACACCATTCCACCAGGGTGGGTTAGTAGAGTTACTGGAACGAGATAAAGGGCAGTGTTTTTCAAAAGAAGCTCTCATTTTACTAGATAGTTATGGACAACAGTGTCAATGGTTGAGGTACCTAGACTTGTGTTGTCCTCTGGCGGATCAATACAGTCTTCCAACCATTTTTCGTACTCTGTCCAATTAGTTCTAGTTGGGTTCCTATAAGGTTTCCTTTCAGTAAAGTTCCTGTCTATAGAAAAGAGTATCCTAAAGTGATCTGAAAAAGATTCATTAGGTGAGACTCTCCAGTCTTCAACGGAAATTTTACTGTTATTGCTAATGAGAGTCAAATCTATGATTTCTTCCCTGTTTTTGTTTCGAAAGGTGGGGTGATTGCCCCTATTACTTATCGATAAATTAGAACAAAGAATATATTCAAAAATTGACTCACCCCTTTTATTAATATCCTTTGAGCCCCATTGAGTATGGTGAGCGTTGGCATCACATCCCACCACCAAAGGTGTACCGCTTGCTGTGGCGTGGACCACAAGATCGCGGACTGTTTTTGATGGTGGGGTCTCCTCCTCGTACGGCATATACGTCGATGCTAGAATGAAGTTTCCCTCCTTCGATTCGACGCTGACTGCCGCGTTGTCCTTGTCGCTGTACCTAGATAGGAAGAAAGCATTAATTGATTTTTTCACTAGGATACAACTTCTTATATCACCTTCAACTGACGTGGAATGGAAAAGGTTGTAGTGTTTTGACCTTAACCCACGGATACGGTTTTTACCTAACCATGGTTCCTGGATCAAGGCCACATCCACGTTCTCATGAGACATGTAGAGCATAAGGTCGTACGTTGCTGCTTTAGCGTGGTGCAGGTTTATTTGCACCACTAGCAGCCTTTGACTCCCTTTTGTCTTCATGCCTCTTAACCTTTACGGTACCGAGACCATACCTCAACACGTCCTTTTTCTCTTTGAGCAGAAGGTCAGATTTCTTGTCTGCCACAAACAAGAGGTCCTTCCCTTCACCACTATGGCTCTTTCTTGAGTGTTGGAGCTTCCATTCTAAAATGGGAAGCTCTTTGTTCTGCTTCGCCAACAGCTTAATAATGGCTGCGTCCTCATGTTCTGCAGGAGGGGGGATCCAGATACTGAACTGTTGGCGGAGTGGTAGAGCTGCGGCGGGTAGAACTTCAAGGGAGGACCCTTCCCATAGTACGCCAATGTTGGCGATTGTTCGGTTTAGGAACTCCCGTGATTTCTGGTCACCGCAGCAGACCACTTTGACTCCTCGCCGCCATCCAGCACCATCAAAGATATAGTCCTCAGAACTGTCGTTCTCTGATGCCGCCATCATGGCTTTGAGGATTTCGTTTTCTACAAGAAGCCAGTTTTTGGCCGAAATTTTCCCATCTGGGTCATCACGGCTTATGATGGCGATTTGTAGGTCAATTGGGGTGGTGTCGAAGCTGCTGGTTTTCTGTTTTTTAGCACCGTCTTGCTTGACTGTCTCCTCCGATCTTACTCTTTTGGATGTTCCTGGTTTCGTTCCAGAAGAGGTGCTTGCCGGTGCTTGTTCTTTGTTAGCATTGGCTAGCTGTTTCTTACTAGAAGTCGCCTGAACTTTACCTTTGTCGTTCCGAGCAGTCGAGTTATTGCCAGCCTGTTCACGGTTTGTCTTTTTAGGGACAGACCTAGATTTGGCAGCATCTACTCTTTCGCTCTCCGACTTTTTCGTGTTCGCTCTCTCGGAAGTTTCAGTGGCAGTCTCTGCCAGCTGCCGCTCGAAGTTCTTAACTAGCTTCCTGTGCTTTTTTAGGAGAGCCTTTTTCTCTCGAACTGAGCGTTGCAGGGTCTTTCAACTCGGTAGTTCTCACGAATCTTTTGGAGGATCTGTAGTTACTGCGTTGCCTCGAAGCTTTGAGGGATGCAGCAGACTTCAGCATAGTCTCTTCTTGATTCGGGTCCATCAGTAGCTCGTCCTCGGTTTGACTACCTATAGAAGGCGGTTTGTCCGAGGTCTCCGTACCTTTGATGGTTAAACCATCTAGTGCGGGAAGGAGATCTACTGAGAGAATGACCGGTTGTCTTTTTAATTCTCTTTTCTCTTTATTTATGTTTACATTTGTCACTGGCGACTTAGCTTCTTGCGAAGCCAAGCCCTCGCCGGCAGCCGTGACTTCTGCCGACTCTTGAACGTATATCCCCGCTCGATTTTTATCATGTAGTAAACTTTTATCCATTTTTTTTTTCGATAGACATCTCTGCTTTTGGTGGTTTTCTTGGTTGTCTTTCTCCGCAGCTGGATTGCTGAAGAGTTGGGCGTAAGCCCCCTCGCCACAACAAGGCGAAAACCGTGAGGGGGTGCCACCACCAAAGTTCCTCTTGGAAAAAAAAATTTATTCTATTTCCTCAAATCGTGCCAATATCCGCTAAAACCATCTGGTCCATCGAGATTAAACTTTTTTTCATCACTAAAAATAACCTAATAAAAAGCATTCATTCCAGTATGCCATTTGGAATAACGAGATTTTAGTGTAGATAGATAGAAAGTCACTTACGGTTTTCCAATCCCGATTTATGTTTTGACGGGCAAATTCCAATCTTTTATGTTTGTGGGTTGCTGTTAAATATGGAGCTGGCCCCGAAGAATCACTCCACTGCTTTTTAAAGCACGAGAAACGGTTGAAACCGAAATTCCTAAACCTAATTCGTTACGAAATTCCAGCAAAGAATGCACCGAATTGGATGCAGCATTGATTAAACGCCTCTTGTCGCGACGCACGTGTCAACTTCTGCGACCGCTCGGGTCTTATTTTTGTCCCATAAGATTCTGGATTTTTTAAAAAATTTCGAACGACACGATCCGATGCAACTCAATAAAAAAAATAGTAAGGAGTGACTCCTATTGTAGGTTTTCTTTTAAATGCATTTTTTTGGGTGCGGTTATACTTATACAAGGCACTGTATAAATATAGAGCCCTTAAGATGATTAGTGAATCTAACATCAAGCGTTCGGATCTTTCAATCCTCAACGCACAGGCAATGTCTCATTCCTCACTCTTTTAAACTAGTTTTTGCATTTGAATGAAATACTTACTACTTAACCGACTGACAATTCATGCAGGATCTCAGTATGAGAGTGGTCTCGCATGCACCCACCAGTCGCCGAAACTAAGTGCTCTCGCATCCGCAGTCACTTGGTCCTTGTACTGTAGGTTTGGTCTAGGTCTTCCTTGTCGTCTCGAACCTGGGGGCTGCGATGAGAAGATTTTCTTTGCTGAAGCCCTGTCGTCCATTCAATCGATGTGGCCGACTCAGTGAAGTTATCTTTTCTTGTACAGCTCGTACAATTCGCGGTTGAACCTTCTTCTCCATTCGCCATCGTGCGTCGCCTATGCATGTTTCTTTAGAAATAGCCCAGTTTCAATTCTCCATTTTTACTTATCGTCCTTCACTCGGTGCCGTAGAGTATATGACTGGTAAAAACAAAGCTTTGCATAGCAGATACTTTGTCTTTCGAGTGAGGAGTCTTGAACACAGGTATTTTGCCAAACCGAAGCAGCAGCTGTTCGCTAGGGTAATTCTTCTTCGCATCTTTACTAAGGTGTTATTTGTGGGATTGATGTTTGTTTCAAGGTAGGTGAACTTCTCAACTACCTCGAAATTGCTGCTACCGACAGTGACGATTTTGTAATGTATTTACGTGGCTTAGTGGTTATGTGCGTTGGCTGCTAAACAGAATGTCGTGGTTTCGAGTCCTACTCGTGTCCACAGTTTTTATTTCATCTTTCACGGGCACTGTCTCTTGCGAAGAACTGACAAAACTTCCAACAGTATCAATTTGTTATGAATATCTGCTTAAATTGTAGGCCCCCTTAATTCTTCACACGCACATAGAGAGTTGTTGATGAGAGTAAGCGACTTAGGCCTTGGCTTTTCAAGAGCTGTCGCGCCACTCTATTAACAGTGACAATTTGTCCTATGCAGTGGACAGATGTTGCTTTGTTTGTTGATAGCATGTACTTTGTCTTCATTCACTTCAAGACCAACGAGTTTCGCCTGTTCTTCAATCGCTGTATATGCCTCAACCACAGCTCTCTTGGATCGACCGATGATGTCTATGTCGTCCGCAGCTCCAAGGACTCGGTGGATTTGTTGGAGATAGTGTTTTCCGTGCTCACACCTGCCTTGTGTACTATTTGATCCAGGAATATGTTGAAGAAATCACATGACAGCGTATCTCCTTGCCCTGAGCATGTTTGAAAGAATTCAGATGAGCGGTTACCCATTTGCGCACTGCACTGCGTATTGCTTACCGTTATGCGGCACAGATGGAACGTTTGTTCGGGATTCCAATTTCAGACATCGCCATCAGAAGCTCTTGGCGGTAGATGCTATCAAGTAGCTTTGAATATGATGAAAAGATGGTGGGTTTCGACTTGAAATTCGTTGGTCCTTTCCAGGATCTGCTTCAGTGTGAATATTTAGTCTAACGTTGTTCTGCCTGGCCTTAAGCCACACTAATACCTACGTATCGATTATTGTGTTGCAGAACGGCTTAAGACGCTCACACAGTACGTTGGATAGGATTTTGTATGCAACATTAAGCAGGGATATGCCTCCGTAGTTTTTGCATGACATAGAATCGCCTTTTTTGTAGATGGCGCATATGGAGCTTATCGACCAATCAGTGGGCATTCTTCCTCTGACTCTTTGTTGATAACCTGGTACATGCGGTTCATCAAAACACCTCCTCCATATTTAAAGAGTTCTGCAGGTATGCCATCCGATCCGTCGGACTTGTTATTTTTAGCTTTTGGATGGGTCTTTCTTCCTCTTCCGTGGTTGGACTGGAACTCTGGGTCTTTATTGACTGGTCTTGCTTCTCTCGTCATTAGCTTGCTCGACATTATGCGCATTCAGCAAATGTTGGAAGTGCTTCTTGAAAACACCTTCACCGTTCGGCCTTTTTAAGAAACGTCGGGTGTTGTTCTTTGGCCGAGACTCTTCTAGATCTTTGAGCTGAGAAACTGCGGATGCTCTTTTTTTCCTTCGCAGGGTCTTTTTCGCATTTCTCCTTATTGTTCGGTACTCTTCCCATGCTGCTCTTGTTTCATGTTGCAGCATTTGCAAGCGTACATTTTCCGTTTCTCTTTTCAATAACGCGCATTCATCATCATACCACGGGCTCTTTTTCGGAGGTGGCTGGCAACTTATGATGGTCTCGGCTACATTTTTAATTATTTCGCGATATTGATTCCACATCTGTGGTATTTGGGAGGATGGCGGAGAGTCCCTCACTTAGACGCTCACTGTATTGTCTGGCCTTACCCGGATTGCTAAGGTAAGGTAACCTATGTTAAACTTCTTTTTTTGGGCCGCATGTTTTTTCTTTTCATTTGATACTCGAGCTTTAAACTAAGCCACTACCAGAAAGTGGTGGGAATCGACATGTGCTCCCCGGAAAGATGTTGGATGCGTGCCTTGCGCCGCCGGTTAGCACATGGTCGATTTGTTTGGTGGTTCGACCATCCGGAGAGCGTCAGGTTGCTGTGTAGATCATTCGTCTTGGAAAACTAGTGCTACTTATCACCGTATTACAAGCTGCAGCAAAGTAGATTAGTCGGAAGCCGTTATCTGTTGTAACTTCGTGTATGCTGTGCTTTCCAAATAATCCGCCGTACTGCGAGTACGATTCTGGCTCTGTAGGCTCTAGGTATCCAGGAGGTCGTTAAAATCTTCCTTCCTAGACTCCTCAGCATCACCGCTGATGTTATGTAGTGTAGCGGATTACAGCTAGGCGATCACTAATTGAAATCAATGACTTTCGATCTTGGCCGATTCACCACGATGAATCCGCACCCAAATATGTGCATTCTTTGATGACAGCTGTTATAAATGTCGCAAGTTTTGTTTTTCATCATCCCTGATCCTATCCATCGTATTTCCCTGATTGCAGTAATGTTTGCCCTATACTGCGTTAGGACAGATTCATGTTTTTGAGTTGCACTGGCCTGGAGTGTAGAGTGCTCTTATATTCGAGGTACAAACTCTTAATGCATAGTCTGTAGTCGTTCCGGGTCAGCGTACCATAAGATGGGGGCCTATTTCCGAGGCTACTATCTCTCTCATAACTTTCAAGTTTTTTACTGTGAAGGGGTTGTTAGCCCGTCGCACTAACCTCCAAAATTGTAGTTGCGTTGTTTCAGTGCTTCTGTTTCTCCATTTTGCACTCGAGCTTAAAAGTTTCGCAAGTTATTTCTAGTGATATAACCAGTACCCGGTAGTAACCTCTTAAAGGTAAAGTAAGTTCTTGGTGTGTAGGAAAAGATACATCATATGCCCCCAAATACTACAACCCTCAAGTACCCAATGCTGCGAACGCCCTTGTTGAAGGGGTAGGCTTCTTATAGACCTTGGTTCTTGGCAGCTGTCCACACTTGCAATCATTTTTAATTTTTTTATTAATTTTATATTTTAAACGTTGTATCGAAATTTCTTGTCCAACAAAATATTTACACAATTTTTAAATTTTATTCAATTATGCTTATATTTATTTTTCAGAAAATTACTGTATTATTCTCTTTGAAATTGATTCTTGAAGCAAGATCTCTTAAGCCTTAGCAAAAATATGATTAAAAAATAGCCAAATTTACTGTTAATTTAGAAAACAGCCAAATTTACTGTTAATTTAGAAAACAGATAAATAGACAAACCAAAAAAAAAACAATTTTATTTAGCCAGCGATCATCATCCCTTTAATAATTTCTTGGTTTTTATTAAGTCAGATCTATACAGCACACTAGACTTATGTACCTATTTATGGTATAAATCCACTTGAATAAGTCAATGAAAATCTCTGTTAAAACAAAAAAAAAACAGAAGAAAATTAACTTCTTGTTAAGTAATTACATTTAATCTACCCCCATGCGAGATTTGTATTTTATTTCCTCAAACCGTTGGAAATAGTATTGTTGCATAAGACATCCTCACTTCCATCCGAATTTTAAAAGAAAGATGCTTCCATATGCAAACATGGAAAGAGCGTTACCATCGAAGACCAAAAACAAAAATTACACTCCCACCCTTCAACATCAATTGTTTCTTCTCACCACAACTTACTGCAAGATGCATTCGGATGCGAATTAACAAAATCCCGATGCTTGCATGTCCATCGCCTCAGTTCAAATAAACACATTCAACAGCTAAGACTAATAGTCAAAGACATTTAAAACCCTCACTAGCATAAAGTTGGTCGTTTTGTTTGTCGCCTTCACTTGTTTTTGTTTTTTTTTTTATGTATTTTCGTCAGTCGCGCAGTGTCTTACAATAATTGTCCATTGCAGAAAGTGAAAACATCACAATCAAGTTTTGCAAAATTTGTATACAAATAGAGCTCTCCCACTTCAAACAACCGATGAACAACTATTTCACAGCCACACAGGAGGAAATCTCACGCACTTGTTTTGTCATAAAATAAAATTACGTGTTTTTCGCCTCAAGTTCAATGTGAAAAATTCCATTAGACAAATAATAGAAGTTAATGAACTTTTAAAACTGCCACAAGCGCATTCGCAATCGTTGCTGTTGAAGCCGCAGCAGCATCATCGACTTTATCTCAGCCACAGCCAGCCAGCGCCAGCGTGTTGATAAATTACTTGCAACCGAATTGGTTTCCTTTCAAACTATTGCCGGGTCTGAATTTTGAACTTGTTTTCGAAAGTGAAATAAACGTTAGTCGAGGGAATTGCTTTCAACTACTGGGGTGTATGTGCAGTGGACGGGGATTTGAAAGGATTTAGGAAGCAATGGCGCATCTTGTAAGTTTGTGTTGTTTTTTGTCTCATATTTATGTGCCTAGCCTACAATCTACTATATTTTCTTTATTGTTATCTAATAATGTTTAAATATTATTTGACTAGTTGAAACTAGTTCATTTCTAATTTTTCGCAAATTTGGGTGTGGTAATGGGCGTGTAGTATCTTAAAATTTGCTGTTTAGTAAATTAAAAGAAGAATACAAACAATGTCATGTATTGTTTGTTCAAACAAATCAATTATAAACACTTCGAAATACTCGGGCGTATACGTAACTTTTTTTATGATTTCTGATAAGCTAATTCTTATCATTTGCTAAGCGATCAAAGAAGTTCTCTCCTGGCTAGGAGAAAACGTGAAGTCAACTTCTGATATCAGCATCTTCTCTGACAGTCAGGCTGCTATTAAATCTCTCAACGACGCGACGGTGTCTCAAACAACTCTCAAACGGTTATGGAGATCGCGCAGCAATTTAATATTCACCTCTGCTGGGTCCCGGGCCACGAGACATCACGGGAAATTGTAGAGTCGATAAACTCGCTTAAAATGGAACCGTCATACCCATCTCACCTGAAAGGGAAAAGATAGATATACCGATAGCTACATGCAAATGATAACAAGGTCTAGGTGGTACAATTTACCTACGTTTGCAGCCACAAAGCTCATATGGCCATTTCTTGACCGGAAGCGCTCTAAGGATTTGTTATCTCAAAGCAGATTTCATATTACCTCCCTAGACTTGGTGTAGCCTCAAATAACTTTTGCAGGAGCTGTATGGACGAGGTAGAAGAGGAAAACAATCTCTCACCTTCTCTGCACATGCCCTGCTCTTTCACTAAGACGCAAATTTCATCTGGGAGAATATTTTAATGATAATCCCAGTGAACTAGCTATTGAGAATATCAAATATCTTCTTCGCTTTATAAAACGCTCAAAATGGTTCGACTAGTAAGAAGTAAGTCTCTAGATTCATGTGGTATCACAATGGGCCTTTTCTTTTGGCCTAAGTATGCGGATTCTGTATCCACAGCCACCTAACCTAACCTAACCTATCATTTGCTAATTGAATTTATATTCTTACAGAGGTTAACCATATGGATAAGTCTTCTTTTGTATGACTTTCAACTGTTTGGGCCTAATCACGCATATGGGGAGCAGATAATAAATGTCCCAACAGCTGCCATTTTTCCTTTCTTACAGGTGACACTATTCTCCAATTTTATTTTTTTTCAAATCCTAACTAAATAATCAATTTAGGAACTTCAATTAGACGCCAACTATTTACTCCAAGAAAGTCCAAAGAGCTACATTGTCAAAAGAAACACAAACGATACATCACCACCTGCCACTCCGCAAGTATTCAAATTCGATCTAGACGATGCCAAAGAGCCTGACGCAGAAACAAAGAAGCTCATTCAAAAGAGACTCCGTGAATTGGAGCTTGAAGACAAAGACATTGAAATAATCAGCAATAAAACCAATTTGTCGAAGAGATCCAAACGTGCAACACTAAAATTCAAACCTGTTTTGATTCCATTTTTAATGGAAGATGCCAGGGAACCCGATAGTGCAACAAAAGAACTCATTCGAAGAAGTCGAGCTAAGGAGATTCCAGTGAGTAAAATCAAAGAAACAGCCAGGGGCAATCAGGAGTCACAAGCACCAACTGAGAAAAGAGAATCACCGAGAAAACGGAGAGTCAAGGCACCTCCTGTCAACAAGGAACAGTCATCAGGTCAAGGTCGAATAAAATCGGTGCCTTTAAAAAGTGAAAGTAAGGAACCATTGATAAAAGATCTAAAAGGTCAATTCGAATTTGTAACTGTACTGAGTACTGAGACTAAGAGACCCCTGAGAAAAGGAAATGTCCAATCGGTTCCGCTAACATCACTCGACAAAGAAACCATCAGAGATAGTAGAGTCAAAACTACACCAAATCGACAACCATTGAATAAGAAACCATCGCGTAAGCGAACCAAACGTTTTGCTCAACTAAGCGAACCTCGTTATATAAAATTTGAACTTCATGATGCCAAAAATCCAGAAGTGGAAACAAAAACCGAAGTTCACATTTTGCCCCGCCAAGCTTTTGGAAGTAAAATTCAGAGCAAAACATCGGATCCCAATACAGAGCCGTATGACTCTGATTCGTCAGCCGACGGAACCAGATATCATTATATTTTTCATGAAGCCCCCCGAAAATACCCATACGGATTGTATCCAAAACGTTTTGAGCATAAGGATGTTGTCTTTCGTGTGAGCAAGATGCAGAAGTACATAGCAAGTGGTCAAGGTCTTGAAAATATCAATACGAACATTGAAATTTCAATACCGCCAACTTTACCGCCTACGGCTGTTCTTGGCGGTTATCCAAAACCGGTTTATGGTCAGAAACTATGTCAGTATGGAAGTAGAGGTTGTCAAGCTGCACCATTGGTGGCAATGCCTGTTGTGAATTTGGAATTTAATAAGCAGGTCGAGGTCCCTCAACATTCAGTCGCTGAAAATGAAGTTATTCCTCAACAACAGCAATATTACTATGTGTATCCTCAACCGGAAGCGGAGGTGAATCAACCTTTCGTTCCAATTGCAAATCCCTATCAAAATGTGGTGCATGCTCCTGTAGCTGAACTGCAACCCGAAAAACAAGAACTTCAAAATGCTCAGAATTTAATAGATAGCAATAAAATAGCTGAGACGGAACCACCTCCGGTCAAAATAGGCTATTTACAGCCAACCTATGGCTACGGAAGCAAAATATACCCAACGTATTCAGCAACAGCTAGCATAATTCAACACACTCCAGTAAATCATGAGCAGAATCCTGCCGTGGCATTTCATGATGCTGGAAAGAATCAAGAAGCTAATCTAAATCTACTCAAAGATAACCAAGAATTCCAAGAGCTCTCTGCTCTCATTGGAAAATCTCCGGAAGATCAATTCCATGGACTGTCGTATTTGCTGGCAAAGGAAATGCAAAGGCAAAAAGCAGCTTCTAGTCAACAGAGACCACAGGATCAAACTTCACCAATACTTTTTCATCCCACGGAAGCTGGAACTGCTAGCACTACGCCCCAACCGGAACAAAAACCCATTTATGAGGATTCAAAAGTCGAAAATTCTCATGTTGCAGCTTTTCAACAACTCAAACCGTTGCTTAATACAGCGCTTGTCACGGCTCTTTCTCAGCAAAATGAGGAACCTAAGCAGCGAGTGGACAATAAAGGTAATTTAGGAGTGTCCCTGGGCGATATGGCTAATAAAGCGGTAGGACTTTCACCGAATTACAATGGAGTCGATAGTCACAATTATTCACCGACACCGAAGATCTACTCATCGAAGAACAATGATGATGATTCTGCGGTAAGTTTTGTTATATTCAATCATCATTCAGTGTTGACAGGCTCTGGACACTTAATTTCCCTTCAAAATTTTAAAATTTCTTTTTTTTTCAACCAATTGTTGTGATTTTACAAATGGTTTCGGTTCCACCCTTAATTTTAAATAATTAGTTTAAAAATCTAAATTCAATTTATTAGCCAACAAAGTTTATGGAAACTGAAAACTTTTATCAACAGTTCGACTTTAAAATTGTATTTCTTCTATTTATTTTGTATGTTTTCTCTTTCACAGATGGAATATGCATCGAAATATGCTTTCGGCTATCGCGTACGTGACTTTCACAGTGGAAATGATTTTGCACACAAACAAAATCGGGATCATGATGGTGTAACTCGTGGTCAATATCATATTCTAATGCCCGACGGACGGATACAAAATGTTGTTTATTATGCAGACGACACAGGATTCCATGCAGATGTTAGTTATTGAAATTCCTAGTTTGCCATTCTTTTTTTTTCGTGTTTCGTTTGCCTTCGTTTATTCGTAGATGAAGTTTTGATGAGTTTTTATTTTAAATCAGAATTTTGTTCGAAGCAAATCCCACCTTTTTATACTAACATGAGTGACAACTTTGTATGGAGAATATAATTAAAATGCATTAGATGCTTAATTAGGATCCAGTTGTGAAGTTTTTTTTTAGTTTCATGAAAAATGAAAAACAAAAAAAATATTCTGAGAGACGGTAAGCACTGTATTTCAACTGTGAGCATCCTCAAGAACCAATTAATAATTCCTTAACTGTGCAATAACTTAGAGATAAATATTTTTTACTACTGTACATATTACATTTAAATACATATACATTTTATTTGTTAAAATTTAGTGTTTTCTTTCTTCGTTCATCAAACAAAGTGATTGAAATGAAGAACACAATAAAAAGCAACCACTTTCTTTTTCGAACAAAAATCTCAAACTACCTGCAACAACGGATTTCCTCTACAGTGTCGTAGATAGGGGGAGGGATCATGGATTATGGATTATGTTTCAGCGAAAATTTTCTGCGCAATGAAAAAGATAAAACCAAAAGTGTTGAACATTTAATTGACAGTTCGCGAATGGAACAGATTTCCAAAACTAGGCAAAACATTACACCTATCATCGAAGCAATCATTGTTCTAGGGCTACAGGAGTTAGCCTTATATGGGCAACGTAATAGTGGGCCAATAACTATGCAAAACAACTTCACTGTCACGATTGGGGATCTGGTCCTTCGTATGCACTTAGATGGTCCAGGGAAAAGCTATAAATATACAAGTCCTTCTATACAAAACGAAGTTATCGAAGATTGTTTTGAAATTTTGACACAAATAGTGTTAGCTAAGCTCAGAGATGCAAAATTTTTTGCTGTGCTCACGGATGAAACTCAGGACTCAGCCACTGTAGAACAAGTTTGTGTAAAAGAACGAAAATGGCCAACATGTCATCGAGAGGATGAATAAAATATTTTCTCTTAAAATCTCTAATGCTGCAGTTTACCAAAACTTACTGTATTAAATGTCCAAGTGATGCTCTTGTAAAGATTATAGAGGAAGATCTTCGAAATTGTGGTCTGGACATTTCATTTTTGATCGGACAAAGGTACGACGCACGGAGCAAGCAATATGTCCGGGCGAATATCAAAACGGTGCACTCAGCGCTAATTGTGTCCTACGCGTAAATAGGACAGCCATTTCTACCTTTATCCGGGCGAAACAATGGTTTTCAGGGAATTGTTTGCGAAAAATTTGCTCCGACTGCTCTGTACGTCCATTTTGCAGAACATTCTCTGAAACATGCTATACCTGTTTCCAGTAAAATACCAGTCATTATAGACTGGCTTTCTACAATCGAAGCAGTCTGCAATTATTTCAATTCACTGAAAAGAAAAAATATGCTGCAAAAAACTTTGAGCGAAAGCGAAGAGACTCCATCAAAAAAGACATTAAAAAGGCTAAATCAGACGCGGCGGACCACAAAATATCAACCAGTTGAAGAGCTTTTTCCTTTTGTGCTCGAGACTCTATACCAAATAAGAACATTGGCAAGTGACGCAAAGAACTTAAAAAACGCTGTAGATTTCGAGTCCTTGATAAGCATAAAGGTTATAAGTATAATTTACAAACTCTCGTTGCCTTTAAGTCGTGAGTTTCGTGAGTGAATTTAGACTTTATACAAGCTATGGATCTCGCCAAAGATTTAAGGGATAAACTAAAAATTAAACGGGTAGAAGACGAATCGATCATTTTCGAAAGTGTTTGAAGATGCAAGAAAAACAGCTGAAGTCCTTGACATTGACGTTAAACATAAAAGAATAGTGAACCAACAAAAGAATCGTTCGAACCCTTCGGTTCAAAGTACAGAAGAATATTTTCCTGTTACAGTTATCAATCATTTTCTCGATTTTTATGTAATGGACCTTGGAGAAAAATTTACAAACCATGAAAACTTACTAGAGGGTTTTTCAATAGGGACGCTACAAAAGTAGACCGATAGGGACAGCAAACGACGCCATATTTTTTCCTCCTTTTTTGACATTTCTCTTTAGTAAGGTTTGCCATTTCATCATGGGGTACGATCCAACAACGAATCGAAATTATTAAAATTTACTACCGAAATTCGGAGACAGTGGCCAACACTTTAAAGGGCTACCTACAATTTATGGTCATCATAATCGACCTGCCAGATCAACAATTGAGCGTCTAGTGGAAAAATTTGAATCCACAGGCTCAGTACAAAATGTTCCCGTGCCAGTGAGACAAAGAAGTGCCCGTAGTGTCAAAAATATTGCTGCCACTAGCGCATCAATTGCGGAAGAACCAAATCAGTCTCTTACACGTCGTTCTCAAGCGTTGGGCATCTCTGTGACGTCGTTGTGGCGAATTTCGTGAAAAGTTCTTGGCCTACATCCTTACAAGATCAAATTGACGCAAGAACTGAAGCCACTTGATCACCAGAAGCGTCGTATGTGCGTGAATTGGGCTGAGCAACAACTTGAAAATGATCCGGATTTTCATCGAAAAATCATCTTCAGCGATGAGGCTCATTTCTGGCTGGATGGCTTCGTCAATAAGCAAAATATGCGTTATTGGTCAGACAGCAATCCACATGTGCTTCACGAGGCACCATTACATCCCGAAAAAATCACTGTTTGGTGCGGTTTACATGCTGGTGGTGTCATTGGGCCGTACTTCTTCCGTGATGATCAAGACCGGCACGTTACTGTGAATGGGAATCGCTACCGCTCAATGCTAACCGATTATTTTTATAATGAATTGGATGATATGTGGTTTCAACAGGACGGTGCCACATGTCACACAGCGGGCCAAACAATCGAATTATTGAGAAAGAAGTTCGATGAGCGCATTATCTCCAGAAATGGACTTGTGAATTGGCCGCCTCGTTCATGCGATTTAACGCCGTTAGACTATTTCCTGTGGGCTACGTCAAATCTATGGTTTATGCCAACAAGCCAGCGACGATTGATGAACTTCGTACGAATATCGAACGTGAAATTGCAGCAGTATCGGCCGATTTATGCTTGAAAACCGTCGAAAATTGGGTTCAGGGTCTGGACTTCTGCAAGCGTGCCCGTGGTGGACATGCAAAAGAAATCGAGTTTCATCAAATGTACTTCCACAAAAATAAAGAAACCGAAACCGTTTTTGTTTTAATTAAGAAAACTTTTGTAGCGTCCCTATTGAAAAAAAGGGTTTTCGGTTGTTTACATGGAATCTTCGTCTGAAATAGACAAGGCAGCTAACAAATTTAATGAAACTGTTGAGTTTTACCCAACATATTTGGTGGACGGGGCATCTTCTATTCTTGAAGAATTAAACATTTGGAAGAGATATTTGATCCGTAGACATAATACTTCCTCTAAAAACTCATTGGAAGCGCTCGACAGCTGCCTCCAAGAAAGCTTTCCTAATCCTAATATATATGTTTGAAAGATATTAGCTACACTGCTGGTTTCAACGTCAACTCCCGAAAGAACTTTCTCCAGTTAAAATAAAATAAAAACAATACGAAATATGTCTATTTTAATAACTGTGTGACAAGATTTGGGTGTTTACTTATTTGCCGGATCGTTTGAATGGTTTGGCTGCTCTAGCTATTCATCGCGAAATACCTATAGCAGCAGACGAGGTGTGCTATCTAAAAAGAACAGAAAACTGGATTTTATTTTGTGATTTATTTATTTATATATTTATTCTAATTCATATTCAAATTAATGCGTATAATCTTCTATATGTATATATAAAAGAACAGCCTAATTTTTGTATTCGTTCGATAACCGGTCACACTGGTTGACCGATTTTCCTAATTTTTTCCCTAAATGCAAGAGGTTTTAGGGTAGAAGGTTTAGCAAAAATAAAATGTATACTTTTCAAATCACAAATGGTTCAATAGTTAAGAAATGTTAAAAATTTTGTGTTTTTCACTACAAAAAAAAAAAAATGATCAATATACGAACACTCAATTTAGTTTGAAAATTTTTCTTCACTGACATTTTTTTTTTGATTTTTTTATTGAAAAAAAAAAAAAATATTTGACAAATATAATTTTTCTTCGACAAAAAAAAAAAAAAATGTCAGTGAGCGTCTGTTTCACAATATACAAGTAAAGTTCCAGTTAAGCTACTTGGAAGCTAACTAGCAGTTAAAATTCAAAATAGCGCTTCACAATATCTGAGTAGGGCTAACTAGTAGTTAAAGTGTCAAGTAACTTATAGGGAGGATGAAGTGCCCTATAAAGTAGTTAACTGCCAGTTAATAGGATTAAAAGCCAGAAAAAAAAGATTTGTCATTTTTTCAATTAAAATAGAATTCAATTTCTGAAAAGCAAGGATTTTTAAATTATCGCAATTTGTTTCCGATAAAATGGATATTCTTCTCGACACGTCAGATGACGAGTATGATGAGTTTTTTCGCGTTGTGGAGCCACACCGAAACCGCGGAGTTAGTTAGTTATTCTGAGTTAAGAACGTATTTCATGGAATCATTGGACATCATAGAATTGCCAAATTAGAAATCTTCACAGTATTTCCGAGTTTATTCAAAATAGTGCATGATTCCCTATATACTGATTGGTAATAGGTATGGCCAACAATCACAAGTCAAACAAAGAATTAAAACATTCAAAGGCTGGTATCTATTGATTGAACGCTATAAGGTCGTTAATCTATTCATTGCCGTATATTACTTCTTATTTGCGAGCGCCCGCAAAAGTTAATAGTGGTTCTGACCTGTAATAAGTTGAGAGCAAAACCTATAGAAAATTGTCCGAAGTAATTTCCGAAACAACAACAAATATCCTTTTGATTTTTGATTTTTTCTGACTTTTTTGTCGTTGTCATAGTAATTCCATACAAATTCATTTTGTTCACTAATATTTCCCATATTCGATTTAGCAAAACCAAGAACCTACAGTTTTTTTCAATTTGTCAAAATCTTTCCAAGTGGAAAATTGGAATAACTGGCAATTAGCTACCCAAAACATAAATTTATCAGAAGGATGAATGTGAAACGTAAAGCTCACTAACAGGAGGATTTAACTGCCAGCTAATTTAAGTGCTGGTTAACTAATCAGAACTTTACTTGTATATTGTGAAACAGACGCTGAATCTAGGAAATTATATTTGAACTAGCTGACCCGGCAAACGTTGTTTTGATATATGAAATTTCTAGAGTATGAAAATATGTATGTTTATCATATTTATTTTTAATGGGTACGTATTTGTTAACTATATTGTTATTTGTTATTTATAACGTTTTGAATATTGATGGAATGTGTCATTAATAAAATTTAATCAACACTTACGAACTAGAAGTATTCCACGTATAATTATTGTCTGAATGAAAAACATGGTGTGCTCAAATTTAAGTCACAAACAGACATTTTTTTAGCTTTGAGTCAATAGCCATTGCAAATGCCAATCTTATGGGAAATTGAACTTTTTCAAATTGAAATGTGCCAGCTGCTTACGAAAAAACCGTTTTGCGAATAAAGCGTTGCCGCAATTGAATTCGTTGCTCGACAACAATACTACGTTAAGGACAATAATAAAATTGCATTGGATTCAGAATATTTGCGCAAACTATTGAGCCGAAGTTTAAACGATCAACAAAAGTACCTATGTGTACGACACCATTAGATATGCAAGGTGTGATCAGTCTAAGTGGTGGTATATATTTTTGTGATGCACCCGGTGGAATGGGGAAATCATTTTTGTTATCATTAATTTTAGCATCAATATGATCTGAAATTAAAAAAAGAGTTGTTTCTTTCTTCTTCTGGAGTTGTGAGCACATTATTAGACATAAAACTGACATTACAATATTTCAAAAAGTTGGTAATGACAGAATATTTGTGTGGGATGAGAACACAATGGCGCACAAAAATTTACTCGAAGCATTTAACCGCAACTTGAAGAATTTGGAGCTCTGAATCTTTTTGTTGCTGAGGAAAAACTTTGTCGATTATACCACGCTCAACTGCTGCAGACGAATGGAGTCGTTTAAAAACTTCTATTTCAGGAAACTTACATTGGCCAATTATTGGATATTAGAGAGAGAGAGTGGCGCGACAGATCTTGAAGAGCCAAGGCCCAAGTGGCTTACTCTCATCAATAATTCTCTGGGTGCGTGTGAAGAATTAAGGGCGCCTACAATTTAACGCCGATCCCGAACGGCAAAGTTGAGAAGCACTTCTTCATACTCTTGATATTCTATGAAGTTTTGTCAGTTCTTCGCAAAAGGCAATGCCCGAGAAAGATGAAATAAAAATTGTATTGCAAATCCACGGAATGAGTTGATTCAAGATGTCTTTCCAAGCATTGAAGCATTGAGTTGAAGTGCAATAATGGCAGGTACAGATTAAAGTCTTTCTAAAATCGATGCAACAATTTATTTTGAACTAGACAAATAAACGCATAATTTTTTGCTCACAAGTCGTTTGAGTGGTTTGACACAATTTCAAATGAAAACGATGTAGTAAATTTTACAACGAGGCGGAGTTTTTGAATTTTTTGCATTTATGAATTTATGTACCAGGACTGCCCCCACATTTTTTAACTCTGGTGGTATGAGCATTACTATGTTTCGGGACATCAACCAACTTAAACTTTACAGTACTACAAGACTAGCCGTGAAGAAGTCAATGGCATTCGTCTTTAGTTTCCTGTTCGACTTGAATTCCCTGAAAAATAAATAAAACACAAGGTCAATCTTTAAAAAAATGTGGTTTTGATTTAGAAATTTCTGTTTTTCTTCATGGTCAACTATACAGGGTATCCTATAATTTGTCTGCCATATACTTTGGGATGTGATTCTTGGTCATATTCTTAGAAAATAATAATAGTTACTTTTTCACATAAAGTTTTCTTATTTTTACCTTATGGACAAAAAAATTAGCGAATAAAATCTACTTGATAAACAAAAACCCATACATTTTATAATACTTGGGAAAATCTAAAACAGCTTAGAACATCGAATTTAGTTTTTTTTTGTCAATATTTTTATTACAGCACTTTATAATATCCCAATAATTGTTAGTTTTAAGAAAATTTATAACATTGTGCAATCCTGAAGAGGGTTAAAAGCATACTTATGCTTATACCTGGCTTGCTGTCAAAATCCCAATTACATTACCTCTTCTCAAGAGGCAAATTTGGGGAAGATATGTTTAATGGGTAAATTAACTAAAAAAATTATGTAAAACAATTTAAAAACGAATAGATTATTCATCAGCGTAGCAAATACAGGTATGATTTTTCTAAGAATATTGTTCATTTCTGCCTATCCATTGATTACCGCATTCTTCATTCTGCCAATTTCTAATTTCCGAACCGTTGGCGAAGCGGGCAGGGGTTTTGCTAGTATATTATATTTAAAAAATATAATTTTTGTATTGCATACATAATGAATTCAATGAAGTTTGTTATTTGTTTTTCTTTTTTTGAGTTATGAAAACTTTAAAAAAAAGCGAACTAGATCCCCCCCCATAACGAAAAGCTATCTACGCCACTGTTCCTCTATATCGTAGCTATATCGAATTATTTTAAAAAGTCTAATTGTTTTATGTCCTCCAATTTGTAGTATAAGTATAACCTGTTAAAATGTTTTCTGCTTCTCGGTCATAGCACTTTTGTGATTGCATTCCCTTTATCAACGCAACAACAGCAAGGAAAAAATGTCTTACGATTCGGGCTGGTTATAACAGCTTTTTAATAAGAAAGCATTCGTGTTTGCCGAACGTTCATTTGTGAGTTGAGCAAAAGAAGTTCAAAAAGAAACTTTGGCGAAGTGGCTTAAACGAAAACGAGGCGAAATCAAAGACTTTATGTCTTTAAAAGATATTCCTTGTCGAAAAGTATGTTCAAGATTATAAAGCTCTCAAGAAACTGTATGTACCTTACCTACACTATTTAACATAATGACAATAAATGTGCGGGGGGTTTATGGACAAACTTGGTCTAAGAAGAAGGAGCTCAAACAATTAACAAATATTCTAGACATACTGACCCGTTTTGAGAGTACCAAATTGAATAAAAAAATATTTTGGAAACGGCTGGACAATTGTTTTTTTACACTTTATATATATTATTTCTTACTAGCCGACACGTGGGACGTTGTAATCGCATTCCATTTTTTTGGAGTTATATAGGGCACGATGTGAAAAAAATGATGAACAGGTAGTTATAGCATATTGTGGCCTTGCCAACATTTTGGACCAACCCGTCAGATGATACATCAAAAGAAAGTTCAACTTGAACTCTGAACGTCAAAATTTGTAGTTTTTCAAATCCCTGGTAGCCTAAGTATATGCGAAAATATTAAGTGAAAGCCTTTAAATAATGTAATGTGAGTAAAGATTGCAAATGTGTTGTATAAAACAAAAATGGTTTACAAAACTAGTTTATTATGTAAAATAAAAGAGCCAAGTTCCAGCGTTCGGACTTTACTTCGATCGAAGTAGATCTACTTCGATTTTAAAAATAAAAATTAATCTACTTCCCTACTTCTCTTTTTTAGGATCTACTTCACTTTGAAAGAAATTCTTAACCAACATATTAAAAGACAGCGCTGATCACTCTTTATTACGCATTACTCTTTGAACGCATTTGATCTTATTTGCTTCTACCTTCTTCCATTATGTGTGCTTGTGTTTTGAGATTTCAAATAGATAGTCAAATAGAGCAAAACGATTTGCCTAGATTTTGGTATTCTAAAGGGTTTTCCAATAAGAGGTGTTATTTTGAATAGCCCGCTATTTCGGTAGTTGTCACTTTTGAAGCTGTCATCCAACACTTCTCATTTCACACTTCTATTCTCATTTTTTTTGCATTTGACAAGTAAAAACTACGCCATTAATAAAAATGGAACGATACACACTTCAACAACGCATTGAAATTATTAAAATTCATTATAAAAGTGGTGAAAATTTGGCAGAGACGGTTCGTGAAACTAAAACATTCTTGGGTCGTCGTGAAGCACCTTGTCGGACAACAATACAGAAATTGGTGGACAAATTCGAGATGTTGGGATAAGTTAGTGATGTGAAGAATAAAACCCGTGCACGTCGTTCAAGAACACTGAGAATATTGCTGTTGTAGCCCAAAGTGTTGAAGAAAACCCAGGTTTGTCCATTCCTCGTCGTTCTTTAGAATTAGGCATTCCACAAACGTCATTACACCGTATTTTGCATAAAGACTTGGGTCTTAAGGGTTATAAAGTTCAGTTAACACAAGAACTCAAACCGTCTGATCATCAACAAATTCGTGTCTTTGCTGATTGGGTCCTTGAAATTCATTAAAATGATCCGGAATTTCATTGAAAAATCATCTTGACTGATGAGGCCCATTTCCACCTCGGAGGCTACGTCAACGAGCAAAACTGTCGCATCTGAGGCGGTTTATGGTCCGGCGGGGTCATTGGACCTTACTTTTTCGAAAATGAGGCTGGAGAAACAGTTACGGTCAATGGATTGCGCTATCGAGAGATGATTAATGAATGGCCCGAATTGGATGGTATTGATCTGCACACAAGCAATGAAACCATCGATCTTGTACTTGAAAAGTTTCCGGACCGTGTTATCTCTCGAAGAGGTAATCACAATTGGCCACTGAGATCTTTACTATTTTTGTAAAAGAGTTTTGAAGTCTGATAATATGTTATGTTAATATATATTTTTTTTAAGAAATCTTTATTTATTGATGTTATATATTAATACTGTTATTGCTATACCAAATAAACTTCTGTTAATAGTTTTTATTTCGAAAATTTGTTTTTTTTTTTTGTATTTCCTAAATCTGCTTCGAAAATTTTGGATCTACTTCAGTTTTTTTCTGCATTTACTTCGAAAAATTTAATCTGAAGTCCGAACCCTGCCAAGTTCTCTTATGAGCGAACAACACTGTATAAAAAGTCAGCCACCAAAAGTAATAACATCTACAAGAACGACAAGTTCTTAACAAGTAAAAATGTTATACTGAATATTTTATATCATAGAAGATAATACAACAATTTTAAACGAAAGTAGAAACTGAGCCCAAAGTTAGTTTGTGGGTATTAGTACCATTTAAAAAGGAATTAATACCCGCAGGGATTAATTGCTTTTGTTTTTGGAATTAACACCCGCGGGTGTTAATAGAACAAAATGAAAAAATGAAATAAAAATGATAGAGATTTGCTGCTGTGGTTGTTCTAGATTGTAAGTAGTTGTTAGGTAGAATGCGTAGTTTTAGTTAATTTTAAGTTTTATTTTTTAGGACCTGATTTTAAGGAGCACGTAAGAAACAAATATAAATGATATGGTGTAAGTTTTAAAGTTTTTCTAACAATGTAAAATATACAAAAAAAAAAAAAAAAAAAACAGTTCATAGCCGAAAGGCATTAATTTTGAGAAACTCATGAATTGCTTAGAGCGCCCGGTTGGGGCCAGTAAGTTAAATATAAGATTTTAGATTAGTTTGAATTCCTTTGCCTAGTAATAAGTAGTTTTAAGTGATAATGAATAAAAAAAAATTAAAAAAGAAAAACAAATAGTTTTTTTTGTTTGAATTCACCATGTGCAAAATCTTGTGGGGGAATTTGTCCAATAGGTGCAGTGCATTAACGCCCATGGTATTAACACCCGCGGGTGTTAATTCCACAAACAAAAGGAATTAACCCCCGCGGGTATTAATTCCTTTTTTAAATGGTACTAACACCCACGGGGGTTAATTCCTTTTTTTGGTGGGCCTTAATTCCAATTTTAATTGGTAATAAAACCCACACGTGAAACAAATTTAAAAAAAACGCAATACCTTATTATGGTTAAATAACTCCCGACGAAATAAGGCCGCATAGGTCCTTATTTCCATTTCTTATGCAAATTAGATCCTAAAAAGGCCTTATTTCAGTTTTTCAGTTTTGAATAGAAACTTGGCGCAGGCAAACTCGTCCCGAAGCCAGAAGTCCCGAAAATGGTTTTCGGTAGGTCAGTAGTCCCAATTAAACTTTACTTCTTATGGGAAAAAAGTAAAAGTAAATGAAAAAAAAGCGAAACAACGAATGTTCATGCTAAAAAAAATAAACAAGGAATTTATATTCCTGCAACTACAAAAAAAAAACTTATAAATAAGTAGGACAACGTATCTTTATTAGTTAATTTTTCAAAGCTGTTGAGGTTTCCTTTTATTTGAAAAAGTAACCACTACACATCCTCTAATGCAGAGCAGGATTTTTGCAAGTATTTCAATGATTCATTTTCAGCATCTTTTTGAATTTCGACTGAGAATAAGGCCGAAACGTAAAATTCAAGATCGATTTAATTTTATTGCGAGCGAAGCGAGCGGAAAAATTTTGCCCAAAAGAGAATCAATTTGGGGTGTGAAAATAAAAAAATTCGCGCGAATTTTTTTATTTTCACACCCCAAATTGATTCTCTTTTGGGCAAAATTTTTTGCGCTTGTGTCCATCCATATTTCTGAGGCAGCTTTCAATGGAATCGAAACAGCTCTGTTATTTTAGTTGCCAGATAGATGCAATAAGATGATATTGGCTTCAAGTATATTGCGCTCGTAGAATACCGTTTCCTCACTGAACTTTGACATCCCAGAGTGCAGAAAAACGTTTGCATTGGAAAATGTTTTTTTTTAACGTCACATAGACTTAGAGCATGCCGCATGCGGTCCATGTTTCAGCCATTATGCACAGAAAAAAACTTGAAAATATGTAAAAACTGTCCACTAATTTTATTATTTTACAAAATGTTTAAAGATAATTGCTAAGGCCGGAGGCCCTGAATTTGATTACTGGACTAATTCGCGCAAGTGTTCACACCCGAGGGTGAAATGATCACTTCCAAAAGATAATAACACTCGCGGGTCTTAGTGCCAATTCCAAATGGCATTAGCACCCGCGGGTTTTAATTCTTTTTTATGGTGGGCCTTATTTCCAATTCAAAAAGGAATTAACAGCCGCGGGGTAAATTCCATTTGTTTTTGGAATTAACACCAGCGGGCGTTAATGCCATGGGCGTTAATTCACTGCACCTGTCCAATACTCTACCCCAGTGTGCGATATGAACATACGGACATTTTAGGACTTGAGTAGCTATAGAGGTTTAGAGAGTCGACTGATTTCGGAGAGTCGTGTACCGTGCATATATAATTTGCTAACTCAATTCATCAATTCTACCGTTGGAAGTTGCAGTGATTAATCGTGATTTTCCCAGTTTTCAGTTACGGTCTCTTTTTCTAACCTCTTCGTGTAGTATTGGTGTAAAATGTCATCAAGCTTGTTTTCGAGTCGAAAAAACATGTTCACCTTTAAGTCCATATCAATGTAGCTAATTACATAAATATAATAAGGTGTAGAGTTTGTGACGTTGAAGATTTCAACATGTTAGCTTTTTAACGTGCAACTCAGTGTCAGGTTTCAGGTTTCATCTTTTTCAACCTTATTTGAAGCACGGGAGCTGGTTAATATTTTAAAATTAGTGGATTAGGAATTGAAAAAAATAACCAATTTAGCCAAAATATTAAAACGCCAGCCCCGACCACCCATTATCAAGTAAACTTGAACACGTCTTGAAGCCACCAAAACTGGTTATATTGCTCTATCCTGTCAGCTATAGCTTTGGATAGAAGCCATTCTGTCTTCAATGACATAAAAGATCTTTACAAATAGAGGAAAAAGAATCAAGCCATTTTAGCATAACTATACAAAATATTCAAGTTCTAAAAGAAGATCCCAAAATTCAAATTTAACCGTCGAAAACATAGTTTCACGTTTTTATAATTACTGCTGATCCGAGCCCTATTCAGTGTTTAATTCAACGCCTTACAGTGTCTATAAGTCACCACCTCTCACAAAAGTTATAAGCAAATGGTCAAAATTCTACTGTAAATAAAATGTATTAACGAGCAAAATACCTGTTTTTCAAAATATCTGGTTTTGTCACCACCTTATAATTTCCCCAAAATATTTTTTTTTGCTTTGCCAACACAATTCATTCCAATCAAGAGTACTTTATCGACTTCCGAGAGCTTTATAAAACGGTAATTACATGAATACAGCGTTGTACATTTTCAAAACCTTAATGTTTGCTTCCACAACATCAAAGTTCTATCACATAACATAAAACAACAATCGATCCCTCTAGAGAGCTTAGATAATAAACTCCAAAACAATTTTTCATTGATAAAATCCTTGAATTTATCCCCATTCAAGTAGGCTGGAATTCGTGCGTCACACAATACCAACACAGAAAAAACAAATCCATCAAAATTGGCATAACTGGCTGACCAGCAAGGACACTGCCATGCCAACATCAAAAGCATCCTCATCTCTTCCACTCACTCGCTCATCTAAAAACCAACAAACAACATGAAAGATGAAAGGAAGTAGATACTCATTATGACCATTGGAATGAAGCACAAGCTTTCACAAGAGAATAAGAGCAGTGCAGTATCAAGATTCTCGCACTGTCTGTCTCGTATCATCAGCATCAGCAGCAGCGTGAGGAAAAATCACATCAAATCGCAGATACCAGTACCAGAATGCCAGAAATCGAATCGAACTACACAAAAATTGTAACATTTAACACAGAAAACATCCCTTCCGGGAAATTTTCCAATTCCCACCCTTAAAATGTCTACTGCTGCTGCGATAACTCCAACTTTCAGAGCAAGAGTCTCTATGATTGTTGTTGTGCTAACCTACACGCCCGAATTGAATTTTGAGATATCGCAGAGAGCAAAGTCGGTTGCATTGTGATATTTGCTCTGGAAAATGGAAAAACTAAAAAATAAATGCCATTATTTTACAGTCAATGCTGCTCGTTCGCCATTACCATAATTTTCCTGGAAAATTCTCTCTCAAAATCTCTCACTCTCTTCACATCAGTTTAGTACTCGCAAAATTCACTACACTTACTCAGTCTCAGTCTCAGTACTTTGGACATTTTCCTTCGCAAAAGTTGTTTTTTCTTCTTTCACGAAGCCAAACAATAAAACTCAACCAAAAAAAAACATAAAACTAAATTTTGATAACAAGATTACTGAGGTACGAGCGTTACTGTGAAATAGGTGAAGCAAAAGCTTTCGTCTCGCGTTGGTTGTCGTTGTCGCCGTCATCTCAGCTCAGTTAGTCGGTTGAGGAAATAACTTCTCTTCGGAAAAATTCCTTTCCCTTTTTATTTTTTTAAAAAGTCGACCAAGAAAAACTCCACAATAATGTCTCACATTTCATTCGGGAAAACATAATATCACTACTAGTACATGAGTGCCGAAATAATCTCGCTACATAATAATTTCTCACCCTATTTCTTCTTCTTCTTCTACTTCTATCTGCTATATCTTCCCTCTGCTGCTGAAATTTCTGCTTATAATTTTCGGGTGTCCATCGCCAATCGACGACGACGTCGTATATTCGCTAAAAATTTCATTTCAATAGTGGATTTTCATCAGTGGATACAAGAGACAAGCAAAAAAAGGACATTTTGAAAATTCCGGACGAAAAATAAATTAAACCGTAAACCATTTTGCTTTTATAACGAGTTCTTAAAAGTTGCGAAAAACCAGCAGCGCAACCCCAAAAACCAATATCAAATTGGACTCCTCCGGACTTGGGGTTAAAAACTGTGTCCTCTCTCTTCTTCGGTCGTTGTAGTCGTATAGTCGAGTCGTGTCGTGGCGGAGTCAGAGTCGGAGTCTTGTAGTTCGAATATACTCGCATTATAATAGTCCTCGTCGCTCGTTTGTCGAAAGTGTACCGTTTGATTTTCATTTTTCGCAATCTAGGGGTGGTACAGTTTCTGTCGATATAATTTTATCTTTTCACATCGGCGAATCTATTTTATGTGTGTTCCTTCTTTTTTTTTTTTTGGTGTTTGTCTCTTCTTCTACAATATGTGTGATTGGTGTTAAATATTTGTATATAACGTCGTCGTCGAAAAGTCCTATTTGCTATACCTACATAATGATAATTGGAATTATTTGTCGTCGTCGTCGTCTCCGTTGTACAACAGAAGAGAGGTGCTACCAAACGAACCAAGTTTAATAGAGTGTAAATTCGGGATTGTAAACGTGGACTCGTCGCCTCCTCCTCCTCACTCTAACAACAGTATCTCGTTAAAGATCCTTGTTTCCATTTCTATAAGAATTCAATGTAATTGTGTGTATGTGTAGTACAAAAATATCTATCATGAGAAAAAAAGATTAATAGTTTGCCAAAAAAAAAAAAAGAGAAGAGAAAAAAATTAGAGTGTGACACCCAGCAGATATGTACTCCTGTTTCCTACATATCCTTCTTAAAGTATGTCACATAATATAATACAAATAAATGGCGATGGTGTGCATCTAAAATAAAATAAATTCCTACCCCTACCGTACCGACACAGCTCTTACCTATCATCTATCTATCTAGCTACGAGAAAAAAAAAACGAAATATCTTCTGGAATGGTTTTTATCTAACATAAAACACATCCTATCAGTTTTGCGTCGAACTACAGAACAAAAAATAAAACATATAACTTACAAATCCAATTAGAGGATTATATTCCATAAAAGTCCAGGTTAGTATCTATATGTAAATATCTGTGTATGTATACCACCAGCACACAACGATAAATATCTTCAGTCAAAACATATCATTTTTATGGTTGATTGCGTTGATTGGTATTTTTTAATCTTTTGATTTTGTCCTTCCTCATTTAATATGGGGATGGGCAATAATAAGTACGAGTACCTATACCTAAACTACCAAACCAAGCAAAAAACCACCCAACAACGTAGATTTTATGTAGAAGACGTAAATTTAAAAATATCTCGTGTGTATCGTGTTTCTTGTGCTCTTGCTATGGCTTATGATGCTGCTCCTGCTTTGCTTCTACTGCTCCTGCTGATGATGATGATGATTATGATGATGGCGATGGGAGAAATTATCCTTTGAACTGTTTTTTTTTTCCTCTTGATTTTTTGTTTCCTTGTTGTTCGTGTTTTACGCCCGTGTATATAGAAAATCATGATTGTTTAGTGAAATGAGAATGCACAATTAATTTGTATGGAGGAGCCTTGAAACAATTTTATTTTATTCTTCTTAGCTTCAATTGTTTAATTTAGATAGATACAAAAAAAAAAACGCAGGATGTACGTAAATAGGGTAAATTATGTTTTTGTTGCGATTTCAATGGAATCTATTGTTTCATGTTACCTACTATTTGGTGTTTTTTTTTCTCATTTTGAAATATTAAATGTTTAGAAAAAGTGTAGTTTATTATTGTTACGCGTCTCTTAAAAAGATAGCTGAAGCAGCTTTAAGCTCTCTGACATTGATATTCTTTTTTTTTATCAATCATTGACAACACAGGCTATCATTGCAAAAAGGAGTACTAAAAGCTTATTGTCACATTGTCACTTTGGAGCAGTGATTGGTATGTTTTCGTGTGGCTTGGGAGATTTTGATTGTAGCTTTAAATTCTGGAATGTATAAATTTTAAACTATTTAAAAAATTTAAGGTTTTATTTAAAAAAAATAAAAGTTACTGGATACTGTGCGAAGAATTAAGAAAGGATAAGAGAGAAAATGTATTACAAAAATCGTATTGACATCCAAAACTTAGGCATATATATAAAGGGAAGGGGTTGGAAAGGAGATGTCGGTGTACATTGGTCTAAATTCTTGAACATTGTAGTGACTGGGAAAAAAAGAGCGTGGAAGAGAGTTTCACATTCGCGTAGTACGGTTAAAAAATGATTCCCTATACTTGAGAGCACGTCCGAAGTTGGGCTCGAGGGTCAACTGATGGGCATTCATAGAAGCGCGAGTATTACTGGCGAATTGTTAAGGGGAAGGAATGCAACTGGCTATTTCACTGGAGCAATTTTCGTAAAAGTAGCGATAAAACAAGGAGAGACACGCTACGTTACGACGGTGGTCTAAAGTGGTGAGTTCGTCAGTGATCTCTCTATTGCCAATCATTCTTACAGCTCTTTTTTTAATTCCATCCAAGAGGCTTAAGTAAGCAGCTGGAGCACTAGCCCAGAGATGAGAATTGTTCTCAAGTTTTGGATGGATATAAGTCTTATAGATAATAGCCAGATCAGACGGGGAGAAAAATTTCTTGCACCGTCTTAAGAAACCCAAACATCTTGCTGCATTTTTGGTGACATCGCGTATGTGCTCGGACCACAAGAGGTGGTCAGTGATGCACATATCGAGAATCTCGAGCTGTTCGGTCTCATTCAAGCAAGTGCCACTCATGGATAGTAGCAGGGTGGGTATATCTCGCTTCAAAGATACCAAACAGCATTGAGTTTTCGAAGCATTAAACTCTACACGGTTCTTACTTACTTATGGTGGCGCTACAGTCCAGGTCGGACCAGGGCCTCACCCAACAAACTTCTCCAGCCCCTAGCTAGCTGTCTCCAGTTTCGCACGCGAAGTTGGTTCAGGTCCTCTACCACCTGTGTGCTCCACCGGAGTCGCGGTCTTCCTCTTCTGCTACGTCCTTCCGGGTTGGATTCGAAGACTCTACGGGCCGGAGCATTATTTTCCATTCGCTCAACATGACCCAACCATCTAAGTCGTTGGACCTTTACTTTTCTGGCTAGGTTAGTGTTGCTTTACAGCTCGTACAGTTCTTGGTTGAATCCTCGTCTCCATTCTCCATTAATGTAGACATTAGGGTAAATTGTAGGTACATAAACAGAATTCAATTTAAAATCTGACATTTTGTGTAATAGTCTTAACTTTTTGTGTTAAAAATCGTCAATCAGCATTCAAACTGATCTAAAGGACAAAAAAGTAGATATAAATTTATCATCTTCCAAAAAGAGAGTTCATCGTTCTCTGGGTTGATAATGATATTTTTCAATTTGTGTGTCAACATTACCAGTACAAAATTTTTCATACTAGGAACTCCAGATCCAGGTGAAGTATTCGGCAGGTAAAATGGTTTTTGTTTAGCTGAGAGAAACCGTTATATTTGTTTCATATCCGATAGCCAAGTCGGAGTTGGGTTTCGAGATATTGATACATTATTACTTAGCCATGCATTGCAGAACTCATTTCACGATGGAAGAAACCGCAACTGAAACAACATACAAGGAGCATGGCTTTATCTAATCGATCAATTGCCACGAAAATTGGACGATCGTTAAGCGTCGTTCTGCTTGACCTAAGCTTATTAAGGTCACGGAAAAAGAAGCAAGGCCAAGTAAGTTAAAAGCAGGATAGATTAAGCATAAGTTAGATCTCCACGTTGGTGTTAGACCAAAGCAGCAAGTGTTGGGGGCAAATTCTAACCTTCGCTATAAGAAAATGTTGAAAAACCAGAAAAACAAATTTAAATTTGCAAGGGATCACATGGCGTTGTTTTTAGTTATGAAAAGAAAAATTAAAATCGGATGGCCAAGACCCAGACCATCATGGAAACATCGTAGTGGAACCTCAGTCAGTGTTGAGGATATGGAAAGACCACTTTTCCAAGCTGTATAATGGCGAAGACGAGCAAAACTCCGTCAGCAATACAGAACCATTCAATTTGGGTGCAGAAGTCCAACAATTCCCCCCACCCGTCATGGACAAAGTGAAGATAGCGATATCTAAACTTAAGTCGAACAAAGCCGCTGGCTGGAGCAGACGGGCTTAGCCGCCGAACTGTACAAGTCAGCTGGAGATGATTTGGTTAGCAGCATGCTCTAGCTCATCTGCTAAATTAGGTCGGAGGAAAGCATGTCCGATGAATGGAACCTCAGCATCGTATGCCCGATCCTCAAAAAAGGAAATCTGCTGAACTGCACCAAATACAAAGGTATAAGTCTCCTTTACATCGCCTACTAGATCTTGTCTGCCGTTCTGTGTGAATGTTTGAAGCCCTTCGTCAGCAACCTGAGACCCGGAAAGTCCACCATCGATCAAATATTCACCGTACGGCAAATCTTGGAGAAGACCCAGGAACTTCAAATCGATACCTAACACCTTTTCATCGATTTCAAGGCCGCGTATGACAGCATCTATAGAGACCAATTATATAGTGCAATGTCTAGTTTTGGCATCCCAGAAAAACTCTTCCGTCTATGTACAATGGAAAACTCACGCTGTTCCATCATGGTCGGAAAAATCCTAACGGACGCATTTGCTGACAAAAAAGGGTTTTAGACAAGGTGATTCGCTGTCATACGATTTCTTCAACATCATTCTTGAAAATATTGTGCAAAGCTCCAACGTCAACACCAGAGGCACAATATTTCAAAAGTCCGTTCAGCTACTAGGATACGCCGACGACGTTGACATAATTGGAAGAACACAGCGTGATGACAGTGGAGTGTTTGTGAGTCTTGAGACGGAGGCCAGGAAGATGGGTCTAGTGGCTAACGAAGGCAAGACCAAGTTAATGCTGTCGTCAAGGAAGGACTACCAACATTGACGTCTTGGAGCAAACTTCAACATAGACAGATTTAACTTCGAGGTAGTTAAGGACTTGGCCTACCTGGGATCCGCTATCAACTCAGACAACAACACCAGCGCTGAAATCAAACGAAGAATCACTCTTACCTACGGATAGGTATATTAATCTGATTATAAAAATCCTTTCACTACTAGCTGACCTAGTAAACACTGTGGCAGCTCTATGTGTTGCTGTGTATCTCACAGCACAGAATAAATATCGAAAACACAAAATAAATTGAATAATTTGCAATATCTTTCCTTATAATTTATTTTTGTTGGGGCGAGGACGTAACAATGCATGCAGTCGACACTGTGAAGCAATGGCTTTTAGTTTTGGCTTTTGGTTTGCTTGATGATTGTGCAACATAAAATGACTGGCCAAAAATATAAGGAGATGTTGGAATTTGCCTTCGAAGAAATTGGAAACATTCCTGACAATGAAAACTTTATTTTTCAGCAGGATAATGCTGAAAGTTGTGTTCGTCGAATGGATTTCGTGTTGCCCTGACCTTAACTTTATCGAAAATTTGTGGGGATAGTTGGCCAGAAAGGCCAACCTGCAAAATTAAGTTTTGTATTAATTTAGTTCAATGCCAAACAGGATTTGTCAACAGACTGCTTGCTAATGAATTCTTAAATGCAAGTTATTGAGAAACTAAGTATCTTTGTGTAATAAAAGACCATGCACTATCGGTAGAACCGCTTTGCGATTTGGCGTATTTTCGAAATATTTCCGCAGGTGCTGAGAAAGATAGTGTAAGAATTCGAAATTTCTCCTGTAAGTTAATTATTTCTCACCAGGGCAATGATTTATCTCTTGATTCAAAATGATTTAAATAGAGTGGCGCGACAGCTGTCGAAGAGCCAAGGCCTAAGTGGCTTACCCTCATCACAATTCTCTGGGTGCGCGAATTGAGGGGACCTACAATTTAATGCCGATTCCGAACGGAAAAGTTGAGAAGCACTTTTTCATGACAGATTGATACTCTTGGAAGTTATGTCAGTTCTTCGCAAGAGGCAGTGCCCGTGAAAGATGAAATAAAAAAAAGCACGAGTCAGTTAGACACAAGTCCGTGAACCCGACCTAGAAGAAGTGAAAACCCGCAATTTCACGGCTGAAATCCAACAAAGCCGCTGAAGCAGATGGACTAGCTGCTGAGTTGTTCAAAGCAGCAGGCGACGAGCTAGATAGGAGCATGCACCAAATCATCTGTAAGATATGGTCAGAGGAATGCATGCGCGGTGAATGGAACCTCAGCATTGTTTGCCCGATCCTGAAAAAGGGAGATCCTCTAAACTGCGCCAACTATAGAGGAATAAGTCTACTAAACATCGCCTACAAGATCCTCTCTGCCGTAATATGTGAACGTCTGAAGCCTTTCGTCAACAATCTGATTGGTCCTTATCAATGTGGCTTCAAGCCAGGAAAGTCAACCATCGACCAAATTTTCACGTTGCGGCAGATCCTGGAAAAGACCTATGAACTCCAAATCGATACCCACCACCTTTTCATCGATTTTAAGGCCGGGTATGACAGCATCTACAGAGACGAACTGTACAAAGCTATGTCTAATTTTGGCATCCCTGCCAAGCTCGTTCGCTTGTGCAAAATGACGATGGAGAACTCACGCTGCTCCATAAAGATTGGCAACGAGCTTACGGAATCTTTCGACGTCAAAAAAGGATTCAGACAAGGCGATGCACTGTCATGCGATTTCTTTAACATCGTTCTTGAGAAGATAGTGCAGAACTCCAACGTCAACACCAGAGGCACTATCTTCCAAAAATCTGTTCAACTTCTCGCATACGCCGATGATATTGATACAATGGGAAGAACACAGCGTGATGTCAATGGCGCCTTTGTGAGAATTGAGACAGAAGCAGCAAAAATGGGTTTAGCGGTAAATGAGGGAAAAACGAAGTATATGCTGTCTTCGAGGAAGGACACCCAACACCGACGGCTCGGGCAGAACGTCACAATAGACGCGTATAACTTCGAGGTAGTAGAGGAGTTTGTCTACCTAGGCTCCGCTATAAACACGGGCAATAACACCAGCGCCGAGATCAGACGAAGATTAAATCTTGCTAATCGCTGTTTCTTTGGGCTTAGAAAGCAATTGAGTGGAAAAGTCCTCTCTCGGGCAACTAAGGTAAAACTGTACAACACACTCATCATCCCAGTCCTGCTGTATGGTGCAGAAGCATGGACCCTGACAAAATCGGATGAAAGTGCCTTAGGCTGTTTCGAGAGGAAAGTTCTTCGGGTCATCTTTGGCCCCGTGTGCATTGAAGGGGAATGGCGAAGAAGATACAACAGCGAACTTTACGGGTTGTACAACGACATGGACCTAGCCAGAAGGGTCAAGGTCCAGAGACTCAGATGGCTCGGTCATTTAGAGCGAATGGACACCAATGCTCCGGCCCGGAAAGCCTTCGACACTATTCCCGAGGGACGTAGGAGGAGAGGAAGTCCGCGACTCAGGTGGCGCACCAGTCCTGTGAAAGGATGAAAATGGAACACAAAATCCAAAGCACACATTTATATCTACCAGTCGATAAAATAACAATTACCTTCTCATCCCATTAGTATCGTTACTAGTTACTTTCTTAACATCGTTTGTTATATTTGTTACACGTTAAGTTCGTTCACTGAAAGCCACCTTTATTTGGGTCCTTTTTTTGGCACTGACGAAACATGGCGCAGCATCATAAATCCGTTGGTCATAAAGTCGGTAATGGACTTTTAACCCAGTAAGAAGCGTGACTTTAAATAGATTCAAAAATTTTACCTTGGAAAAAAATTATTTATTCCACTTTTCTGTTGGTCCTAAGTCCAGCATTTTCTTGTATCTTTCTTCTATTTGAGCAGGTTCTATGTAAGCCGAATTCCTTTCCCCATCAAAGCCTCGTCATAAGATACACAAAACACATCTATTCAAACTATTAGGTTAGGTATTATATTATATTATTAATAGAAGTCTGAGAGAATTTGCATAGGTTAGGTACCTACTCTTTTATTCCAATTCAATTTTATTCATTCTGCTTTAATTTATATTCTTCCAATTTCCTCATAGTTTGTGCGTGTTTTTAGTAGATCTGATAGTTGAAGTGCATAAAGCTTTTTTTATCTGTATGACAACAGTTGTACCATTTACCCTATATTCTGTTTCGTGAGTATTTATAATTTCAATTCCTTTTTTTTCTCAACACAAATATACGCTAACAGGTCAATTAATTTGAAGATAAATACAAAATTCATCTTCAAGGACACTGTTGCTCCTTTTCATTACGTTTTTTCGCTGGCAAATTCAAGTTACCTTGACCATTTCGTATCATCGAGGATAACATTTCAGCACAAGGACATACAATTTTGCCAAAAGTGATCTTAAAAGCGTGTCAACGGAGTATACACATATTTTCAAAGATTCCTTCACACACCACTCCACACGTACAGAATTATTTATTTTTTTTTTTTTTTCCTTTACAAGAAACATCACAAGTAAGTTGGTCATTATCGTAAATACATAATGTTGATGGAATTAAGAGTTCTCATTTAAAATGGTTAAATGCTTTAAGGATTAAAAACCATCAGCCATAGAGCAGCTTACATCCTACCTATCTAAAAGACTCATCAGCGTCATAATTCGGTGCTGTTTTTTTTTTCTGTCTTCTTCTCTCTGATTCACTTTTCCCCCCTTTCTTTGATTTGGCTTCAGAGGAAATTTTTAATCATTAAAAAAGGAAAACACGGTAGGTGCCTTTCAGTTCATATAAGAACAAGGCCAATGATTTTTCCACTTGAGTCAACATGTTTTTCCGTGTTTTTTTTATATATGTGTAGGTAGGTACTTGTTTTTAGGAAAGTTCAACGTCTCGAGTGTGATTTTTTAGAGGTGATGAGATGATTTTCTTTTTGTTTTTGTGCTGACGGGGTGTTGAGGTATTTTTGGATTTGTATTTATATTTGGCTTAAAGTGGGGACGTTGAAAACTGTTGACTAAATTTAAAATGGGGTTTTATTTATCTATAATTTATGAAAGATTATAAGCCTATGGATCTCTACTTATAGTTCGATCTAGTTTGTTTACTTGAGTTTATTTCATGCATAGCAAAAAAGTGGTATTCATTTCTTAAGATTGGGGGTATTTACGCTTTCCGCTTAGAAAATACACATAAGGAGGTGTGTACGTTTAAATGTGAGTCTTAAAGGATTTTTGTAAAGAAATTTAATTCGAGTCGAAAGTCATATATTTCTTTAAACAATATTTGTATGTCCATTTAGCCAAATAATTATTGATTCATTTTATCATTTATCGTAAATGTTGCTCCGAAAAGGACCCCTTGTACCAATGACATGCATTGGTTTTAAGGAGAAGTAGAATAGCTGCTTATATTATACAACACTTGACTAAAAAGGTTCAATCAATTTTCTTGGATTGTCTATGGCAAATGATACACAAATATAAGGGCCTGGACGGCGTGAAACAGTTTGGCAAGGTCTGATTACCGTGGTATGATCCCAAACGTATGTTATTGGTTGTTTCTTGTTTTCCTTTCTTGTAATATCATATGAAGAGTTTCTTCTTATGCAAATAAACGTCGGAACTCCTTCGCGATTCTCCCTAAGTCGGAATTCTTCTTAACTCGAATCTTTCAAATATTTATAATTTTCCACGTTTTGGCAACACTTTTCACTGCAGCGTAATGTTGTATAGCTTAAAGCCTTTTTTGGCAAATGGACTATTCAACACAAAAAGAATTGTTCAATTTGATTTAGCAGTTCCTAAGATCAGCGCGTTCAAGCAAACAAAAAGTGAATAATTTTTTTCCGTTTTTTTCCACATTTTCCATTCATTCTTCGCTCCGATTGGTCGTAGCTTAATGTTGTGTAGCCTAAAGCCTTCCTCGACTAATAGACAAGTTAACAAAAAAAGGGTTTTACAATACGAAAAAGTAGTTCCTGAGATTAGCGCGATCAAACAAACAAACTCTTCAGCATTATAGATTCATCAAAATCTTTTTTTTTTTTCAAGATTTTCAGGTTAACCTCTTGCCATTATATTTGTCAAAAATAAAAATTCTTCGGAAACTTGTTCTGTTCGTCAACATGAGTTCTGATCTTAAAACATTTTTAGTGACATCCTTAGGTACTTAAGTTCAGGTCGGCAGGCTATATGCTTCAATTTAGTCACGAAGTTCTTTTTCAGTGACGTCCTTCTGGGCACTATTTTCGATTCGCTCTACATGTCCCGCTATCTGGCTAGGTCTGTGTTGCCTTACAGCCCGTACGGTTCTTGGTTGAAAAAGAAGATTTTCTCTCTCGGGTCAACCCTTAGCGTTTACATAGGATGTTGCTAATTTTTTCATTTCAAGAAAAAAAGTCAAATCATAGAAAAAAAAACAAGTTTTGGATAAGATCATTACCAAAACTAATTTTGTACGGCTTAATTCGAGTTTTGTTCTTGAAAACTGGCAAAGAGTTTTTGACAATTCTGATCCCTCTATTACTTTTGATATTTATTCTCAATGGTTATGTTGTTCAATGTTCGGAAGCAATTGGGAAAAGAAAAAGCAAACTGAAAAAGCTTAAGCCGTGGATGAATTTTTAAATAAAAACAATTCCAAGAATCATTTGAGCCTAAAGTGCAAGAAACATCCAAATAACGTTTTACTACGCAACAAATATGAAGTTCTATGCAAAGATATTAGTCTTGAAATTCCAATTTATAAAGAAAATTTCTATATGGATAAATTCCATAGGGTCAAAGGCGATTTAAAAAAAGAATGGAGTGTAGTGAATGAAATTTTCAACTTAAACCAAACTTTTGATTTTCCTTCGAATCTTTCTGTTGAAATTGGAACTTTGGACATTAGTGATCATTCTGAAATGGCTGAAATCTTTAATGAACATTTTGTTCAAATAGTTACTATCACTATTTCTGATGCAGGCTTAAATCGTCCTTCTATTAATTGTCCAGATTCTTGCTTTAATGAAAACTCTAAGATGAATAGCTTCTTTTTTGAAACCATATCTTCTTTTGAAGTCTACAAAGTTATTCTAGCTCTTGACAACTCATTTTCTTCAACATCTAATGGTTTTTCAAATAACGATGTAAAGCAAATTTGATTTAATATAGTTGATGTTTTAACTTCTTTATTCAACAAAAGTGTTACATGTGGTAAGTTCTCGCAAAGTCTTAAAATAGCAGAAATTATTCCTATTTTTAAAAAAGGTGACAAGAAATGTGTTGATAATTACAGGCCTATATCTTTACTACCAGTATTTTCATTTCAGTTCAAAACAGTATGGTTTTAGAGTTGGTAAATCAACTGAAGATGCTTTATTAACACATTGCAGTCATATCTACGAAAGCTGAGGTCAAGAAAAGTACACTGCTGCTCTTTATATCGATATTAAAAAAGCTTTCGATACAGTAGATCATAGCATAATTCTAATTAAACTGTAAAAGGCAGGCTTTAGAGGTTTTATGCTAGATTGGTTTTCATCCTATCTCAAAAACAGAAAACAAAAAGTTAAAATAGGTAATTATTTCAGTAAAACCAACATCGGTGTTCCTCAAGGCTCAGTTTAAGGTCCAATTTTGTTCCTTGTCTATATAAATAGTATTTTTAGTCTTAAACTAAGGGGAAAAGTATGTGGATTTGCAGATGACATTGATTGTGTGTTCTGAATCTGATTTCAGACATCAATCAAGTCTTGGAACTATTCAGGCATTGGTTTTGTATTCATTAGTGATAAAACAAGAATTATGTTTTTCAAAATACCCGCTTAAGATTTAAATCCTCCATGTCTCATACAGCATAGCTTTGACTGCAGACAATTTTCGTTTAGTAACTCATCTTGTTGTAGCTCTGATGTTATCACAACAAACGCTTTGAATGCTGTTTATCAAATGATAACAAAATGAACTGGAAAGTTCTGGAAACTATTTACTTCGGATTGGTTCAATCGAAAATACAATACGGTATAATACAGTCCGTAACATTTGAATAGCCTCACACGTACCTGTTTTTAAGATCAGCAGTTTTTTGTTGCTTTTTGATGTGGACATATGAAATTATATGATGTGTTGAATGGTAGAGATTAGTTCTTCAGATTGAGCGATATTTCAAATAAGTTTGAATAGCTAACAGAAAATGTCTGAGACTATTTCGTTTGGATGCACTAAAATGTTACTTTTTTTTGTAACATTAGAATAGAATCACTTTGTGTATCTTAGTTAAAATAAAAAGAGTACTATTTTTGTGCTAATAAAAATGTTTTTCTTTATTTATTAAATTATTTTAATATTTTGTACAACCTCCCTTATTTTGAAAAACATCAAAAATGCGGTCTTTTAATGAATCATACAATGATTTTAGAAGGTCAAGGGAAATACTGGCCAGGCCACTTTTATACCTTCAACAAGCTCTTTCTATTGCTCCCCCACACATTTTCTCAATGATGTTCAAATCTGGTAAGTAAAGTGGCCAGGCAAGTTGTTCTATTTTTTGGCCCTGTAACCAAGCTCTTATTATTCCAGCGGTGTGAATTGGCGCGTTGTCTTGCTGGAAAATAATCGGTACCGGTCAAAAAATATCCTGAAATTGAGGTAAAGCCATTTCCAGTACAGTTTTATGATAAGGTGCAGTCATTTTGCAGTTTACAAAAACCAAATCAATGGTTCCATAACATGATATGGCTCCCCACACCATAACGCCTCCCTCTCGACTGTGGTGACGGTCCAAAAACAGCTTTTCCTTCCTCAAATCATGAAAATAATAATTGTTTCCGTCGGGCCCATCATCCGAAAATATCACTTTTCTGCAATCGTTTGGGTGACTACTTCCATCAGTATTCCAAGCCATGTGCGATCTTGCAAAATTTAGCCGTTGTTGTTTTCGCACTTTGTTAAGTGGTGGTTTTTTTTTTCATTTTTTGGCGCTTAAGGTGTCCGGCACTCTTAATAACTCCACTAATCGTCATTCGGCTCACTTCTACCCCAGCTTTGTACCTGATCTTACTAAGAGAATCAGTTGAATTCGATGCTAACTTTATAATCTTCCGTTTATCACGACTTGAAAGTACGGTTGAGGTACTGCCTTTGTAATTTTTTCCATAAGACAATGGATCTCTAAAATAGCTGTTCACAACCTTTGGACTTCGATTAATTTTCTTGGCTATAGCGCGATTAAAAAAGTTTTGTTCATGATAGACCTATATTTTAGCAATTTTCGTTGCACTCAAAGATTTTTTTCTACCCATTTTAAAAGAAAACAATGTTATTTCCAAAAAAAATAAACCGATTTTCTTTTCCCGATAGCTTTCCGATGGTCGCGCCACTTGTTTACGCTTTAAATAAGTAAGAATGTAAAATGAGGCTATTCTATTGTTACAAAAAATAAATTCATTTTAAACGGATGCATACAAAACAAGCTTTAAAGGTCCCGTAAGCTTAAAAAATGACGAACGTTCTCTTGATCTCAGAGAAACTCTCGCTCTCACCATGAAAGCTAATGCATAATTTTTTAGATTAAAATCAAAGAGCTCTCAAAACAGGTTCTCAACAAGAAAAAACAATACATGAGGCTATCCAAATGTTACGGACTGTATGTTGGGGTGTTACTTTTAAAAACTATTTACAACCTCTGTTAGTTTCACAGAAGCACATCTTAAGAACCATCTGGAGGAGAAAAAGGCTAGAACATAACTTTCCCTTGTTTGTCAGCTCTGGTGTTCTCCCACTGAAACATTTATATTTTTATAAAGTACTAAAAATATTTTTCAGTAGATGTCGTTATCTCTTAAGTCACCATACAATAGCTTATGAATCACGCAGTAATGAAAAAAATTTAGCTATCACAACTGTACATCACGCTCATAGCTTTCTCAACTTTTATACTTCAGTAGCACCTAGACTATTCAATACTTTGCCCTTTGAAATTCGTTGCATTCGTTCAACTCCTTTATTCAATAAAAGTATTGAAAAATGACTTCTTAACTTCGATTTTTATGCAGTCGATAACATAATCAAAATATTGCTTTAATTTTGTAATGAATTGAACCTTATGTACCCACACAAAATTAAATCTAGTTGTACAAAGATTAACTTGTTATCTTCTCTACATTTTACCCCACAACATTCAAATTTGCTAATTGAATGCATTATTTTCTAGTAATAACTTCAAATTTAATATTTATTTGATACTTTCGACACTTGTCAATAGACAACAAATCGTACCTTTTCTTCTTCTCTCTTTCTTTTCTTCTTTATAATGCCTTATGAAAAACTGTATGTGATAAATAATAATATTTTGTAAATTATCTAATTGTAAATTTATTCTTGGTTGTAAAAGAGGAAGAAAAAATAAACTTAATTGAATTGAAAAAAAAAAAATATTGAAAAAGTGCAGCCACACTCAATACTTATTTTTCAACTTGCAGTCAATTTTCTTACTGGATCTAGTCAATCACGTCAGTAAAAATTCATTTAACTGAAGGGAATTTGGTTTTAGTCAATAAGTCTTTTGACTACCTATAGTCAACAATTAGTCATAGTATTGAGTTAATACTATTGATTCACTTTTATCTCAAAACACAGTGGTTTTTTGTTTGAATTCACCCTGTACAAAATCCTGTGGGAGAATTTGTCCACATTTACCACACTATGGGATATGAATGTACGCACATGATGTCCAAATTTCAGAGGTCAGGGACGTACACTTTATTTATACTCTTCATCAAATTATCTCCAGCTGTTTGACTTGAGTTTAAGTATCGCTATCTTAACCAACTTCGTCAATGTCGGGTGGGTAGGATTGTTGGTCTTGGTCTAAATTGAATGATTCTGTATAAATGGCGGGAGTTTGTTCGTCGTCGCCGTTATACAACTTGGAGAAATGGTCATTCCCTATCCTATACGCTGACAGTGCTTCTATAATATACTATCATATTCCCTTGACGGTCTCTACAGGCTTCGGTGGTAAAACATCCGAGTTTTCTTTCTTGTTGTGGCTTATTTCGTCAAATTGCATTGACTGTTGAGATCTAATTATTTCTGGTAGATGACCAAATATAACTTTCTGTATAGGGTTGCAAAATGACGCAGTTTAAAAGGTTTTCACAACTCTGTCAACCGCTTGCCCAAAAAAATACTGAGGCGTGTTTGAGATATCAAGTTCTAAAAAAAATGTGCACGACTGGGTCGTACGAACTTGCTCCTGCATGCTAAAACTAAATATTTATGATTACTTAAATTGCAAAAGGTAGTGTTAAAATAAGAGATATACTTTAAGCAATTCTGATTACACTCTTACTTACAGCTTACACTTAACTCAAAAAAAAAATATATATATATAAAAATAATTAGAATTTATTAAAAAAATAAAAATTTGGAAATGTACCTCGTATATACATTTCATTCCAAAAATTTAAATGCCGAACAAATTCAAACCTTATTCTTGATTTTTTGATTTTTTTTTTTGAAAATCGTCGGAGCCGTTTTTTTTTAAATTAATTTTTTATATATAAAATTTTTCAAAAATATCTTAAAATTAATTTGGGTATGCAGTTTTTAAGACCATGTAAATATACATATTATACGCCAATTTCGATTTTTAAAATTGATCCGTTTTTGAGATACAGAATTTTGAAAAAAAAATTAAAAATATTTTTTAAAAATCCAAAAAAAAATTTGAAATTTTTTTGAAAACAAAATATTATCTGAACAATATATACGTACTTTCGAAAAAAAACTTACGCTGATCGGACTTTCAGTTTTCGAGAAAATCTTATAACAAAAAAACGGTTCTATGGGAGGTACCGTTTTGGAGCAATACACATTTTTTTTTACATAAAATACATGAACGTTTAAGAAAATTAAACTCGAGGAAGTTTAAAAAAAATCGTAGGAGCCATTTTGGAGAAAAAAAAAGTTTTGGTTTTTGGCCAAAAAAATCGTACGGTGGCTACCCTAAATTTTGATCTTAAAACAAAAATAAAAAAAAATTGGGATATGAGTTTTTGCTCAAACCTCTAATTTTCAAATTTGAAGTCAATCGGACCAGTAGTTAAGACTGTAGATGCCTGTAAACTTTCCGACAGACAGACAGACGGAATCGCCGGACCCACTTTTTTCGACTTCTCTATCATCGTAATGTCATATCTCATCCTCATCTCAAATTTTTTTTTACGAATTCAATACTTGCCATATATTCTATATGTAACAAGTAAAAATATATATTTTAGTAGTTTGCCAGTTTGTGATGTTTTTCTCGTGTCTCTTTTAAATCGACTCTAAAAAAATATCGACATTCTAAAGCTGTAGCGGAATAAAGGTCACAAAAAATGTTAAATGTAAAAATGTACAGTGAGTCATTCGAAGTAAGATATTTATCATCAGTCATTGAATTTCAAAGTTAATCAATTCCATAAAAGTATATTTTCTTTCATCTTTGTTTGTATTTATCTAACTACACTCAAATTCATCTGCCTTTGAAAATATTGATTTTCTTCCTTCTTTCTTCAGAACCATCTTCTTCTCTATACACACGCTGTAGCTGACTCACATAAAATCGTTATCATAAAATTTAAAATTGATTTTCGAACGTTATTAAGTAATAAAGTAAAAGTAGGAGGCATATATACATATTCCCACAAATATTTACAAAGCCAAAAAGTTTAAGTAAACAAATGTAAACTTTGACGAAACTGTTTCGGTTCACCCAATTCGCCACAAAAATAACAACATGAACAAATGAACAAAAAAATACTTTAGTTGACTTTGGAAGCCAAAGAAAATACATCGGTTTGTTCTGAATTCAACCAAAGGAATCACAACAATTTGCCAAATGTTTTTACATTAGATATATTATTACTTCCACTTCTAAAGCAGCTTTCCCTTCAAGCCCATATACAAATATAAATGGACGGTCTTAAATCTATGCCATCATATACCTCCTGCTCCCACCCTTTGTATTTCAACCACACTATGAAAATCTACTTAAACTTTCCCTTTAAAGGAAATACAGAACAAAACATTTCACTAGGTCAAGAAAAAAAAAAAAAAACTCAATGCACATCAGAATTTAGTGTTTTTTGTATCCTTCGGACAAAATCAAAAAATATTTGGCAACGGAAATACGTAGAAGGCAGTTTTACCAGTGGTCTGTTTGGTTGCCAACTTCCGACACTTTTTATTTGTATTTTGTTCTTTATGAAGCATGAATCCGACTTTCAAAAGTTACATAGACCCACACTTACACCAACACCACCTGAGCTATAAATAATCCTTGCGATTTGATAAATTATGTCCCTTAATTTGATAATAATGTTTTTGATTTCTAAATATAACCCCCGTTCGTTCAGGCTCATTTAACACAAAGAAAAAACTCTCTCAGACGATAATGATTTTTTTTTAGATTTAATAAGCTATGAACTGGTAACCTGGAGTCTGCTTAAACATCATTATCGTCCTCATCATTGTCCAAAAAGGAATCTTTTTATTTGCCACAGAAAATCCTGCTTTAAGTTTTTTCCCATTTATGAAATAGTAAAAATGTAAACAACATAAATTGCTTCAAATGCTCGAAAATGGTTATGCTCCGGAAACCGGTGCGGCGGCGACCATAACCTCTCAAAGTCATCTTCTATACAATTGAGGCGACCAACTGCGACGACGACGACGATGTCGTCATCCTCTGTCCTTGTTGTTAGTTGGGCGGCTGGCATGGCGGCAGCGGGCGCTTTATGCCCAACCTCTCTCATGACTCGCCAGGAATATTTAATTTGACCTTACTTCTATGAGGTGTCTTTCCTGTAAAAGGCTCACTCGTGCATTATGAATGTATATTTCATAATATTTCCCTGGTGTGTAATAATACGCTTGGTCTACCAACAAAACAGAAATTCCCATGTACAAATGTAAAACTAAAAATATACTTACGTAAAAGCTAGAGCATGGTTCCTGGCTGATGATGGTTTCAGGCTGGTGATTCTGTTTATTCTACCAGAGCAAGTTTAATTACTATGAAAGAGTAAACGTTTTTTTTTTTTTTGTGAACAATTTTGATAAAAGTTCATGCAATGTTGTCGATTTTTTTGATTTTCAATTTTTTTTATTTCCGGCAATCCTTTTTAGTCAAAGAATGTAACTTTATGCAATTAAATTGACAAAAGATTACGTGCGGTTAAAGTTTCTCATTTCCGGAAATGAGAAAACGATTCTCGGATATAATTTCGCAGGTGGCTTTTAATTTGACGAGGATTGAGTTGAACTTTGCTTGCTTTGGTTATGGCTGTGGGAATTTTGACTCGTAAGGGGAAATCCGTTGACTTTCCGATGCTCGGGTTTTTTTGTTTAATCGAAACATGAACATGTACGGAAATAAAGGAAAGGAAAGAAGACATGGAGATCTTCTGATCAATCGACCATCAACCAAACTAAACACATTGCGATCGATTGGCCTAAAACAATCTGTTTCGAGACTTCTGATTTGACATAAATCGGTCTACAGAGATCTACAAAAAAAGTGTGCTTCACGACCACGAGTATAAGAAATGAGATGAGACTTACTTCTTCAAAGGAGAAAGAGAAAGCGTTATAGAAGCCCATCTTTGAAGAGAGAGAGAAAGATGCACGCCACGAATCGAATACTGTAGAAATACTTACTTACTTACTTACTTACTTATGGTGGCGCTACAGTCCAGGACGGACCAGGGCCTCATCTAACAAAGGTCTCCAGCCAGCTCGGTCCCTAGCTAGCTGTCTATCCAGTTTCGCACGCCAAGTTGGTTCGGGTCCTCTAACTCCTGTGCGCTCCACCTGAGTCGCGGTCTTCCTCTTCTACGACGTCCATCTGGGTTAGATTTGAATATTCTACGGGTTGGAGCATTGTTTTCCATTCGATCTATGTGACCAGCCATCTAAGTCGTTGCACCTTAACTTTTCTGGCTAGGTCAGTGTCGCTGAACAGCTCGTACAGTTCTTGATCAAATCTTCGTCTCCATTTTCCATTAATGCACACTGGACCAAAAATCACTTGAAGAATTTTTCACTCGAATTAGCCCATGTCTCTACACCATATATTAGGACCGGGATGATGAGAGTTTTGTACAGTGACACTTTAGTTGCTCGCGAGCGGACTTAACTACTCAATTGCTTTCTAAGTCCAAAGAAGCAACGATTGGCAAGAGTGGTCCTTCGTTTGATATCTGGTGATGTTGTCTGAGTTTTTAGCGGATCCTAGGTAGACAAAGTCCTTAACTACCTCGAAGTTAAATCTGTCTATGTTGACGTTTGCTCCAAAACGTCGATGTTTGTAGTCCTTTCTTGTCGAAAGCATTAACTTGGTCTTGCCCTCGTTAACCGCTAGACCCATCTTCCTGGCCTCCATCTCAAGACTCACCAACGCTCCACTGACATCACGCTCTGTTCTTCCAATTATGTCAATGTCGTCTGCGTATCCTAGCAGCTGTACGGATTTTTGAAAGATTGTGCCTCTGGTGTTGACGTTGGAGCTTTACGCAATCTTTTCAAGAATGATGTTGAAGGAAATGCATGACAGCGCATCGCCTTGCCTAAAACCGTTTTTGATATAAAATGCGTCCATTAGGTTTTTCTCCGACCATGATGGAACAGCGTGGGTTTTTCTTTGTCATCTTACACAAACGGATGAGTTTTTCTGGGATCTCAAAACTAGACATTCCTCTATATAGTTGGTGTCTACAGACGCTGTCATACGCGGCCTTGAAATCAATGAAAAGGTGGTAGATATCGATTTGAAGTTACTGGGTCTTCTCCAAAAACTGGCGTAGGGTGAATATTTGATCAATGAATACTGTATAAATATTGTAGTTAAACCACACTCCCAACAGAGAGTCAGTCAGTTTCAGTTTTACCAACGGAAATTACGTTCCATAATGCACGTTAAAATTTAAATCAATTGTTCACTGTCAAAATAAATGTTCTTTTTTAGGGCGACTTTCGGTGGGCTTCGATCATTGCACGGTTGCCATAACATCGTCTTAGGCGATGATGGCCATTTCTAGATGAATGAGTACGTACAAAAAGTAAAATCCAGATCCAGTTGGCGTTTTTTTGGATAAAGAAGGGGATTTGCTGTAAATTATCATGAAACACACGTCAGCCTGGGCTGCCACAAGTGGAGAATTCAGGAAATTAAAGCAAGAACTGTACAAGCTGTAAAGTGACACCAGCCAAACACAGATGTTGACAGAGAAACTAACTTGGCTTAAATAATAAATGTACGACTAGTACCTTAATAACCGTAACCTTTTTGGGAAACACTTGACACTTGTAATCTTGTAATTTTGTAACTGCGACTAGCCAAGGCTTCTCTTTCCGGTTCCAGCCGATTATTCTGTGGCTTTCTTTTCTAAGCCCTAATCCCTAAGCCTACCACAGACAGGAACCGTCAGTCAGGTACTGCCCACCGTTTTAACTTCTAGTTGTTTCTTTCTTCGATCCACTCCTTTTAAATGTAGGTATCGAAGACAAAGGCTGCTACTCCTCGAGACCAGCCACCGTCAAACCCTAATTCAGCCTTTGTAAAAAAGCATCACATAAATTTAAATGCATCACAATCATAAGGCTGCCGATTTTTGAAGAAGAAATCAACCGAGGTCGAACTGAGAATGCGATAGCTCTTGAAGAGCCAAGGCCTAAGTGGCTTACTCTCATCAACAATTCTCTAGGTGCGTGTGAAGAATTGGGGGGACCTACAATTTAACGCCGATTCCGAACGGCAAAGTTGAGAAGTACTTTTTCATCACAGATGATACTCTTGGAAGTTTTGTCAGTTCACTGAGAATGCTTGTTCTTGCTAATTTTAAGTTGAAATTTTTCCAGTGAAAAGGTGTTTCATTGAACTCTGGTGTCTGGTCACTTTGATGGTATAGTCACCATCAAAGTGACTTTTTGTACAGTGCCAACTATATTGTAATGTTTGTCAATAAAACACAAATTTACTTTATTCAAATCACAGTTATAGGGATACAGAGTGGTAGAGGGATGAAGTGTATACATATTACATTGAAACCTCCTTAGGATTGGTCGTCCCGAACAAATCGATCGTTCTTATCACCACTGTAGCGGTGTAGCCGGTCACGATGTACAACTTTAGCTTTTCCTTTGACTCCCTTTTGTATTCGGTACACGACGTCGTTGATTTTTGTAATGACTGTATATGGACCTTCCCAGTCCCGTTGAAGTTTCGGTGACAACCCTTTTTGTCGATGGGGATTGTAAAGCCACACTCGATCTTCTGCTTGGAACTCTGTTGTTGTCGCTCGTATATCATAGCGTGTCTTCATTCGGTCACTGAACATCTTTATTTTCAACCTGGTATTATCGTGGATCGTCTTTCTTTGAGTTGGGGCTCCGGTGTGGGACATCCAAATATTATTTCGCTTGGCAGTCTGATGTTACTTCCCATCAAAATCTCAGACGGTGTATGGCCAGTTGAGCTGTGCCTTGCACTTCGATACGCCATAAAAAACAAAGGAATGTGTCGATCCCAATCTCGCTGGTTGTCGTCCACAACACACAAAGATGTTCCCTTAGGGTTCGGTTGAGCCGTTCGACCATGCCGTCAGATTGTGGGTGGAGTGGTGTTGTTCTTGTTTGCTTGATGTGAAGAAGCCCTGAAATATGTTTTATTCAAAGTTCCTTCCCTTGTCGGATGGAAGTTGTAATAAAACGCCAAATCTGCTCACCCAGTTGAAAACAATTTGGTCTGCGAATGTTTTGTCTTCTTGATTTGGAATGGCATATGCTTCAGGCCAATTGCTGAATTAATCCATGACGACCAGAATATAACGATTTCCATTATTTGTTTCCTGACATAGACCCGCCAAGTCTACTGCAATCCTTTCGAAGGGTGCTCCAACATTATCCTGCTGCATTAGGCTGTTATTCTTTCGGCCCTTTGGTGGCAGCGCAAGTATCGCATTTTCGACACTACTTCTCGACATCTTCACTTGCATGTAGCCAGTAGAATCGTTGTCGAAACTTTTCTACCGTCTTGTTTACTCCTTGGTGGCTTCCCAAAACTCCATTATGCATCTCTCTCAGAACGTCCATAATCTTCGTTCTCGGTTAAACTAGCTGCTGATCCATCTGCTGATTCCTACTTACGCCGAAGGACACCATGTTGGACATGAAGCGAGTTCCACTGTGCCCAAAAGGCTTTCAGAGCCGGACTTCTGTCGGAGATATCAGCCCATTCTGGTTTTTCCTGGTGTTCCTTCCATGCGAGGATGGGGTCAATATCTGGGTCCTCTTGTTGAGCCTTCCTCTATTCGTCGTTGCTCCAGCCATAAATGGAATCGGCTCTGGTGCGTTGGACAGTTACTCCTTCTTTTTCTTCTTGTCGTCTGCAATGGTTATAGTCTTGCTTACAGGGTCTCCGAGACATTGCGTCAGCATTTGAGTGAAGCTGGGCGTTCTTTGGCCGTTGGATTTGCATAGGTTTTCATAGTGTTGGCAAACTGTATTCCTTCGTGGTAATCTGCACTGTCGTTGCAGATGTCCATTCTTGTTGCAATTCCAGCATCTTGCTCGTCCCCCTAGCTGCCTCCTTTCCATAGTAGCCTTCTGACAAGAGCATTCTTGGACCTCTAACTCTCTTCCGTGATGCACGTTTTAAGAAGCTTGTTCTGCGGCCTGCATAGTCAGAGCAAATGTCAATGCTTCAGGTAGTTCGTTTTCCGGCGGTGCGGATATCCCTTTGGAGATTTATATCGCCCACAGCTCTCACAAACGCTTCAACAGCAAAGCAACTGATTTATTATCTCGCTGCCAGCTGTATACACATTACAATATTAAGCTTCCAAAGGGGCTAAAATCAGCCTAACAAAAAATAACACATATTCATGGTTCTTTCAGGGACTTTGAGTTTTTGAAGATTTGGGTTTTAAGGATTTAAGGTTTTCTTAAAGGTGGCTTTTGGGGCTTATGTTCCAATTTTTGAAAATGCACCCCTTGTAAACCTTTTTTTTAGTAAAAAATTAGAAGTTAAGAAACAAACATCTTTGACTGTGCTATCAGAGTTTGTAACAGTCTTTTAGCTTACTTTTGTTTGCTTAGATTTAATGTTAAAGAAAATGTTAATAAACTTCTTCAATTTTCAGAATACTTTCATTGAACTTGGGGCTTCCAACATCGTTTCAAACAAGTTCGTACAAAAAAAACGTGAAACGTTCCATCAACGACTTAAACTAACCAAATTATCTGTAAGTTATGACGTCATGAGACCAACATTTGATCGACGCCTCTGGATATTACTGTTCCTTATTTCATTGCAATGTAAGCTTTTCAACATTTTCTCTTACGTTATTTTTTAACATTTCCAACCTTGTTTTCTTTTAGGCTTACAAACAACAAATCAACAAAACATCATCAAAATTCTGAAACAACAGTATCTGCAGCGAGTTCCTGCACACTTGTCAAATGCAAGTGCATCAACACCACAAATCGACCAAGATCACTTTGGCGTGTCCAATGTATTAGGTGATATTAACAAGAAGAAATTCAACAAACAATTAATATCATTGTCAAATACAAGTATTAAACAAAACTCATGTGCCAACTGCCTAAGAGCCAAAAAATCCAAACACCAACACGGGAATCACAAGCATTCGCGTCTCGACGACCAACATCGCAAATCTAAGAATCCCTTACCACCGCCGCTACCATTGCATCTAATATATCCATTTAGTAATACGACGACATCATCGTCAAATAATCTTATGTCAATGTCAATGTCATCATCATCATCATCATCATCCTCAGCTAATCCCTCCCTTAAACATTTTGATAGTAAAATTGCGAAAATCTCCTTTGTGACAACCAATGGATTGCAAGCAAATGAATACCTGCAATCTTATTTGACTCAACAAGGGCCAACCAAAACCACCATCACCACCGAGGAAGCAGCAACTCCATTCGAGACTGCACAAAATCAAAATCAAAATCTTCAAAAACAAAAACAACGCCAAATAACACATCGAAGAGGCAAACGTCAAACCGACAACAATTCCCTTGATCTCTTGCTCTCGAGTCGAGGTGAAATTAGCAGCAGCGAGGAATACCAAATAGATGGCATCAATACTCGTAACATTAACAAGTTACTCAGCTCAAGTAAAATTAGAAAAAGTGATATTAGTGTTAACAAAACCAAAATAGATTTATCAACTTCGTCTTCTCTATCTTCTTCATCATCTAAATCTATATCTGCATCTAAAAGTGCATCCGCATCTGAATCTGAATCTGAAAGTTCATCGTTTTTAGCTGCCGATGCTATTCCAACCCTACTCTATTCCCAAAATTATCTTCCGCATCATGAATCTTTATCATCGGCGTCATATGAAGATGTCCGAACTCCTAGCAGTACTAGTAGCAAAAGGAATAGTAGAAGTAAGAGTAATTTAATTAATAATATCCTGCCAATGGCATCTCCATTGCAAATGGAAACAGCCAGCAACAATTACAGTGATAGTAGATCAAAGCTGAAAGGATTTCAGTCTTTTAAAAAAAATGAACCGATTATTATAATTGACGATGTCGAAGAATTCGACAGCGGGAGAGGCTATAGCAGTGATGATGTCTCGCTGAGTAGTAATCCTGCTGGAAGCGATGAGAAGAGTGAATATTATTCGCATAGCAAGCCAGTAGCGATGGCATTGCGACCAATTATTCATCCCTTTGATGAGGATCATGATGAGGAAATGTCGGTGGTGTATGCCGAACAGCATACGGAGGTGCGCTTGATATGTGAAGTTGATCTGGATATTGTCAGCAGTTCGTGGTACAAAAATGGATTGGTGAGTTAAGCATAATTTCTACTTTTCTTGCACGAATGCGCGAAAAATAGTAGTGAAATCGTCTAGAGGGCCCGAGACCAGGGGCTCATCGCTCATCTTACAAGCTTTTTCAAACAATTAAGTCCTGAGCTACCAATCTAGATGTAATTACGGCTTATTTCTTCGCCGTTAAATGTAATCATCTTGAAAGGGTTTTTTTCTCCGTCTCAAAGCCTGGGCTGGAGTATACTCGCCGGTTCCAAGGTTCGTTCCAAAGAAGCAATGAAGAACTTTGGGTTGAACGTTGAAGAGGATAATTTTATTTCATATTTTCTTAATAAACTCAAAGGATTACTATATCTACAAAAGTGAAATACAATTTAAGTGCGGCTAAGACAGGCAAATCACATACCGAGACAGCAGAAGTGCAATGTATTTAATGTTTCTATTTCCATGACAACTCTGGACTAGCCACTTGTCAGATTATTGAGAACATTTTTATCGCTCATATACAGATTTTCTTACTGAAACTCAATGTGAATCATGATTGGATAAAGCCAATTCCATATATGACAATAGCCGTGTTTTTTTCACTACTCAGTAACCAGGACAGTAATCAAGTGCGAATAAGCGCTCCAAAGTGAGTTGTCAAATTCAATTTGTATGGCAATTGTTACATAATACGTCGTTAAATGGACCTGAGGGTTGCGTCTCGGATTAAGAAAAATATTAAATACTTCTCAGATGACAAGTTTCTTGTAGCAAAATTGTTGAATATTTTCTTTAGGGAAACAAGAGGTCTCAACGATTTGAATATAATTTATTAAGTAAGGAAAAATAATAATATCTAGAAAATATTGCTATGGAAAATATTATGATGAAATTAAGTTTTCATCACAAAGTGATAAGGAGCTGAGTTGTTTTTATGTTTCAACACGCCTTCCTAAAACAATGCGCCTTAACATGTTGTAACACCAATTTCGTTTAAACAACGGTAATGCGCCGGTCCAGGTAATGGTTTTGTTAATACGTCAGCGGGCATCTGATTTGTTGGTATGTGAATAATATCAATTTTTCCATCCTTTAATAGCTGTCGTACGAAGTGATATCTGGTCGCTATATGTTTTGTTCGAGGGTGACAGACTGCATTTTCTGCAATGTGTTTTGCTCCCCTGTTGTCTGTTCCAACTACGATTTTAGCTAAATCCGGTAAATTCATTTCAGTCATTAGATTCTTGAGATATACCGCTTCTCTTGCTGATTCGGATAATGCGACATACTCCGCCTCTGTTGTTGAAATAGCTACAGATTTTTGTTTTTGAGAACGCCAAGTAATTGCAGCTCCACTAAGTATGAAGACATATCCCGTATATGATATTCTATCTGCTTCATCATTTGCATGATCAGCATCAGAAAAACCTCTTAACCCAAATTCATCCTTTGTGTACACCAACCCATGATTCTCTGTACACCGCAAGTACCGCAAGATTCGCTTCGCAGCAGACCAATGTACTTCTTGATAGCATTCATTGAATTGTGCTAGTCGATTGACAGTAAAAGCAATGTCCGGTCTAGTCGCAATCGCCAGGTACATAAGTGACCCAATTAGCTGTCGGTATGGTCTTTTTATTTGCAATTCTTCAGCACAATGTTCTCCCTTAGGTAATTTTGCTTTTGAATCGCTCGGGGTACTAATTGGATTTGATTCGTCCATATTGAATTTCTTCAATAACTCTTTTATATATCCTTGTTGCTTAAGCCTTATTTCACCACTCTTTTGTATTATTTCGACTCCTAAACAGTAACGTGCCAATCCAAGATCCTTGATCTCAAAGGCAGCAGCAAGTCCTTTCCGGATTAGGTCCAACATCTGTTTACTTTTTGAAGCGTATAATATGTCATCGACATATATTGCAACCACTGTAAAATCTTCTTTACTTGAACTATAGTAAAGACATGTGTCGTTCGAAGCTGGTATCAAGCCAAAACTACGTAGTGTTTCATCAATCTTTTTATACCACTGACGTCCTGCTTGTCGAAGACCATAAAGCGCCTTCCTCAATCGACACACTTTGTTGCCTTTATTGAACTCCTGAAGCATTTGTTTCGCTTTTCTCCTTACTTCATCCCTTTGGCCATTTTCGTCAACTATCAACTGCAGTGCCTGTTGGAAGTATTTGGGAGGTTCCATATAGATTTCTTCTTCCAGGTCCCCGTTTAGATATGCCGAAACGACATCCATCTGGAAAACTTCAAGATTCTCACGAACAGCCAATGCCATAAGGAGTCTAATAGATTCAAGACGAGCTACGGGTGCAAATGTTTCTTCAAAGTCAATTCCATGACGCTGCGAAAAACCTCTGGCAACAACTCGAGCTTTTCGACGTTCTAAGGTTCCATCTGCTTTGAATTTGTTTCTAAGAACAATTTTGCTGGTCACAACAGATCTCTCTGATGGACGCTCGAC
>CAKKXW010000004.1:40461930-40476469 GCA_920937365.1 Sphaerophoria rueppellii
CCCTTTTTTATTTAAAACTACTCCTTTTCGTCACTCAAAGTTATGAGAATTAAGGAGATCGAAATCTGGTACCTTTTTCGATTTTTCAACAACCCTGTATTAGGACACACCCTTTTTGAAAAACAGAAATTTTATGAGACATAAAATTCTGAGAATCATGGAGAACGAAGTATTCAAATTCTTCGTTCAAGTATTTCTATGTAACCAGTTGCTATTTTGGGAAATTAGTCAGTTCCAGATTGCTTATGCAATGCTAGGGGGAGGACACGCCCTATTTTTTTTTTCTAAACAATTAAATAAAATACAAAGTTAAACTTTAAAATTGACACTACATGATATGCAAAATTGTTGTGTTTTGACTTTTGTTTTCTTGACTTTAAGTTGAGGTTAATAATATTGATAGATTTGTTTATGCTTTGAGATAAACTTTTTTTCGTTTTTTTTTTTTTTTTGTTAAAATATTTATTTGGTATAAAAAATTGAAAAGAGGCAAGCATGATGTTCGGGAAAAATGTTTGGGATTTTTTTGTTAACAAATTCCTTGAACATTGTGTACAGAAAACAACCATTGGATAACGTAGGGCACGAAAAATGACGTACGGTCGTTTGAATTTTTTTGCGTTTTGGTAAAAATTGTGGTGTTTTCTTTTTTGATTTTAGGTTGAGATAAAAGATTTTTTAAAAAAATTAATTTGTTTATGCATTGCGGAACAATTTCTTGGAGAAATGAAACATTTTTATTTTTTCGAAAGTAATGTTCGTGTTTTTTGTTAAAAATTTTATTTTGGTGTGAAAAAATTAAAAATAGACAAGCATGATGTTTGGGAAATTTTGTTGGGATTTTATTTTTAACAAATTATCAGAACATTATACACAGATAAGAAAATATTTAGCGGACGTAAGTCACCAAAACACACGTAAGGTCAAACAACAATACCGGAACAAGTATCACAGACACTTGTCTCAATATGGAACAATTATTATTAACAATTTAAGGTCATATCTCTTTAAGAATTATTCTTCGTTCTATAAAGTTCATTTTTAATCTTAAGGTAAGAGAAGACATATCGTTTATAAACAATTAAAGATAAAACAAAATTATTGTTTATAATTCGCGTCCATTCTTTACTATAACTTTGTGTTTTATTTAAAAAAAAAAAAACACCGGCGTATTCTCTCACTAACATGCACAATCTGCAACTAACTGATCTCCCAAAATGCCACTGCTTATAAAGGGGTTTTCAATAGGGACGCTACAAAAGTTTTCATAAATAAAGAAAAAACCGTTTTGGATATACATAAAATTCTTTATTTCAGTGGAAGTACATTTGATGCCATTATGTATGAAACTCGATTTTTTTTTTGCATGGCAACCACGGGCACGCTTGCAGAAGTCCAGACGCTGAACCCTATTTTCGACGGTTTCAAGCATAAATCGGCCGATACTGCTGCAATTTCACGTTCGATATTCCTACATAGTTCGTATGGCATAAACCATAGATTTGACGTAGGCCCACAGGAAATAGTCTAAAGGCGTTAAATCGCATGAACGAGGAGGACAATTCACAGGTCCATTTCTGAAAATAATGCGCTCATCGAACCTCGTTCTCAATAATTCGATTGTTTGGCCCGCTGTGTGACATGTGGTACCGTCCTGTTGAAACCACATATCGTCCAGGTCCATATCATCCAATTCATTCCAAAAATAATCGGTTAGCATGGAGCCGTAGCGATTCCCATTCACAGCAACGTGCCGGTCTTGATCATCACGGAAGAAGTACGGCCCAATGACACCACCAGCATGTAAACCGCACCAAACAGTGATTTTTTCGGGATGTAATGGTGCCTCGTGAAGCACATGTGGATTGCTGCCTGACCAATAACGCATATTTTGCTTATTGACGTAGCCATCCAGCCAGAAATGAGACTCATCGCTGAAGATGATTTTTCGATGAAAATCCGGATCATTTTCAAGTTGTTGCTCAGCCCAATTCACGAACATACGACGCTTCTGGTGATCAAGCGGCTTCAGTTCTTGCGTCAATTTTATCTTGTAAGGATGTAGGCCAAGATCTTTTCGCGGAATTCGCCACAACGACGTCACAGAGATGCCCAACGCTTGAGAACGACGTGTGAGAGACTGATTTTGGTCTTCCGCAATTGATGCGCTAGCGGCAGCAATATTCTCGACACTACGGGCACTTCTTTGTCTCACTGGCACGGGAACATTTTATACTGTGGATTCAAATTTTTCCACTGGACGCTCAATTGGTGATCTGGCAGGACGATTATGACGACTATAAATTGTACGTAGCGCTCTTAAAGTGTTGACCACTGACTCCGAATTTCGGTAGTAAATTTTAATAATTTCGACTCGTGCGTTGGATCGTATACCTTTCCATGATGAAATGGCAAACCTTACTGAAGAGAAATGTCAAGAGAGCGCGAAAAAATATGGCGTCGTTTGCTGTCCCTATCGGTCTACTTTTGTAGCGTCCCTATTGAAAACCCCTTTATAAAATTATTTGAACGAAAAATTCGAATGCTTAGTTCTCCATGATTCTCAGCATTTGATGTCTCATAAAATTTCTATTATTGATGAAGGGTGTGGCCTAATACAGGGTTGTTAAAAAATCGAAAAAGGTACCAGATTTCGATCCCCTTAATTCTCATAACATTGAGTGACTAAAAGGAGTAGTTTGGGTCGTACGAACTTGCTCCTGCATGCTAAACCTAAATATTTATGATAACTTTTACGTTCCAAAAATTGCAAAAAGTAGTGTTAAAATATGAGATATACTTTAAGCAATTCTAAGCAATTCTGATTACACTCTTACTTACAGCTTACACGTAACTCACAAAAATACTCAATATGTATATGAAAATAATTAGAATTTATTATATAAATCAAAATTTGAAAATATACCAAAAATTTAAATGCAAAACAAATTCAAACCTTATTCTTGATTTATTGAATTTTTTTTTTTTGAAAATCGTCGGAGTCGAATTTTTTTTTAAATTAATTTTTTATGTATAAAATTTTTCAAAAATGTCCTAAAATTAATTTGGGTATGGAGTCTTCAAGAGCATGTAAATATGCATATTATACCTAATTGTGGATTTTTAAAATTGATCTGTTTTTGAGATACAGAATTTTGAAAAAAAAAAGTTTTAAAATATTTTTTTAAAAATACAAAAAAAAAATTGAAATTTTTTTGAATACAAAATATTATTTGAACAATATATACTATACGTAAGCTAAGTATATACGATTGGAAGATCTTCCAATATTGGCAGATTTTTCAAAACAAATTTTCACCAATTTTCTTTCAATCATGTAAACCACCAATTTTTTGTCTCCAAACTGACAAAAAAAAATTGAAAGCTAATTTTCTTCGAATTTTCTATCAAAAACTTGGCTGACTTCTTCCAATCGTGTGAATGTTTGTAAACAAACAATTTTTCAAATTTTCAAAAACTTGGACGTTTGTCGGATAATTGGTCATTGGATAAAATTCTATCCAACTACTTCGTTCAATTTTTGGAATTGGAAGACAATTTTTCATTTGTAGTTGGGAAAAATTAAAAAAAAAATGTTTGTGTTTTAAACAACGTAAATGGATAAGAAGTCCTACAAGCAAAAAGTTGAGAAGGATTGGACTCGAGAACAAATTATGCAGCTCATTCAGGAGATTGAGACTAGGCGATGTTTGTGGGATGCAGGTTGTGCGGAGCATAAGCAGGGACCGAAAATGATCGCCTGTTGCAAGGAATCGTAGCGTCAGCGCAAGACGTTCACCAGCTGAAATACTTTCGCACATATTTGTATTTTTCTTTTCGATTAATGGAGTCACTTGCGATAGAAGAAAATCAAATTGATTTAAGTCCATCCGCAAAAAATTCTGATAAAGTTCCGGTTCCCCCTCGCAATTCGACGAGCAGTTTACAGTAAAGCCCCTCCTCCTTACGACGCGCTACCCAATCTCGTCCAAACTTTGCGATGTCTCTTTTGTGTGAACTCATCTTCCTCTTCGCTGCTTTCCAACAAATATGCTGCCAAGAAAGTCGCTATTTTTCTCTTCATATTTTCCGTTATTTTTTTAAACTTTGTTCAATTTGATTTATTGCACAACTTATGACTTCATGAGCTTTGCATAACCAAATCAAAAAGTGGCTGCCCTATGTCCTCGATAACCTCACGAATTCCATATTTGAGGTCTTGAATCGACGCTGATGGGCTGTTGGTGTAGACCTTATCTTGCACGTGGCCCAAAAGGAAGAAGTCGCAAGGTGTTAAATCACAAGATCTCGGTGGCCAATTGGGATCACCTCTTCGAGAGATAATACAGTCCGGATACTTTTCCCGTAAAAGATCGATGGTTTCATTGTTTGTGTGGCACGAAGCGCCATTAGTGTATCGTGTATCGTTCTATTTTTATTAAAAGCGTAGTTTCTACTTGTGATATGGCAATTAATGGTAGCTTCAAAAGTGACAGCTACCTAGATAGCGGGCTATTCAAAATAACACCTCTTATTAGAAAACCCTTTATTTGACTTCCGAAATTAAATTTCATATTTCAATCAATTTATTGGAAGAAAATTTTCTTCCAATGGGTCTACCAATTTTTTGTTCACTTAAGACTTTCAATCGTGTAAACAGACAATTTTTAATTGGATCACAAAAAATTGTCGACAATAGACAGCCAATTTTCTTCCAATAAATTGACTAATTTTTGGATGAAATTATCCAATCGTATAAACAGACATTTTTCATTTGATAGAAAATTGGAAATTGAAAGCTCATTGGTTGCTGTTGGAAGACTTTTGACATTTCGGCCAATATTGGAAGATCTTCCAATCGTGTATACTTAGCTGAACTTTCAAAAAAAAAACTTACGCTGATCGGACCTTCATTTTTCGAGAAAATCTAATAACAAAACAACGGTTCTATGGGAGATACCGTTTTGGAGCAATACAAAATTTTTGTTTACATAAAACACAAGAATGTTTAAAAAAATTAAACTCGAGGAAGTTTAAAAAAATCGTTCGAGCCGTTTTGGAGAAAAAAAAAAGTTTTGGTTTTTGGCAAAAAAAAATCGTATGGTGGCTACCCTAAATTTTGATCTTAAAACAAAAATAAAAAAAAACTGGGATATGTGTTTTTGCTCAAACCTTTAAATTTCAAATTTGAAGTCAATCGGACCAGTAGTTAAGGCTTCAGATGACCGTAAGCTTTCCGACAGACAGACAGACGGAATCGCCGGACCCACCAGTTACATCATGCTACTATGCGGGTACCACGTCCCGCGGGTCGGCTAGTTCAATATAGAAAAACAACAAAGTGAACGATATACTTTTATTTTATTAGAAAAAAAAAACCACTGACGTCTTGTTTAAAACTTGTTTCTGACTAAAACTAAATAAAACTGATAAAACTTATAATAATTTTAATAATTAATAAAATGTATGTTATACGTGGGTGTAAGAAGTGCACACAAAAAACTATGTTTTTCTCTCGGTGCACAATAATATGGTACTGTTGTTGTTTAATGTTCGATCTATTATACTTGCTCATCGACAAGTAGCATTATTTGATCGGCCGTCTCTAACGGACCACGACCGCATTCAACTTGATGGGAATTCCAATCTTTCTTCTGGCAAAATATCGAACAATAGGGTGTTTTCCTGCACAAAGAACATTCAGCTAAGGCATCGCGATTGCAATTTGCACACTAAAAATAAGAAATAAAAAAATAAAAAGATTTACAAACGTTCAAGTTGGGAATTGTGGAATGTCACCTTCTTTGTTGATAGCAAATCATTGCTTAGCAATGGCCCGCCTGAGACATTTTGCTGATCAACCATCGAAGAGTCTGGCTTGCAATTCGTTTGCAGAAGGTTCTTTTGTTTTGTTAGTAAATCGATTGTTTTGTCGTATGCACTCTGCATTTCGGCTATGATCCGCTTGAAGTCATTTGTAGCTTTGGTCATTGTCGAACAGACGTTTTCCAAATTATTTAGCATTTGGTGATTGAAATGAAGACCTAAGTTACGTTGAAAGATTTGTATAGAAAAATAAGTCTGCGACGAGGTTTTAAAAGATTACCAAGTGTGTTTTGATTCCTCGGATCAAGATAGACTTCTGGGTTTGTGAGTGACCCGTCACTAGCTGAAAAGCTAACACAATTGTTATCGTTGGCCTTTGCCAACAGTTCTGGGGCTCGACTTTGATTGCCACCGCCACCGCTGCTGCCTCTTTCGTTTCTATTCCGTTTCCTACGTTTGTAGGGAGTAAACAATCTCACAGGACCTGATCCTTTTTTGAAAAAGAGAAATTAGTCCAACCGTAATACATTTAGTTAGTGCTAAACTCACCAGAAACATCATCACAACAAACAGTGCAGCAGCAGTTTGTTGCATGTGGCCTTAGTAGCCCATCGTCAATCAACGACTGCAGGCTCCTTCCGCCATACTTAATCGATCGCTTCCAATCCTTGCTTGACCCTCGGCCGCAAAATATCTCAAACTCACTCGGAGTGAACCATTTTTCTTTGTATTTGATACATTCACCTCGTGCTCCTGAACCCAACTTGTTGCGATGCAACTCTGCATTCGTAGTTTTGCATCGAATCGGGAATACCTCTGGACACATGCAATTATTTTCACTACTTTCAGAACCATCGAAACGCGCTTGCTGGTCAGCAGTTGTTGTTGTTACGGTAAGAGTTCGGGTGGGAATTCGATTGCCCTCGGTTGTTGTATCAAAGTTTGTAGTATAGAAATCATTCGATTCGACTTTGAGATGCGACAAATTGTCTGTAGCCTCAATATTGAAGGCTGTACTTGTGATAAAGGTTTCCATGTGTAATGAGGCTGCGTTTGTTCCTCTAATATCATCGGAAGATACAACCATTCTGTTTTGGTCCGCCTAAAGATTATATTTAAAGAAAACTTATGTGATCTATTGGATTCTATATGACCATAGACGTTAACATATTTTAGTGTAGAAATGAAAACTTTTTCACGGACAAGTGAATGGTGGTTGTGTGTAATGTTTGCTTACCTGGTCAAAATTTGTTCCTATTTGATCACATTTTAGCCCCTCATGACTAATGGTGATGATTTCTTTTGCTCCGGTAATGTTTTCTAATGTATTTAAATCGATTGGTTTCATTCGATTGGAGAAAATAAAAGAAAAACACGCAGTAAATTTTTGTTTTAAATTAAATTGAGTTCATTCATCTCCGATTAAAGTTTTGATTATTGAATTCTTTTTTGTCTGACATTTGGTCGATGCATTATTCTAAGCAATACACAAACAGAAACAATGAAAAGCCAAAGTGTCAATTTGTTCAGAATTTAGGTGTATGTGAATTCACCACCTGTGAGCCGTTCTTAGGGTATTCTAACACTTTTTTATTTTTGAGAAAACATTTAATTTATGCAATTTGGATGTGAAATTGAGGAATTATAAAAACTATATAATTGATTACTAGGGACATTACCAGGAAATAATTATCATCTTCTACAAAAGCTAAATATTTTGACAGATAGGTACAGTTAAACACGCTGTGGTAAGAACAATTCAGGAAATTGAAATTTGCTCAATGGTATTATCGTTGATCCGTGGTTCAGAATTGATCCTCAATTTTACAACATGGTCATTACACTGCTGTGCAAATATATTTTACTGCCGAAAAAAATAATAGTTTCGGATTTTTTTCGCTCAGCGGATGCACAACAAACAAGAGATTCATCTAAAATGACAGTTTTATATCCAAACGGATAAGAAATTTGAAGAAGTATCGAAACCCGAAGCAGACACATTAGAAAGTTTGATAGATTTATGTCGTTTACCACTGGTCTTTTTTGACGTCTCTTCTTCTACCTCCAATGGAACAGGTTATGATGTATGTCTTTGTATTGTCGTTTTCCATTGGCAGTCCAGAAGCATTCGGGAGAGTCCAGAAGCCTTCTGAAACCATTCCATTGGACTGACTTTGACAGACGGAATGTTTCTGAGAAGAGCAGAACTCTTCCGTTTTTAAAACAGAAGCGTCCGAAGAATGACACTTTCATCATGACCCGTTCCATTGGAGGAAGAAAAAGAAACGTCAAAATAAGACCAATGGAAAACGACATATGTCTTTGGACGATTCTGTTTTCAAAACGGAAGAGTTCTGCTCTTCTCAGAAGCATTCCGTCTGTCAAAGTTAGTCCAAAGGAATGATTTCAGAAGACAGTGCCGTTTTGTCCTAGGCGGTGGACTGATGTTGCTTTGTTTGTTGATAGCATGTTTTTTTGTTTTTTCCTCATTCACTTCAAGGCCAACGAATTTTGCCTGTTCTTCAATCGCTGTGAAGGCCTCAAGCACAGCTCTCTTGGATCGACCGATGATGTCTATAACGTCCGCATAGCCTAAGAACTGGGACTTGTTGAAGATAGTGTTTTCCGTGCTTACACCTGCTCCAAGACTATATTGAAGAAGTCACATGGCAATATATCTCTTTGTCTGAATCCTGCGCATGTTTGGATTAACTGGGATGAGCTTTTACCCATTTGCACACTGCACTGCGTATTGTTTAGCGTCATGCGGCACAGCTGGATCAGTTTTTTTGGGATCCCGAATTCAGAAATCGCCATCATAAGTTCTTGGCGATGGATAATATCATACGCAGCTTTAAAGTTGATGAAAAGATGGTGGGTTTTGACTTGAAATTCGTTGGTATTTTCCAGGATCCACCTCAGTGTGAATATTTGGTCTATCGTCGTTCTGCCTGGCCTAAAGCCACACTGGTACGAGCCGATTATTGTGTTGCAGAAAGGTTTAAGACGCTCACACAGTACGTTCGATAGGATTTTGTATGCAACATTAAGCAGGGATATGCCACGGTAGTTTTTGCATGACATCGGATCGCCTTTTTTGTATATGGAGCTTATCGACCAGTCAGTGGGCATGCATTCTTCCTCCCACACTTTGGTGATTAAATCACTCGGCATTTTGCGCATTCAGCAGCTGTTGGAAGTGCTGCTTAAAAACACCTACAATTCCCTGTGCTTCGGTGACTAGGTTTCCTTCACTATTTCGAAGAACCTGTGTCCCGGTTCTGAAACCAGAAGCTAATTGCTTCGATCTTTTAAAGAAACGCCGGGTGTTGTTCTTGGCCCGAGACTCTTCTAGATCTTTGAGCTGAGAAACAGCGGATGCTCTTTTTTTCCTTCACAGGCGCAGGGTCTTTTTTTCATTTCTCTTTTCTTGTTGCTCTTGTTTTCCGTTGCAGCATCTGGTCCAACAATCGCTAACAAGCTGTGGTAAGAACCATTCAGGAAATTGAAATGAAAATTTGCTCAATCCTGTTGTCGTTGATCCATGGTTCAGAATTGATCCCCAATTTTACATAATGGCCTTTACACTGCTGTGCAAATAATTAAAGTTAAAGAGATTGATCTAAAATGACAGTTCTACATCCAGACGGAAAAGAAATTTGAAGAAGAATCAAAACCCGAAGCCGACACAAAAGATAGCCTGGCAGATTTGTTGTTTTTTGCTCTTCTCAGAAGCATTCCGTCTGTCAAAGATAGTCCAATGGATTGGTTTCAGAAGACTTCTGGACTCTTCCGAATGCTTCTGGATGTCCAATAGAAAACGAACTGTCTTCTACGAACAATGCAGAAAATGTCATGACAAAATTCCTGAAAATCAGATTTTATGGATTTAACGCTCAGAATATGAACTGTCACCTTTCAACCGTTATTTCCTTTTCTAGTGTACCAATGGAACTGAAAGAAAAACAAATTTCTTACGGTGTAGGAGTTTTTAAATTTTGTTTTGTTTTTCTTTTTTTTTCAACTTTATTTTCTTCAAAATTTATCTACTCTAAACTGTTACATCATCTATCCTCTAATCTCGTCTTCGGAAACGTAATATTTTTGTTTGTTTTATTATAACTGTTTCTTCTTTTTGTTATATACAAAATCAAGTGATTTTAAATTTTAGGAAAATAGTAAACGCTTAAGTATGCTCCGAATTCTAAAACGAAAGAGAGCAACATGTAAATTGAAAACCAAATCAAATCGATAAATCGAATGGTGTCCTTACTCTTCATAAGCTTCTGTTCCTTCAGCTGTTTTCTCGAAAACTTCATTTAAATTTGATATAATTCCTAGTTCGTTAAGTTTCGTATATCGTTCCCTCGATCTCGAATCTTTCCGACGCACAAAGTTTCCGATGGCAAATAAAGTTCCCGCTTGAAGTTTCATATCTTTGTGGCTCTTTAAAAGAAAATCAGAAAACCAAAAGTATTAGGAACGCATTTTTTTTAAATCAATTCTAACAACATTTCGTACCAAAAAGCTACCCAAGCGCGTTAGCACTTTATCATCGTCGATAATGTAATCCTTGGCCTGTGCCCCAGCCGCAATATTACCCACTATACAGAGTGCCTGCTCCTTAACTTCCGATGGGTGCTGCGAGTCCAAGACCATATTAACTGCCTGCATTACCTGCGTTGAATATTCCGACATGATATCATCAATGTGCAGTGATTTGCTCAGCAGGTTCCTTAGCAATCCCAGAGTTTTCATTATCACTCTTGTGTCGGAGTCATTGAGAAGTTCGAGAATCTTATCGGCTCCGAGACAATTGATGATTTTTGTTTTCACATGCTGTTCGGCCTGGAAGGCCATGTTCATGAGTGCCCAACTGCCATTCAAACGCAACGCGGGATCGGCATTTTCCGTGAGTTGACACAGCATTTCCACAACACCCGATTCGAGCATGGGCTCTTTGGCTGGCGAAAATTCGAGCAGAAGATTACAAATTGTCGATGTGACAACAGTTAGGAGTTCGTTCGATGGCTGTCCGGAGAGCAGTTCCATCAGTGGTTTCCATACCGAATGATCCTTCAAAAATTACAGTTTTAATCATCATCAAGACAACAGCTATAGAGACCGCGATAGAAAACTCACCTGAAAAGTTGTTCTAAGCTGTTGCACCGATCGCGAGAGCGAATGTAAACATCTAACTGCTGCTAGTCGAACCTTTAAAGAAATTCTATTAATTTATTAATTCGTTAAATATGCTAGAAAGTACCTGAGGATTTGAATCACATAGACCCTCGAGAACCTTCTCCATTAGACCCTTTGTCTCGATTATCTTTTTCCTAATGTCTTCGTCGTTGGCTCCCAGTGAGGCAAAACATCGGAATGATGCCTGCCTCAGCAGAGCCAATTGACTCTGCAGCAGCTCCGATAGCGATTTTATTAGATGATTACAAATCGCAGCCAGACGTTGTAATTGCGAATCAATCTACTTGGAATATTGTCGATTATGTTTAAACAGTTCGAAACACCTGCATGGTTTTCTAATTGAACTAATTACCTCGGCCAAGTATGCCAGTGTCTCAGCGGCAGAGGCTCTTGTGTATTGATCGAAATCATCGGTACATAGCCTAGCTAGACAGGGAAGGGTTTTGTAGACGATTCGATTGTCCGTTGGCGGAAGAGTGCCCGAACGATGTATGTAGGTGAGGCATCTGGCGGCGGTGAGTTGGATTTCCGGATTGCGAGCTCGTGATAGCAGAGAGGAAAGAATATCCGGCATCGATCGGCCTTCGTAACTGGAAAAAAAAGGCAAAACTGAGAGAATCGTTAAGGAAACAACACAACTGCAACTAACCTTGTCACACAGACGTTGTCGGAGACACAACGATTTGTGAAGCACATACAAGCCAAACACCTCAATGCCGGAACCTGCAGCACATCATGCTGCGAACTGATCATGCGGGCTAAGAAGATTATTGCGCCGGCTTGGCATAGCAGAATCTGTTCGTTATATGTGTTGCAAATAGGAACCAATATGCTTGTGACATTGGCTTGAATTTGCAACGAACTGTCAACTGATGCTAAACCTAAGGACGACAGTGGATTACTTATGAGTCCATTGCGACGTGTTAACTTACTCATTAGATGCGGTAGTGTCATGGTATTTGCATACAAGAGTCCGACTGGAGCAAATGGAAACTGATAGATTGATCGCAAAGCGGACAAACAATGCGCTACGATTCTTTGGTCAACATTTGGGATTTGAACTTGGGCAATAAGAAAGCGCACAATATCATAGTCATCGATTAGTTTTTGTACCTGTTCCGCAGAGCCTTTGGCCAGAGAACCTAAAAACAAAGGCGCACTTTTAACATCTGAAAACAAATTTGCATAATCAAATAATTATACGAACCAATGACAATTAGGGCATTCAATCGGATGTTAATATCCTCATCTGGGTTGCCGATTTTCTCCACCAACTTCGGTACGATTCCCTGCGATATCACATGGGCCTTCTGACGATTACTACCAATGACGGCATCAATTATATGAGCTAGAGCTTCTTCGCACTGTAATTTATCGTTGCCACTAAGTTGATCGACATAAGACCCACAAGGAATTCCCTGTGAACACATTTTGCAAAATTTATCTCTCGTTGCTTTTTTATCTTTCTTTTTTCTTCAATATTAATTTTGGCAAGTTTGCGATTTTTTAACGGAGGCTATATGGCTGTTGCAGAGCGTGAACTGAATTTGCGTTTTTTTTTTTTTGTCAAGTTAAAAATACCTGTAATAATATAACACTGAGCATTTTTTGAAGATTTTTGTTCTTTTATTAATAAATAATACGATTTAAGGGGATAACAAAATTTATATGTACAAATGGAACATAAATAAAACACATTTAAGAAAATACAAGAACTATTTGATTTTATTTTTTTTGATGGAGTTAAAAAAAATTGTGCTAGGCTGTGCAATTTTCCAGTGCGGTTCCAGGAGTATTTTGTTTCCAATGGAAAAATCAAATGAATTCCAGGCTAAGGGTGGAAACGCAATTGAATTTCCTATTTGCATTTACATTGGAATACTTTTTGGTTTGTTATGGCGTTTTTAATTGGCAATCTGGAATCGAAAAAGAAGCATTCTGTTCTTGAAATCAGAAGGGAAATTCTCTTCTTTTCAGAATCAGAACTGTCACTTTTGCCCAATTGAACGCTTTCAGAATGCTTTTTTTTACTTCCAGATTGCCAATTAAAAACGCCATTAAAATCATGGCGTATGTTTACGCTGGCGACCACAATCACGTTTAAAGGATTTATGGATTTGGTTAGCCATCAGTCCTTATACGACCGAAATTTTTTTTATCAAAAACGCATTGCAATAAAAACTATTCAATAAAACACGTACAAACTAAACATTTGCATGAGCACAAAAATATTTTTTTTCTTGATGTCACGAAAACATTGAAGCAAATTGAAAGTGACTACTAAACTCTGTCACAAAAAAAAATCACAAAAATGTGACTGTCACAAGTGATAATCATCTTACACCGACAAAATTTGTGATCTGTGATTATCACTTATCACAAATTACCTTAGCCGATTCCTCCTGATTCTTGGTTCCGAATTTACTCACGATTGGCCCTTAATCATGTGTTACATGCTCTCCAGTCAGTACAATTTGCTCAATCGCGTAAAGTTGATATTTGGCATGAGTACCTTAACCATATTGGCTGAAACACAAAGACGCCATAGCTTCGTCGTCTTTACGTTAAGATGCACCCGCTTCTCCCCATCATCATCATCATCATCTCTCCAAAAATAGACGCCATAGAGAAGGTATACACGAACAAAAGTTTTAAGCAAAATCAATAAAATAATAAGGGTATTCACGTAACGAGATAATTTTCTACTTTGCGGAAAAATAGAAAATTCCGCAAAAAGTTTAAATGAACACCCCAGCAGAAAATAGTAGCGTAAACAAGGGAAACAAACTGCTGTTTGTTAAACGACAAAGTGAATTTGTTCAATTCATGTCATTCGATAATTTATGTTAAAGTGGTTCTTTTTTTTATTCTAATTACATTTTAATTTTTGCTCTTCAAGATGCCAAGAAGTAGTTTTAAAACAAAATTTATTCATTCATTCACTTGTTTGTTAATTCTGATTGATTTTTTTTTTTTTTTTGGTTGATTTAATTTGACTAGAACTTCCCGCTTATGTCATTTCAGTTGGAGAAACGATGAAATGAGCGCCAAATTAAACGTCAAAATAAACGTCATACATTTTATCGGTTTTTTCTGCAGTTTCCGCTTCAAATTTGTGAGATAAAATTCTACCATTTGCAGACCCATACAAATTTTGACAGCTCATTTCTACCGATAAAAAATTCTACGGTTTCTACGGTTTCTATGGGTTTTCCGCACTGATCTCTATAATACACTGGATAGTGGATTCCATACAAATTATAACACTTTTCTTGGCTCCTTTTGAATTTGACATGGTACTCTTACACTTGTGCATCTCTTTCTATATAAACCGAAAATCTTTGGCATCTTAAAAAATAGCCATCTTTACTCGACAGTTTTAAACATACCCAGACGTTTACCATCTTAAAATAGAGTGTTTAAACTTCGCCTTTGACGTCTTTTTTGGCTATTTTACATACTGCAAATAAAACTGCAAATTAAACCGCGAGTAAAGTAGCAAAGAGGTTGA
>CAKKXW010000004.1:40478827-40497663 GCA_920937365.1 Sphaerophoria rueppellii
TTAAAAGGTGTCAGTTACTTAATTCGAGTTGATGTCGTAAAACAAACAAAAAAATATAAAACTAACAAGAAAAAACAATAACAAAATGGATCTCTATCTTACGACTTATCTTTTTTCACCTGCGATTTGTTCAGACTACAGTACTGTGCAAATGATTCATTTCTTTTAATTTTTCAATTCAATGCTGGTGTCTATTGCTCTTACGATTAGTTCCTTGTCCTACTTTTAAATTGAAAATCAACAATAATTGGCCATTGTCTTAAGGCCTTGACCAACAAAATCAAATGCGTACGTGCAGGATTTATTGTTTACTTCGACTGTCTTAATAGTTTTTGTTTGAAAAATCAAAACTTTCCATTAAAATGCGGTTCATTCATTGAGTAGCTACGCGACAAGAAGTTCAAATCTATTCAATTTAAAAGCATCGAAATTTATCTATTTGGGAAAAAAAGATCAAACAGAAAACAATTTAAAACCATCAAAAATCAATCGTTTGATAGGGCAGTACCACCGATTGCGGAACAACAAAAGAGTTTGTATTTTGCAAGTCTTATTTAGGGCCTGGTGCCATCACCACTTTAATTCTTTAACAGGATGCATTTAAGCGTCTAATTAAACCAAATTGAAGTTAAACACAAATACGTACACTACCGGTCAAAAGTTTGAGACCACCTGGTTGCTTTATTTGTACCTGGCGCTTACTTACTTAAGGTGGCGCTACAGTCCGTTGTGGACTTGGGCCTCAATCAACAGTCTACGCCAGCTAGCTCAGTCCTTAGCTAGTCGCCTCCAGTGTTGCACTCCGAGTTGATTGAGGTCCTCTTCCACTTGAGTGCGCAACCTGAGTCGCGGTCTTCCTTTCCTCCTACGTCCCTCGGGAATAGTGTCGATGGCTTTCCGGGCCGGAGCATTGGTGTCCGTCCGCTCTAAATGATTGAGCCATCTGAGTCTCTGGACCTTGACCCTTCTGGCTAGGTCCATGTCGTTGTACAACCCGTAAAGTTCGTCATTCCCCTTCAATGCACACGAGGCCAAAGATGACCCGAAGAAATTTCCTCTCGAAACAGCCTAAGGCACTTTCATCCGATTTTGTCAGGGTCCACGCTTCCGCATCATACAGCACAACTGGGATGATGAGGGTGTTATACAGTTTTACCTTAGTTGCTCTAGAGAGGCTCAATTGCTTTCTTAGCACAAAGAAACAGCGATTAGCAAGAGTTATTCTTCGTCTGATCTCGGCGCTGGTGTTATATCAAGTGTTTATAGCGGATTCTAGGTAGACAAACTCCTCTACTTCCTCGAAGTTTTATGCGTCCGACGGTCTGTCCGAGCCGTCGGTGTTGGGTGTCCTTCCTCGAAGACAGCATATACTTCGTTTTTCCCTCATTTCCCGCTAAACCCTTTTTTGCCGCTTCTGTCTCAGTTCTCACAAAGGCGCCATTGACATCACGCTTCGTTCTTCCCATCAATATCATCGGCGTACGCGAGAAGTTGAACAGATTTTTGGAAGATAGTGCCTCTGGTGTTGACGGTGGAGTTCTGCACTATCGCAGGACAGTGCATCGCCTTGTCTGAATCCTTTTTTGAAGTCGAAAGATTCCGAAAGCTCGTTGCCAACCTTGATGGAGCAGCGTGAGTTCTCCATCGTCATTTTGAACAAGCAAACGAGCTTGGCAGTTCGTCTCTGTAGATGCTGTCATACGCAGCCTTAAAATCGATGCAAAGGTGGTGGGTATCGATGTGGAGTTCATAGGTCTTTTCCTGGTGCTTGAGTTTATGAATAAAAATAGGATTTTTCATAAAAGGTACAAGTGAAAAAACTTGAATTGGATAATACCTGCATATTCAGGATTTTGTATATAATGCTCGGTTTGATCCAATTTAAATTTATTTGAGACCGTGATCTTCTTCAGTAAAAAAAGTGCGCATCATGGGGAAAGTAAAGGAATTAACTACTGAAACTCGATCTGCGATTATTATCCTTACTGAATAAGGCTATACGCAAAGAGAAATCACCACAAAACTGAAGATATCCAAAGGAGCTGTTCACAGGACCATACAGCGTTATTATAGTACCGGCGGTTTTAAGGATAAATCAAGGTCAAAACGACCTAGAGTTACGACGAAAACCGAAGATCTGCATATCATCACCATAAGCAAGCGTTCTAGGAAGAGAACAGTACCAGAAATACGCTCCGAAATCAATGAAATGCGGGAAGAATCACTATCTGTATCGACGATACAACAAAGGTTAAGGCATGCTGGACGCATTTTGGGCGCGTCGCAGTGCGGAAACCCCTTTTACAACCCCAAAACAAGATCAAACGGTCGGAATGGGCCAAAACTCATCAGGATTGGACAGATGAAGACTTCAACAGAGTCTTATGGAGCGATGAGTCCAAGTTTGAGGTGTTTGGCTCAAATCGCAGAGTGTACGTCAGGCGCAGAGCTGAACATAAGATGCTACCAGACTGTATGGTCCCAACTGTGCATGGAGGCGGTCCTGTCATGGTGTGGGGATGTTTCTCCTTCGATGGAGTGGGAGATCTGACACGAGTGATCGGAAGAATGGATAAAGAAGTCTATAAAACGATATTGAAAGACCACGTTTAATCGGTGAAGGTTTTGTATTCCAGCAAGACAATGTCCTGAAACACACTTCAAAACTTTCGCGGGAATACCTGAAACAAAAAGAAGACGAGGAAATTCTAAAAGTCATAGTATGGCCACCGCAGTCTCCTGATATTAACCCCATTGAGCTCTTATGGGAAGAGCTTGACAGAAATAACCGGAATCACCACATAACATCGGAATCTGCTCTTTGGAAAACTCTACAAAATTTCTGGAATAATATCCCCCAAGAAAAAATACAAAAACTTGTAACAAGATTGCCCAGAATTGCTAAAAAAAATTATTGAATTTAAAGGAGGTTTTTTTGCTGATGAAGTGGAGTGTCCGTAGCTTAGTGGTTAGGTGCGTTGGCTGCTAAGCCAACTCGCCTTTAGTTTTTATTTCATCTTTCACGGGCACTGCCTCTTGCGAAGAACTGACAAAACTTCCATCTGTCATGAAAAAGTGCTTCTCAACTTTGCCGTTTAGAATCGGCATTAAATTGTAGGTCTCCTCAACTCTTCGCACGCACCTAAGGAATTGTTGATGAGTGTAAGCCACTTAGGCCTTGGCTCTTCAAGAGCTATCGTGCCATTCTATTTATTTTTTTATTTTTATTTTTTCCTAAAACTACAGTTTCGGGGTTAAAACTCGATATTTCTCAAATTTCAGAGGTGGTCTCAATTTTTTGACCGGTAGTGTATCTCGCGGGTTCAGGTAATGCTTAAATCAGTCAGGCAAAAAAGAAAATCGAGGTTATTTACCCTTTTTGGAAATCGAAAACCAATATGCAAGCCCGAATTTAATAGGCAAATAAAAACAGTTATAAATTGTATTAAAAATTCAATGAGTGTTTACATTGCGTTGTTGTTTACTTATTAAGAAATTGATCATTGATCACGTACATATCTCGGCGTATTCTGTTACTTGTTTAGTTTAAATTGTTTTCGACATGCATATGATTTTCTAAATTTAACATTTAAAACAGTTGTCACTATTGTTGCATTGTAAGTACAAGAATTTCATTTGTTCAAACTATTAGTAATCAAGGAAGTTCAGAGAGGAAAAATTTATATGAACTTAGAACTGAAATTATTTGATTCTAGGCGATGCAAGTATGCAAATGTATAAACCTGTGTTTTTGTTTAGTCTCGCAGGCGATTAAGCGCTGGGACTTATTTAAATAATAAAAACAAACAAATTTAAAAATTGAATGATCAGATTTCAAGGTGATCGCGTTTTATATGTAGCAGGGGCATGTAACTTCGAAGATATTATAATATTGTTTTCAAATATCCTGTTTGGTGGAATTTTAACGGTTAATGAGATAATGATATGACAGTCAAGCTGCCTGACAAAATCTTAAATCGTTAAAGAATGCAAACAGGAACTTGCAAATTTCAGACACCACACAAATTAATCTTCTCTGCTTACCGGGTCACAGTGATATTCAAGGGAATGAATTCGCTGATGAACTGGCCAGAACGAGCTCAAATCTTCACGTTTCTTAAGCTGAGGAAGGGAAGATTCCTTTCGGAGCCATGGAAAATGACATTCAAAATCTTACTAACTGCACAATATCAATGCAGATATGGATCACTTGCGATCATAAACATACGAAAGAACTTCTGAATAGGCCTAGGTCGGACATTGGTAGAATTGTACAGGCCATTGGCTAGTCGGACAGCACGCCATAAAACTTGTTATTCCTTACGATTTTAAGCGAAGTTGTAAAGCTGTGAAATAAAGAGTATCCCTGCAGCACTTTTTGGGTGAATGCGCGGCCCTACTAAAAGCCAGAGCCAATGCCTTTTGATGCTCCATTCCTACACGATCCAAGCGAATTCTCTAGTAGTAGGATTAATAATTTTATTATTTGATTACCAAAATCCAGGTTTGAACTCCAAGTTGATTGAGGTCCGCTTCCACTTGGGTGCGCCACCTGAGTCGCGGTTTCCCTCTACTTCTATGTCTCTCGGGAATAGTATCCGGAGCATTGAAGTTCATCCGCTGAAAATGACCGAGCCATACGAGTCTCTGGAACTTAAGCCTTCTGGCTAGGTCCACGTCGTTGTACAACCCGTTCGCTGTTATATCTTCTTCTCCATTACCCTTCAATGCACACGGGGCTAAAGATGACCCGAAGAACTTTCCTCTCAAAACAGCTTGAGGCAAATTCATCCAATTTTGTAAAGGTCCATGCTTCTGCACCATATAGCAGAACTGGGACGATGAAGGTGTTATACAGTTTTACCATAGTTGCTCTAGAGAGGCTCAATTGCTTTCTTAACCCAAAGAAACAGCGATTAGCAAGAGTTATTCTTCGTCTGATCTCGGCGCTGGTGTTAACCCGTGTTAATAACGAGGCGTACGCGAGAAGTTGAACAGACTTTTGGAAGATAGTTCCTCTGGTGTTGACGGTGGAGTTTTGCACTATCTTCTCAAGAATGATGTTAAAGAAGGCGCATGACAGTGCACCGCCTTGTCTGAATCCTTTTTGACATCGAAATTATCTGCAAGAAATTTGGTCGATGCTTGACTTTCCTGGCCTGAAGCCACATTGATAAGGACCAATCAGATTGTTGACGAAAGAAGTTCACATATTACGGGAGAGATGATCTTGTAGGCGATGTTAAGAAAGCTGATTCCTGTAAATTTGGCGCAGTTTAGAGGATCTCCCTTATTCAGGATCAGGACAGTGTAGGTATTGAGCATTTATTTTTAAGTAAACAAGGGTTATGGTAACTTAACGGTACCAATAGTCATTAATTATGTTCTACGGGTAGTGGCTACCTAGGACAGCCATTCCCACCTACCTAGCTAATTATGAGATAAAGAAGTGATGAATCCCCATTTCCCCTTTGCAAGCTCATCTGGGCTTTCGGTACCCGACAGACCATTATGTCCGGGTACCAACCAGAGTCCAACGCTGAGCCACATACCAATAACCCAAAGCTCTTCGCGAAAAAGTTTTACGTCGGCCTTATCCGACGTGTGACCATTCACACTGGTATATTCATGAGTGTTGATATTCACCCTGATGATCCACCAGCATGCAAAAGCACACCTCAACTTTCTAATGAAAGAAGCGGGTACCCTGTATCTGGATTCACACCAGTACCAATTGAATTAGTGCCAGCCCTTATTCATCTTGGTTTGATTCTGGACTACTATTCATGCACCACACGGAACTGCACTCAACCTTCAGTCACCGAAAGAAGAACCATTGTCCGGTCACGGAAACTGCACTCAACTTTCAGTCACCGAAAGAAGAGCCGTAACCGTGATTTGCGCATAGCAGCTGAGGCCAAACTCAGACAACCACAACCCCCGCGAAGGTCCATCGCGAAGGTCACTACCCGCGGTACCCAATTGCCCATGCCAATAAATTGACAAGAACCTCTCAGAGGCACCACAAGAAGGTGTAGGTCAGCACGTTCACTTACTGGGGAATATGTACTCGGAAACATGTTTCCTTTCTAAATTTCTAGGTCTATGATTTTACCTCCAGCTCTTCGCGACAACAAGTAACAAGTACTTACTTACTTACTTAAGGTGGCGCTACAGTCCGTTGTGGACTTGGGCCTCAATCAACAGGCTCCGCCAGCTAGCTCGATCCTTGGCTAGTCGTCTCCAGTGTTGCACTCCGAGTTGATTGAGGTCCTCTTCCACTTGAGTGCGCCACCTGAGTCGCGGTCTTCCTCTCCTCCTACGTCCCTCGGGAATAGTGTCGAAGGCTTTCCGGGCCGGAGCATTGGTGTCCATTCGCTCTAAATGACCGAGCCATCTGAGTCTCTGGACCTTGACCCTTCTGGCTAAGTCCATGTCGTTGTACAACCCGTAAAGTTCGCTGTTGTATCTTCTTCGCCATTCCCCTTCAATGCACACGGGGCCAAAGATAACCCGAAGAACTTTCCTCTCGAAACAGCCTAAGGCACTTTCATCCGATTTTATCAGGGTCCATGCTTCTGCACCATACAGCAGGACTGGGATGATGAGTGTGTTGTACAGTTTTACCTTAGTTGCTCGAGAGAGGGCAAGTCCAATTGGATTAAAATGGTGTTGATGCTTTGGTTATTTGTTATCACCGAAAAACGTGGTATCAGATTGTGATAGCCCCATAATAGATATGTACTTATTTTGAAGCTTTTTTACTGCCCTGATACCTGCAAGGTAGAGGGTTTCTAAGAAGAAATCTGCATCGAACCCGCTTGCATAGCTTTTTTCAACTGAAAAAAGTATGTTAGAAAGTGAATCTTAATCTAATCTATCTGCGACGCGAAGCATTGACAAAACCTCCAGGTGTATCTACCTGTCATGAAAAAGTGCTTTTCAACTTTGCCATTCGTAATCGAAATTGGTGTTAAATTGTAGGTCCCCTAAATTCTTCACACGCACTCAGAGAATTGTTGATGAGTGTAAGTAAGCTACTCAGGCTTTTGTTATTCTAGAGCTGTCGCGCCACTCTATTTATTTATTTTTATAACGACCAACGGAAAATCGACTTCCCTTCAGTTTGTCAGGGAAGACTTCGCATAACACCTCATTTCCACAATACCTCCTTTGAAAGAAACCGTCTTCCTTGGTTTATTATTATTCATCTTTCCTGCTTTAATCACTGGTTTCTCTTGAAGACAACAAGAAGTTCTGTTTCTTGAATCCCCACAGACTTAGAAGAACTTTGCTACGGTCAGTGTGCTCTAGACTTCCTGTGGCAAGATTATTGATCTGCTTTATGCTTAGAAGGACGAAAAAGCTTCGTTTATGATTATTAAGAATTAACGTAATTAATTCATGACATCAGCGGTTCTTCTCACTAAAAAAAATCTAAGACTTTAATCAATAATGCTGAACAAGAATGCGCGACTATCTCGTGCATTTATTACTCATTATTACCCGACTGATCTAGTTTTCTTCCTGCTTTTATTTCTAAGCTCACCGAGGTTTATAACAGAATTAGTCAATTATAAACACAAAAACAATTAAAAACAATTAAATACGGAAAATCATCCGTCAATAACAATGAGATAACGAAAGCAACAGTTAGAGGTAATAATAAGTTTGAAGGTGTTTAATTTATTCAATTTATTATTCTCCTTAGCGAGTTCTGTTTTGATGTTTTGCGATCTCGGGAAAGAGAACAAAAGAAATTGTTAAATAATAATAAACAATTAAAACGTGGGATTGCCGTTATTAGTTAGTGGTGTGGGAATGTATTTTAAGAAGTTTCCATTAATGATATTTTCTCTCGGTCGTACAAAGTTGCATTTATGCAAGAAAGTCATTTATTAACTCATTATTCATTTCAAAACGAAAGTTTCAAATCCATCCCCCCTCGATTTTCTTTCTCACAACAGCCGTTATTATGTTATTTTGTTCCAAAACAGTCATGGTTTTTAGTATTTACTAGTACAACAAGAAAGGTTTTGCCGACATCTAATTGGGAAACTGAGGAAGTTTTTTTTCTTTTTAGCAATTTTGGTTGCTCAAATTCTAGAATAAATATTTTTACATTTTCATTTCAGTGAACCGTACGAGCCAAAGCCAATTTTGAGCGCAGCCCTGACTGCAGTTCGTGGCAAAACTGCCCCCATGGACTTGGTTCGCGTCGAGACTCGTTCGCAGGTACCAAATTAAAAATATTGTTGAATTCTAATCAATACTTAACCGATTCCTTTCCAGATTATGTTCTCATTTTTATCAATTGGCTGGGGTCTAATATCCGACATCGATATCGAAAGTGAGCGGATCAGAACAATCGGCTATCAGAGATTCACTGTTTGGTCAGTACACAGACTAATCAGCTTACGCACATATCATGGAAAACTATCATATCTTCCAAAATCATCTGAAAACGATGAACCAACTGAAAATAGTCTAAGCACCTCGAACATGTCGCACAAGCACAATCTCAGCATAGACACAAGCTACTCGAAAACAGATTCATTCGATTCAACCGAAAGTCCCGAACTAAATGAATACGGTGAAGTTATATCACTGGAGACATCAGCAAGTGCTGAATTCTTCAGACAACGCGGCAACAGCTGGTATTCGGCGACGTCACGTAAAAGCGCATACTTTTCGATTGCCGAAAGCCTGTACCAAAGTATCGATGGCCGCGAATTGACGGCTGCCGGCGAAAAAAGATCATCACAACATAGCACATTCCAGACATACGGACCCAGTCCGAATGCACCATGCTTGATGAGTCCAGTGCCCGATACATGGATCACAGAAGAAGGCGAATATGTTATGGTACATGCTGCCTATCAATCCCATCTGGGTACGGATATCTTTTTTGCACCGTCTGCCAAACTCAGTGATGGCACAATTTGGCTGGTTGTGATTCGAAGTGGTGTTAGCAGATCGCAATTGTTAAATTTTCTGCTTAGCTTGAGTTCGGGAACTCATTTGCCATCGAAGAGCAATGAATACATTCGAATTATACCAGTGACAGCATTTAGAATAGAACCAACCGGAACTGAGGGTATTATAACCGTGGATGGAGAGCGGGTGGAGTATGGGGTTATACAAGGTGAAATATTTTCCAATGTTGTCAATGTGATGGTACCCTAATGAAACGTACAATTTTTATTGAGTCTGTTGTATTTTGCTGTAGTATTATATATTAAGATATATATTGAATTCTAGTATTGTAAAAGAAATTATTAGAGATTAATAACAAGTTTTGCCATTTGTTAAATGTTATTCTAAACAAGGTTAAGGGAGATTATTGTAACATTTCTTTATACATTCCATTTATTACATTAAAATATTAAATTTGTTTGAAAAAGTGAATTCATGGAATTTTTATTCTCAATGTTGGTACAAAAATTTGTTGGCATACGAGGTACGAGTTTAATGTAGAAAATTGTTAACTTTTATGTATTTGAACAACGATAACAACTTAGAGGTGCTTTCACCAATGGCTTTTTCCGTCAATTCCTTTATTTGGCTGGAGTTATAGCTATTTCACGAACTTTTTGAGTTCACATTTGGGATAGGAAGCCAGTGCACTACGCACTGCGCTAACAACTCCACTGATGTTTTGGTCTCCCATTGCAGACTTTTAATTGCTTATCAATTGCTATGAATAGACATGCATTTTTATAAGCTCCTCAAAGTATGCTATCTTGTTCCGTTTTCATTATTTCTAATTTCCTATCTCTGTGTCAACGATTTTGTTGTATGCGCAAAGGGTTAGATTATTGAAAGTTTTCGACACTAGTCAGTTAATTTTTTTATAATTTGTTTTTGTGTTATTTAACACTGCAGTAAGGCTGCTTCATTCAATTCCATTTATGTATTTGAACAACGATACTTACTTACTTACTTAAGGTGGCGCTACAGTCCGTTGTGGACTTGGGCCTCAATCAACAGGCTCCGCCAGCTAGCTCGATCCTTGGCTAGTCGTCTCCAGTTTTGCACTCCGAGTTGATTGAGGTCCTCTTCCACTTGAGTGCGCCACCAGTCGCGGTCTTCCTCTCCTCCTACGTCCCTCGGGAATAGTGTCGAAGGCTCTAAATGACCGAGCCATCTGAGTCTCTGAATGTTGTTGCTGTTGATCGTGACGATCTGGTCAAGTCATCGGTATTGTTTGTATCTTTTAGATAACAGTATATACCGTACAGGTACTGCCACCTGCGAAAAAAACTGACAAAATCTTCCAAAATTGTCAATGTCAAGAAAAAAGTGCTTCTCAACTTATTTGGAATCTGTGTTAAATTGTTGGTTGTCGGTGCTTCGTGCGGTTTTCACTTTTGCTAGGTCGGGTTCGCGGAATTGTTGGCTATCATCGTGTCCGATTAAAGACTCCTGTCTGACGGCGGTGTTTTGTTCGTCGTCGCCGTTATACAGTCTACAGAAATGGTCTTTCCAAATCCCCAGCATTGACTGCGATTCTACTATGATGTTCCCTTATTTATCTCTGCAGGCATCGGTTTTTTTTTCGATGACCTTGAGCCAGCTGCTGTTGGCAGGAATGAAGTAGATTTGCTCCATATTCTTAACGGCGTTTTCTTGAGCGATTTTAATAGACCCAAAAGTCTCATAGGACTTTTATTTGTACAGTTAAATCTTTTTGAAAGCATTTATTTATTTAAATAAATGCCTCTGGCCAAATTCTTTACCTACACTTACTTATTTATTATTATTTCCAACAAAATATATTTAAAAAAAAAAACAAAGTAAATAAATTAAATAACTTATGTTATTGTATATTAGTTTGATGATTATTTGCAATTGGCCTTTGTGTTGACAAAAAGCGCTCATATACATATATAATTTATATATATTTAACTAACTCTTTGCCTGTTGCAAATATAATAGAAAAAAAAAGAACCCAAACAATTTGACAAATTGACAATCTACCGATTAAGAACGACATCAGTTTTTGTTTTAGCCAAGGAAACCGTTTTGAATGTTTTTTGTGAAGAGATTCCATTTGTTTTTGTTTAATAAAAAAAAATTAAGAAATTTCAATGACAGCAGTACGTAAATTTGTTCATAACTTAATTAAAAAAAAAAAATTATTCAATGAATCTCATTAAATTATATTAATTTACATTAAAAAAAAAAGAAAATACATTATTTACTGTAACACAAAGGCTTTTCCATCCTAATCATCATCTAAATATATCAAAACAGAAGAAAAAAGAATTAAAAAAAAAAAACAAATTTATTTGAACTTTTAACTTTGTTGAATAATTTTTTTAGCTATTATTGTTTTTTTTTTTTTTTTTTTTGTATAAACTGCTTGAGAAATTTATAATAAATCTTATCTCTTCATAAAATTTCTTCAAAGGTTTCCTGGAATAATTTCAACCACTGATATTATACAAAGGTATGTTGTGTTTAAGCAAATCATTTAATCATAGTTACATAATTTATTTTTTATCATTTTTAAATGTCTTTTTTTTCTCCTGGGGGTATTAAAAAAAAAACAATAAAAATATTATGTATGTTAAATAAGTAAAAAAAATTGATTTAAATTAAGAAACGTTTATTTTATATAATTTTTGTTTAAGCAGAAAGAAAAAAATCAATTCAAGACATAGAGTCTTAATTTATGTGGGATTAATTAAGTAAAGTAATATAAATGTTTTAAGTGTTTATTTTCGGACAAGCATAATTCTTTTTTGAGATTTTTGTAAAAAAAAAACTAAAGTTTAGAAATAAAACTAAGTAAGTACTTCAAATAAAATAAAATATAAAAATCGATCTTTTATTTAAAAAATGCTTCATCGCCTTATAATTGGTGTTTATGAGCTTATATTGTTTAAAGAAAATTTAATATTTCTCAGAACATCCTTAATTTGTATTTCAACATCTCAAAGGCAATATGCGCCATTGGGAATTTTCATCTTCATTTTCATATTTATTCTTTAACAAGCAACGATGTACATAAAAGGTAAAAATGTATATATAAAAAGGAAGGAGCTTTGGTATTTGTATGAAATTTTGTTTCGGTAAAAAGAGTTGTCTATTAGATTAAGAGGTTTGAGTCTTGTGCATCTCTCTTGTACGACCCTCTCCTAACTCACATTAATCTTATGAGCCTTAACACAGTGATTAAGAAAGATATTTTATCCGCAAACTCGTCGCACGCTATAAACTTACAAACGCCACATTTAACAAAACAAGACATGTTGTGACGACGATGGCAAAAAAGATCGCTCTTCTATTTTGATCTACAGTGAGATTAAAAAAAAAGTTTACACTTGAAATTTAAACTTGTATCTTTATTTTCAATGTTTTGAGAGCGAATATCTTACAAAAATTTAACAGTATTTGATGAAAATCAAGTACTCAACAATTTCCAAATTGAAAATTTTTCATAAAACAAACAATTAAAAAAGAAAAAGAAGAAAAATTAAAAATACTTCACAAATTACAATTCAAAAATAGGTTTACATATTTTGAAAAATAGTTATTTTAATATTTAGTTTGCTTTCCTTTTGCTTTTTTAACTGCCTCTAGCCGCCTGGACATTGATTCTACTATTTTTTTTAGTGAAATCAGTTGGAATTTTGTTCCATTCTTCTATTAACGCCAATTTAAAGGATTCCCTGGTTCGTTAACGAACTTGTTTGTCCAAGTACTCCCACAAATGTTCTATCTGGTGATTAGCCGTGTGCTTGGGGTCGTTATCTTGCTGAAACACCCAAGATTGATTCAAAACCCAATATTTCGACGGCAAATTTTCCCGTAAAATATTTTAGTACTAGCTGACCCTGCAGACTTCGTACTGCCTCAATCGTTATAAGGATAACCCTCTACCACACTACCCAACCCACTACCTCCTTGTGGTACCCAGTACGTCTACCCATATCCGCTACCCCGTTGCGACACTACTCTGTTACCCGCTATCAATTATTTCTACTTGCTTACCGTTACACCATAAGCCAGAAACCCACCTCTTATTACCCGCAACCCGCAACCAATTTCTTTTTACATTTCAAATTTTCCATTTTTCCAATCTTTATTTACTTTTTCTTTCCAGTTTCCCTTAAACCAATGAGTTTCCCGAGTCGAAAACCCATTTTGAAATTTACCAGTTTTCCATTTGAAATTTTCCAGTTTTCCAATTGAAAACCAATGCATCCACAATTGTATGCAATTTTTCATTTGAAAACCAATGAGTTTTCCGAGTTTTTCATCAAGAACTTTCTATTTTTCCATTCGAAAACCTACTTTGAACCAAAAAATTCCAAGCAAAAAAAATATAATTTTCGAGCTTTGTTTGGTTTTTCCAGTTTTCCCACTCTCCCATGAGGTTTTTCCATTTTTTTTTTTTCACAGAAATCATCACAGAATACCACAGTATCAACCATGAAAATTTCACAAATATCTGTTGGGCCATTATACATAGTGGCGCGACAGCTCTTGAAGAGCCAAGGCCTAAGCGGCTTACTCTCATCAACAATTCTCTAGGTGCGTGTGAAGTTGAGAAGCACTTTTTCATGACAGATGATACTCTTGGAAGTTTTGTCAATTCTTCGCAAGAGGCAGTGTCCCTGAAATATGAAATAAAAACTTTGGGCCCGAGTAGGATTCGAACCCACGACGTTCTGCTTAGCAGCCAACGCACCTTACCACTAATCTACGGACACTACTAAATATAATATATATATATATATATACATATATAAAATATTTAAGTAATCCATTTTATTCATCGTATTTTCAATGAACACTAAATTACCGGTGCCAGCTGCAGCCATACATCCCTAGACCATAACCGACCCGCCACCATGCTTAATAGTAGGAATGATGTTCTTTTCCTTAAGTTCTTCGTTTCTTCTTCTCCAGATCTTAGGTGGTCGTTTTGATTTGAAAATTTCAAACTTGCTCTCAGCAGTAAAAAGAACATTTTTCCAAAATGAAAAATTCTTATTTTTATATTTTTGGCGAAGTTTTTGATTTTTTTTTGTAAATGTGGTTTCTTTCGCGGTACTCTTCCAAACAAATTGTTAATTTGGCAGTTCAGGCTCTGTTCAGATATAAAAATGAAAAACGCGTAATCTTAGCTCTTTCGACACTATTTAAAGCTTCTGATCGAACTATTTTTGTTGAAATTTTAATTTAACGGCTAAATGTCCTGAATGTCACTAAGAACAATTCAACTCTTGATTTGGTTTAAAACTCAACCAATGAAGATAATGACTGTGAAAGATCGTGTGCTTATTCAGTTGACGCAGAAAAAGAACCTTATTTTTCCACATGGAAAGCTTTAAATTTTAAAATTTTTCTGTTTGATTTGTTTGCCCAACATCATAAGCAAACAGCATCATCAAATGATCAAATGTGTGCTTATTCAGTTGAATGGAAGTGTATGTTCTCATAAGAAAACGCCTGTAACATTAAAGGTGTTTGTTTGTTTCGGATTTTGAACTTTTATTAGTTGGCGTTACTATTTTGTTTGTTAAATTCACTGAGGCATATTTTAGATGAATCTGTGATTGTTGGTTGAGGAGACATGGAAAACCTTATATTTTAACGACACGGCCGCATTGACAGTTAATTTTGAATCTGATTAGAAGTAGTTCTATGAGTTGTAAACAATTAAACGTTTCTAAAATCCTTTTTAGCTCTTCTAGGAGTAGTTCAAACATAAAGAAAACCTAATAGAGCCCCGAAGGTAGCCTCAAAAGTGAAACATCGGACGAAATAGAAAAGAGATAGGCGATTTGATTTTGATTTTTCCTTTATTTAATTATAAGCTCTGTCCATTCCACCTTACAGCTAATCAACGAGAAGATCAGAGACAGAACGATTCCACTTGTACGAATCGCTACCTCTCACGTGCTCTATTATATTATTATCTCTATGAGTTCAAAACCATACAAGTGACTTCAAAAAAATTGTTGCTTTTGTTGTTTGAACAATCACCGATTCAAAAAGTATTAATAGAAAAACATTTTTGCTTGCACGTTTTTCCAAATCTATTGGGTTAAGGGCGCGCCTTCACAAGATTATTATCTAAATCTTTTTTTTTTTTTTTTTTGTGAGTAAACAAAAGGAAGTTTTGCTGATTTTTTCGTTTGATATCAGTCTTTTTTTCAAATAAATGACCAAAGTTTTTATTGAGTGCTTATACTGCAAGAACAAGACAAGATGTTCACATATACTTATTTTTCGATAATCTTGACATCTTTCATTCATGTTACCAAATTTAGTTTAACGATAAGACTTCTTACGTATAGACGTTACCATTGAATACATAAAAATAAAACGTCTTTCTTCTTTACTGGGAACAATGAACACTGTAGAATGCTGCAGAACACTCGCATTTTTATGAAATATCTCTTGTCTGCAACGTATCTCCAACTCATTCGTTTTATTAGACCACCGGCGTCGGTCGTAAAGTCTCTCTAGTGAAATGCCCAGTTCTCTTAAACAATCAATCGTAATACTTGCGCTCCAAGAATGCTCATCAGTTTACCCACGATAAACAAATTCGGACGTACTGTCATGTACAGAGAATCGTTTTTAAGCGGTGCTACGCGAATGTGGAATTATCTTCCACACTGTCTCTCCCACTCATTGCAATGTTCGGAAATTTAAGATCAATATATGTATATATCGACACCTAGGGTATGTAGATAGGAAAAAATGGCTGTCCCACTTCCGTGTAGGACACAATTAGCGCTGAGTGCGCCGTTTTGATACCATAACTCATGAGATTCTAAAAAGATTTGGATGGGTTTGGAAGGATGTATATTTCGCACGTACAATCCTTATTACAATCCTTATACATACTGTAAAGAGAGAATCTCTCCTTTTCCTGATGGTCGCGCTATGCTCTTGACCATCGCAAACAGACGATTAACAGTTTCTATGCTCACTTTTATGCAAAGTGTTTTTTTTTTTTTTTTTTTCATCTTTGTAAATACAAATTGATCTGGGTATCAGTTCCGATTTCCCATTTTGAGATCTTGAAAATGGTTCGACCGGTAGGTTTTTCATTCTTTCAAAAATTCGCTAGAATGTTTTGGCTTGAATGAGCATCATATTGTTCCGAATTGTCTACTGTTTCTCTATTGATAAAAAGAAGTAAGGTGCTTTTTGACTGTTAGAAAAAAAGCCAAGGATATCTACGTTTGTGTGTTTGCTCCGCATTTTCTCATATGAATAATCTATAACTATTATTCGAGAATACAAACAAAAAAAAAAAAAAAAGGTGAGTAAAAATACAACTATTGGTTTTTGTTTTCGTAGATGAACTCAATAAGATAATTTGACGTTCCGAGTTAATTGAGTATTTTAAAATATAATATAACAACTGATTTGTAGATATAGTCAAAACAGCTCAAATGTAAAATGCCTTTTGGTCGACACATTAAGGTTCAATGTATATTGCAACAATTTATAAAAAAAAAAAAAACTAGGAGTATTAATTGAATTGAATTTTGATTTGTTAATTTAATTAGAAAACACCTAAATCGAACACATAGGTACTGCATTAAGCAAAGGTATAATTAAATATTTTCTTAATAATTGACTTTTAGGACCATATTGATTCAATTGAAACGAATTCAAGTGAAGGCCTTGCTGCTGCTCAATTAAAAAAGGAGAATAATGAAATAAAAACAGAAATCAATTCAAATCAAACCGAAACAAAACAAAACAAACTAAATACACCACAAAAAATACAAAAGGACGTAGCGAAAATTGTGTCAACTCTTAACTTGGACAACAATCCATCATTTGTCATCACTCCCGATTACATTCAACAAAGTAAGTTTGCCCATCCAACATTCCAATCGACAGCTCATATTAATTCTTCTCTATTTTTAGCTATTAAAAATGCACTTAAACAAGAAAATCTTAATCCGGAAATCGAGGAGAAACTAATCAACTTGCAACGTTACCAAGAACGTCAAATGAAATCAGATAATCCAGCAACAACAACAACTACCGCTCCAACATCGATTATAACTACTCCGACCAAACAAACAAACCTGAATACGAATGCCAATAATTTTGCTTCGCCCCAACCGGTGGTCGTCCATCATCATGCCCCGAGGAAGCGAAACAATACCAGTCGAGCAAAAGATGACGACGAAGTGCCTGTTACAAAATTGAAAAATTCTAGTTTACCGACGGCGGCGAGTAGAAAAACAGAAACAATCACACGGATCGCAAGTCCTTTAAATGACAACAAAGGCAAACATGATAACGATAAGAAGAAAACAACTGCACAGCTTAATGTAAGCCGGATTATTCCCGAGTGCATATTCAAATGAATAACTAATCATTCTTAATTTTTAGCGTTTACATCGACACAAGGAATTATTGAAGAAGGATATATTAAAAAAGAGAGCGCTTTTGGAGAGAGTATTGCACATAGAAATCCAACAGGAGATCGAAGCTGCCATGCCCGAACTCGACAAACTTCATACCAGAAGGATGAATAATTTCATAAATGAAGAACCAGCGTAAGTTACTTTTATTGCTATTTGGCTTATATTGTGTGATGCTCGCAAATTAATCCTAAAGATCTCAGACCCATAAGTTTATCATCGTTTGTTCTTAAGACATTAGAAAGACTGGTAGATATACACCTCAGAGCAAATATTGTAACAAGACTCATGTCTATGTCTCAACATGCCTACTGTAAGGGAAAATCGGTTGAAACGGCGCTACACACTTTAGTACGCACTATCGAATACTCCCTCCATCATAAAGAGTATATAGAGTTCATATAGAATGCGCTTTTAACAAAGTGGACACATCTGCTATCACATCTGCACTGTCATCTCTGAATGTGGATAGTTCGCTTGGTGAGCTAATTCATACAATGCAAACTAGCAGAATAATTAACTCAGAACTAGGCGGCTGATCCGCTAGAAGATCTGTGAGCAGAGATACGCCTCAAGGCGGTGTTCTCTCCCCTCTACTTTATCAAAATGGCGCACTCCGCGCTAATTGTGTCTTACGCGTAAGTACGACAGCCATTTCTACCTACTTTCCCTCCCCCCTACTCTGGAATCTGGTAGTTAACGGAATTCTTACCTGTCTGGATAGGGCTTCAGAGTGATACCCTCTGCTGATGTTGCTATAGCATCTTAATACCTTAAACGAACTGTTGCAAAACGCTGTAAATAAGCTATCACTTTGGGCGAATCGGTGTGGTTTAAGCGTTAACCCATACAAAATCGATTTGGTTCACTAGAAAATATAAAATTCCGTACATCGACCCGCCTTTTATAAACGGTATCCATTTAAAGTTATCAGAGGAAACTAAATATCTGGGTCTTATTTTAAACAGAAAACTGAATTGGAAGAGCAACATACACGAAAGAATAAGAAAGTCAACGGTAGCTCTTTTCACCTGCAAGAAAGCCATGGGTAGCAAATGGGGTCTATAACCCAGAATCACTCACTGGCTATACACATCGGTAAACAGACCGTTTCTTCTTTATGGTGTGACAGTATGGTGGACTGCTTTGGACGTAAAAATGTAAATAAAGTCCAACCCTCAGCATGCCTAAGTATAAGTGGATCACTTCGTACGACCCAATCTGCGACACCCTTCTCTATCTGACACCTCTGGATATAATCAGCAAACAAATAGCTGCTAGTTCTGCTATTCGCCTGCCTTTTCACAGTGGACTAACAATAACATTGGCCACTGTTATTCTGAATTATCTCGAATCAATTCCAAAGCATACAGACTACACCATTCACCAATTAAGTTCGATAGAAACTTTCAAACTTCTATA
>CAKKXW010000004.1:40617127-40635181 GCA_920937365.1 Sphaerophoria rueppellii
TAAGCCATGTAGCAACAACTTTTAGTTGCGAGCGCTATTGCTATGGCCACGATTACCAGTTTATTGTAAACGGTAGCTAAGTAGTGTAGTTTTATTATCAAGCCTTTTAAAGGTAAACCTAGGCGACCTTCCTTAAAACATCTCGAATTTCGGTGCATTGTCGTTGATGTCAATGACTAAAATAATTGATTTCTCAATAAATATTCTTTCGCTATGGAAAAATCAAATAACAAACTTACCGGAAACCCAAACATGAGCAGTCGACGACAACGACGGCAGTCCTCCATCAGTTGCAACCACAGTGAAATGATGCAAGCTCTGTACTTCATGATCAAGGCTCTTCTTCAAATACAAAATTCCTTCCAGCGGATCCAAATGGAAATTTTCCGAACTATTATTTTGATGTGATGAATCGATGGCAAATGTTATTTGACCATTAGCACCGGTATCGTTATCGCGAGCGTTGATTTTCAACAACGATGTACCGAATGGTGAGCCTTCCGAAACGCTGATGTTGTAGGTATCATGTTCGATTTCTGGTGGACTATCATTGACATCGAGGACCATTATTGATACTGGCACTTCGGCTGAAACGCCTGATACGCTGTCCGTTGCTCGCACAATGAGATCATAGTTTTGTACACGTTCGTAGTCTAATTCGTCGGCGACGGTTATTGTGCCTGAACAAAAATGAATTGAATTTTATTTTTTTTTAGTATAATTTGTAGTTCTTACTTGTTAACTAAATTTTGCAAGATTTAACTAACTTTGAATACGGAAAATAAATATAATTTAAGGAAGCTTGTTGAATAGCGCCGGCAGAACAGACTACCTCACATACTCGTTGCATACCAGAATCCTTTCAACTTTGACTTAATTAACTCAGGAGTTGTCTAGACATAATTGGAAGAACACAGCGTGATGTCAGTGGAGCGTACGTGAGTCTTGAGACGGAAGCCAGGAAGATGGGTCTAGCGGTTAATGAGGGCAAGACCAAGTTAATGCTGTCGACAAGAAAGGACAACCAACATCGACGTCTTGGAGCAAACTTCAACATAGACAGATTTAACTTCGAGGTAGTTAAGGACATCGACTACCTAGGATCCGCTATTAACTCAGACAACAACACCAGCGTTGAAATCAAACGCAAATTCACTCTTGATAATCGGTGCTTCTTTGGACTTAGAAGGCAATTGAGTAGTAAAGTCCCCTCTCGATCAACTAAAGTGACGCTCTACACAACCGTCATCATCCCGGTCCTCATGTATGGTGCAGAGACATAGACCATGACAACATCCGATGAAAACGCTTTGGACTGCATTGAGAGAAAAATTCTTCGAGTGATTGTTGGTCCTGTCTGCATGAATGGCATTAATGGCGGCACTGACATAGCCGGAAAAGTTAAGGTCCAACGACTTAGATAGTTGGGTCATGTAGAGCGCATGGAAAATATTACTCCGGCTCGTATAGTCTTCGAATCCAACCCAGAAGGTCGTCGCAGAAGAGGAAGACCGCGACTCAGATAGAGCACATAGGTGGTAGAGAACCTGAACCAATTAGACGTGCGATACTGGAGACAGCTAGCTTGGGACCGAGTTGGATGGAGACGTTTGTTGGATGAGGCCCTGGTGCGACCTGGACTGTAGCGCCACCATAAGTAAGTAAGTAAGGAAGTAAGTTGTCTAGATCTGGTTCATATACCATATACCTCAGCGAAAGAGAGATATAAAGGTAGTATTCATTCCCAAAGCGAATAGATGCTCGCATGTGAACTTAAAAGGTTTTAGACCTATTTGCTTATCATCATTCATTCTTAAAACTCTGGAACGATTAATCCATATCCATTAACATAATAGCATTGACAAGAGACTATCTATGTCTCAGCATACTTACTGTAATCGGTAGAAACAGCTTTGAATACTCTGGTAAGAACTATTGAATACTCCCTAGAGCAAAAGGAATAACCTATAGTCGCCTCCCTGGACATTGAGGGCGCTTTCAACAACGTTGATACATCTGCTATCACTTCTGCAATGACGAACCTGAACGTCGAATCATTAATCTAATGCTAAAAAGCCGGATCATCAACTCTGAGAACGAGAAGGTTTATCGGCAGAGGCACTTAGCAAGGTGGTGTTCTGTACCCTCTCCTGTGGAACATAGTAGTTTACGAACTGCTAATATCCCTCGAGAAAGAAGGCTACAGAGTGATTGCTTATGTCAATGATGTTGTTATTTTTAGAACCCCCCCTCCACTTAGAGGCGCTAGACACTCTCCTCCGTCTAACACCCTTCGACATCTTTAGGAAACAAGCGGCAGCGAGTACAGCTGTAAGACTCAAGGCCTCCTCTCAATAAATAAATAAATAGAGTGGCGCGACAGCTCTTAAAGAGCCAAGGTCTGAGTGACTTACTCTCGTCAACAATTCTTTAGGTGCCTGTCAACAATTGAGGGGACCTACAATTTAACGCCTATTCCAAACGGCAAAGTTAAGAAGTACTTTTTGATGACATATTGATACTCTAGGAAGTTTTGTCAGTTTTTCGTAAGAGGCAGTGCCCGTTAAAGATGAAATAAAAACTTTATGGACACGAGTAGGACTTGAACCCACGACGTTCTGCTTAGCAGCCAACGCACCTAACCACTAAGCTACGGACCAACAATTATGTGAGACAATCCATAATTTTGAACTTCTTCGGTTCTATACCGAAGTACATAGACTACACCATTCCAAAACCCCGATTTGGGAAAAACTTCCAGGTATCCATTCCATCAGGAGATGAATGGAAAGCCGAAAAACTCCTGTATGACAAAAGCATCCATTTTTATACACATGGATCCAAGACAAATGATGGAGTTGGTAGTGGTGTGTACTCAAAAATGCTTGATCATTCCGCCTCCCTAATCATTGTAGCGGTCAAAGAGGTTCTCTCCTGGCTAACAGAAAACGTGATATCAACTTCTGATATCCGAGTCTTCTCTGACAGTCAGACTGCTATTAAATCTCTTGACGGTGTCTCAACCAACTCTCAAACGGCCCTCGATTGTCGATCATGTTATGGAGATGGTGCAACGATTTAATATTCACCTCCGCTGGGTGCCGGGCCACAGAGATATCACAGGAAATTGAAGAGCTGATGAACTCGCTAAATATGGAACCGTCATACCCATCTTACCTGAAAGGGAAAAGATGGGTATACCGATAGCTACATGTAAACTTATGGTTATAGAAACAGCCTTAACGATAACAATCTCTATGTGGTATAATTTACCAACATGCGCAGCCAAAAAACTCATACGGTCGTCACTTGACTTAAAGCGCTCCAAAGACTTGAGATAAGAAGATCTCATATTAGCTCCCTAATAGATGTCCTCACGGGACACTGTCTTATAGACAGACACGCAATACGACTTGGTGTGGCCTCAAATCACTTCTGCAGGAGATGTATGGACGAAGAAGAACAGGAAACAATCTCTCATCTTCTCTGCACATGCCCTACTCTTTCCCTTAGAAGCAAACTTCATCTGGGAGAATTTTTCTAGGATAATCATAGTGAACTAGCTAACTAGGAAATAAAATATCTTCTTCGCTTTATAAAAAGCTCAAAATGGTTCGACTAGTAAGAAGTATTTCCCTATATTCATGTGGTATCTCAATGGGCCTTTTTTTCTGGCCTAAGTATGTGGATCCTGTATCCGCAACCACTTTAGATCTATAAGGATGTTTAATCCTCTTCTATCAAGAACGATTCCAGAGAATATTATGTGATCGTTATAATTGTAATCAATTTGTAGCTCAAAGAAGGGGATACAAATAGACTGCGGTCGGTTGGACAACTAACTCGTATGAGCGAAGAGAACTGACCTGGAAACTCATTTGCAATTAACTACACAGTTAAAGCCAGCGATGATACAGGCCAAGATAATAACTGCGATTATAACGATTTTTAGATTTAACAGCTTGCGTTTAAAAATGTTCTTTAAGAATGATCGATTGACAAGAAACCGTTACAAATAATAACGTTAATAATGAATACAAAGAAAAGCAATGTAGAATGAGCAAAATTATATTTTTAGAGGATGCAGATGTAAGTCTTAACGAAGAGTAAAACTTTTAAAAATCACAAGCAAATCAAGGCGCTTCAATCGAAGCAAAGCTAAGCTATGAATCTAGATCGATGTAGTTATTGATACTTACACGGACCAGTTTTTCTATCAGGTGCTGCATTTAAATTAAACGAATATGACTTTGAAAAACAAGATTTTTTCTTCATTTTCAATGAAAATAATGTGCGAATAATGTATTTTGTTTGAATATATATTTGTAGTGAAAGGCAGTGTATCGTTGTTTTGTTTAGGTTCGTATTCAGTTTGAGTTTGTAAAGGAGTATTGTTAAGTGCTTAGAAAAAAAAACAACTCACCGGTATTGAAATCCAAAGCAAACTCTTCCATCTCATTTCCTTTGGCAATTGTATAGATCAATTTACGACCTAATGGACTGTCTGCTTGAATGGTCACAGCTAGCGGAGTGTAAATCTCAATGTTTTCACTCACAGACACCGAATAGAATTGCTTATTGAAAACTGGCATTGATTTGTCAATGACCTGTCAACAAAAAAGAACATTACTGTAGATCAATACATATCAAAGAGAATAAAACAATTACCTTCACATGTACACCAACTTCCGTCGAACATGGGGTCGAGGCACCATCATAAGCTGCAATTAAGAGCTCATAATCTCGATTATGACCTTCAAGCGATTGTTTTAACGTTACATCACCGGTCTTTCTATCAACCTTAAACAACTCCCCGTGTCCTCGTTTCATTTCATAGCGCACTTCTCCATTTTCATAACTATCCAAATCGACTGCATGGACTTTTGTGACAAACGATCCCTTGGGATCATCAACCGATACCACTGCATAGTATGGAAGATTCACAAACATCGGACAATTATCGTTTATATCGAGAACCGTAATGTTAACAACAACATGAGCAACTCTAGGTTTCCCATCTAAATGAACTTGTGAACGAGCTTCAACTATCAATTCGTAATTATCACAAATTTCACGATCGAATATCTGGCCAGTTGATTCAATAGCACCAGAAGTCAGTCCAATGCGAAAGAGTTTAGTTGGATTTAGAATCTTATATTCGACATGTTCATTCAGTTTCGAGCCAAGCACATTAACTGTCGCAATTGTTGTGATTTTGGTGGAATTCTCACTGATCACACCTTCAACGGTGGACTTTTTGAAATAGAGTCCATAGTTTTCGGATGTTTCGACTATGATAACTACATTGGTGACATTTGAGTACTTTCCATCAGAAGCACGAACATGGAGTTTGTAGAGTGACTCCAAGCGTTCAACATCTCTGCAAAAAAAAAAAAATTATTCATTCGTCAAAAATACGAATTTTGTATGTTTTAGAAAACCCCTACCTTGTTGTGATAACTCCAGTTTCCGGATCCATAGCAAACGCATTTCCTTCATTACCCTCAATTATATCATAGCGAATAGTTGAAATTTCCGCACCATCTGGATCGGTGGCATTCACAGTGACAACAATAACATTTTCGTAAGTCGGCAAAAGCAAGGTTACGTTGTATTCGTTCTTTTCGAAAACCGGAGCACAGTCATTGACGTTGGTTACGGTTATTTGGACTCGAGTTGTTGTATCGGAAGAGAGCCGTGGTGTTCCCAAGTCAGTCACCTTGTTTTTTGTAATGAGAGTTAGAGAGTGTTCCATTTGAATTTCCGTGGAAACTTACTTGAACATGGAAATCAAAGAACGGAATTTCTTCATAATCCAAGAGCATCACAGTTTTTATAGCACCAGTTGTTGAATCGATATCGAAATATCGTTTGGCAAGGTCCTCGACGATGTCATAGCGCAGAAGAGCATTTAATCCAGAATCCAAATCGACAGCACGAATGACAAGTGGACTGAAACGAAAAGCAAATCGTGAAATAACTGAGCTTAAAGAAAAGAGAAAGACTTACTTTTGATTCACAACCAAACTGGACTGAAAAGGTCCTCTATTTTGATTTTTATTCGCCCACTCTTGATCACTACCAGCAGTTGGCGTCACATTCCCATCGTTTGGTCTGTCCTTCGAAAGGATAAGTGACGATATCGGTGCCGATTCGGAAATCTCTCCCCAGTAAATATTTTGCAGGAAATGAGGCGCATTATCATTTTGATCCAATATATGAATTATCGTTGAAGATTGTGACGATATGGAAGCCAAATTTGTCGCTATTACCGTTAGATTTATTAACCTAAAAAAAAACACGTTCATTAATTGATGCTTCAATCCCCAAGGGAGCCACTCTATGCTTCAGTGCCCTCCAAGCTCCAATCAAAAGAGAAAAAAAGTAACGAAAACACTTACTTGACTTTTTCATAATCAACTATGTCTTTGGTTGTTATTACCCCCGTCGATGGATTAATTTGAAATAAATCACCATAATTGCCGTTGATAATTTCATAGTTCACCGACGATGTTGACCTTGCCTCAATTTGTGTCACATAAGTTCCAATCGGACGATTCTCATAGATCTCCACTGATGTTTGTTCTTTGATAAATCGCGGCGGATCATTCTCACCCATTGTTATGATTATGTGCACTGGAATTTGTGACGAGAGTGGTGGTTTGCCATGATCCGATGCCTTCACTTGCAACATATACTCGGGCATTGAATTGATATCGAGTTCTTTGTTCACACTTATGATCCCCATTACAGAATCTATATCAAACACGTTACCAATATTGCCACTGGCAATGGAGTAGGTGATTTTTGCATTATCGCCCAGATCTCGATCGATGGCAAAGAGCTGCGCCACTTTGGTACCGAGAGCAGCCGACTCAAAGACCTTTCCCTGAACAATTTTTGTCGTGAACTCTGGATGATGGTCGTTATGGTCATGCACGGTGATTATGATTTTGGCATAGTTCCGCTTCGCCGGCGTACCCTGGTCTTTAGCTATGGCCACAAGGACATGCTCAGCGATGCGTTCGCGGTCCAAGCGCTGCGTCACAATCACATTACCAGTTATCGAATCAATTCGAAACAGAGTCAATGAGATGGGATTCTGAGCAGCATGCAGTGTGTAGAATATTTTCTTGTCTTCATCCATATCGGTGGCGTGTAGCTGAAGTATCTCAGTTTCTTCGTCAATGTTCTCTGAAATATCAATTCGATACACAGAATCTGTGAATTCGGGCCGATGATCGTTGACGTCAATTACATGAACATATAATTGGGTTGTCACTTCATGTGATCCGTCTGTAACGCTTATTGTTAGATTGTATTCTTTTTGAACTTCCCAGTCGAGTGATTTGGTTAGGAGAATATTTCCATTGTCGCGGGCAATGTAGAATTCATTTCGGGGATCACCATCTGTTCAATTAAAATTAAGTGAGTTTAAATTTTGGTTGGCGGTTGATTGAGAGGTGAGGCTTACCAATTATGTCATACCAAAGCTGATCGTTGTCTTCGTCAATGGCTTGTACAAGAGCCACTAGAAAACCAGGTCGATCAGTTTCGGTAACATCGACTTCTTGATCCATTGATTTGATGACCGGAGCATGAATGGAGGGCCCGGCAACTGGTACAACAATGACATTCACACGAGTTGTGTGCATTTTTTTCGGATCACCATTGTCTTCGGCACGAATTGCCAAATCGTATTCTGTTTCGGGTTCGAATGGTTTGGCGGCGTATATGACTCCTGTGGCGGGATCAATGCGAAATTTCGCTTTACCTTTGCCGGATTTGATGGCATAGGTTACGCGGCCGTTTTCACCGAAGTCGTTGTCAATGGCGAGAACCTTGAATATTTCATAGAGAAAATAGTTAAGACCTAGACTCTTGTGGTACGTAATTCGATGTAAATTCTTTGGATTGAAAAACTTACCTGAAATAATGGCTTATCGATTTCAACTGTTGCTGGGATTTGAACTTTGTAAAAACGCTGATCGAACTCTGGACTTTGATCGTTGATATCATCAACTGACACAATTACTCTGGTTGTCGATGATAATGGCGGGATTCCGCCATCAGTAATCAGAATCTAGAAATTGGAGAAAAAACATGTTACCACATTTTAATAGCTCAAAACATATACAACTCTCGAGCAAGGAAAACCTAACCTCCATAATATGTTCTGGTTGATTTTCACGATCAAGTTTTCTCGCAGTTGTTGTGATAACACCAGTTGTTCCATTGATGGCGAAAAAGCCCTCAGGATTACCCGAGATTATTCTATAAGTGATATGTTCATCTGGATCCACGTCTCGATCTTCGGCCTTGAGTTGAAGAACTTCAACTCCAGGAGGACTTCCTTCGGGCACCGTTGGATAATAAACTGGACTTTCAGTCAGTGGCACATTGTCATTTTCATTGAGGACCTTGATGAAGACCTTCACGAAAAAAATTCAATTATGAAAATTTTCAGACAAGAATTAAGAACTCACTTCTATACACGAATGAAGAGGTACTATTGCTTGGTCCTGAGCGCAAACCGTAAGCCAGTAAGATGGTTTGGACTCGATGTCCAAAAGCGCCATTGTCCGTAGAGACCCTTAAGAACAAAACTTAATTAAAATCGCTCAATTATATAAAAAAAAATTGTAGGTTACCTTCGCTGTCTATTGAAAATATCCCTAGACCATCTCCACCACGTATCGAGTACACAACTCTCGAGTCTGGCCCTGGAGGATCAGCATCGGTGGCTATGATATTCATGACATGCGTATCAGGCGGCTGATTTTCTGTCACATTTCCCGTCAGCACAAAGTCCTCAAATTCTGGAGCATATCGATTTTCATTCACATCGATAATTTCGATTATCACAGTTGCCTCCGACGACAGAGCTGGTGTTCCACGATCAATCGCCCGCACACACAAACTATGAAGCTGTCGTTCTTCAAAGTCCAAATAGCCAACTGTCCTTATGGTCCCCGTATGTTTGTCAATTTTGAATAATTTATCTTCCGATTCGTTGTCATCGTCAAACGAATACAATACCTCTCCAGCTGGACCAATATCAGCATCGGTAGCTTGAACAACAGCTATAACCGTGCCCTTGGGAATATCTTCCCTCACGCGAAACGTATATTCGGGCAATTTAAAAGCAGGAACATTGTCATTGACATCATCGACGATGACCAGAACAACAGCATCCGCAGACAACGTTGTTGGTGAGCCGTTATCAGTGGCCCGAATAAGCAACTCATAGACTTCTTTTTCTTCCCGGTCCAGTGGCTGACTCACATAGAGAATTCCAGTTTCGGGTTCGATTTGAAAAGACGACGTTTCGGTTACCATGGAATAGGTGATTCTAGCATTTTCTCCAATATCTGCATCGGTGGCTTTCAAATGGAAGATAACCGTTCCGTTTTTGGCATGCTCGGTAACCCGGAAGCTGGCGAGTGATTTTTCAAATTTTGGCGGATTATCGTTCTGATCGAGAACCGTTATGGGAAACATTTTCGAGGAAGACTTTTGCGGTTTGCCCAAATCGTACACTGTGACATTTAGAACATACTCGTCCTGTCTTTCACGATCCAAATAGCCAATTATTTGCAATTCCCCAGTATCAGGATCGATTCGGAATACTGAATCATGATCCCCGTCGGAAATGCCATAAACCAGCTTACCATTATACCCGAGATCTCTGTCTCTGGCTTTGATCCAAGCAACAGTCTCACCCAGTTGAACGGTTTCATTGATTTTCAATTCCAAGGGAACATCAACAAATTCCGGTGCATGTACATTCTCTCCATATCGAATAGGCATCATTACGAAATCATCTTGTGGGTTATAATCTCGACCGGGCATATTATTTTTCTCGGCCGCTGCCAAAATCTCGGCTTGTCGACGAGCGATACCGGTGTCACGGCATTCGAAACTTCCACCATCTTGCATGGACATGCTATGGCCTAGGGCTTCGCTCGTGCCACGATTCAAGAAGTAACTTTGCTTTTCGTCAATCAAATTGATTTTGATGGTCATGATGTCGGCGAAATGGGTTCCATCGGTGGCAGTGACATTAACTTCACGTTGCGGAATACCAACATCGGACAGATCACAGCCGACAGTAAGAACTCCTGACGTTTGGTCGAGATTGAAACAACCATCTTCGTTGCCTAGAATTTAAGGGTTATGTTTTGTAAGGCTGTGGTTAAAAAATTCAATGATCATATAAAAGTTCTCGAGTAAAGTGCAACTTTGCTTTAAATTTTGACATTCAAACATCGCTCGAAATTAGGTTCTCACACTTCTCTGTTTTTTTACTAAAGTTATTTGTAAGTTCTTTCACTCTTGAAGGAGAAAAATATTTCCCCTATCTTCCGATTTTACACCAAACTTTCCACCTGAAAATAGGTTTGTTCAGTGTGCGCTTTGGGTCGCTCTGTAGCGATCTGCTTCAGTTTTTTGACAGCTCCGTTCAGGGTAATGACCGGGGCTGGTTACATCGAACGAACCTAATATATCTTGAGATCTCAATGTCACTTTGACTGAGGCAAAATCATTTGGTGAAGCATAATTCTCAGTTTTCATTGAGATAAAATGGTTACCCTACGTATTGTTGTTGTACATATGTCAGTCACGTCAAAATAGGTGAGTGAGAAACCGAATCCAAAATAATTACATCTCAGAGATCTCAGTTCTCAGCTGAAATTTTTTTTTCCACCTAAAAAATCTATGAGATCTCAATGAGATGCTGTAAGGTGGAACTGGCCTCATTTCTTGCGGAAGTTTTGCGAGGCCGCACTGAAAAACGTTTAAAATAATAATGTGCCATTGTGAGTTTTTGCTGTCAAGTGTTCTTTTACTTTTTAGGAGAATCACAAAATTTCATCATCTTGGGAGTTTTGTCAGTTCATAGCAAGAGGAAGAACCCGTGAAAGACGAAATAACAACTTTATGGGCACGAATAGGACTAGAACCTGCTTAGCAGCCAACGCACCTAACCTTTAAGCCACGGACACTACCGAAAGAGATATTAATATTAAACATTCAGATTTGGACTTGAATACAGACTACATATATCATAGATAGATTTGAACAAATCAAACATCGTTTATAATATTGTATTTGTTTTACATTTCTAAACCCTGCACGATTAATTGTTCTTGTAAAGACCTCTTTTTCTTTGTCTATTAAATCAACATTATCAGCGTCGCCCCCCCTAACAAGAGTCTCTGGATCCGCCCCTGGGGAGGAGGTATGCGCCTACTAAGGCATGCCTCCTTTTCAACAGGCGGCAGCGGAAGAACTCCCAAGATGGAATCAACGGTGGTGTCTACAGTTCCAGTCAGGATGGACTACTTAGTGAACACCTTATAGGGCTACTACGACATATTCGCAGCTCTTCACCTCCAGGTTTGGGGGTTGTGCGTCGTCGGGGTGATTGCCCGGCCACATAACGAAATTATAGTTTCGAACCACTAACTAACAAGCCTCGGATACGGGCGGAGTTAACGACGACCCACGCAAACGATTTAAGGACAACGAATTTCGGTTTTGCACGTGGAATGTTAGGTTCCTTAACAGACCACGTGCAGCCGAACAACTAGCGGAAGCCCTTGACTGCTAGAAAGCAGATGTATCTGTCATCCAAGAAATGCGATGAGATAATCCGGGCCTACGTAAAATGACCAACTGCAATATTTACTACGTCGACCGTTACCGGGAACAAAATCAGCATCTGTGGATTTGTAGTTGGGACTCGACTCAGGAGGAAGGTCTTGAGTTTCAATTCACTGAGCACATCACGACAATCCGTATCAATACTAAATTCACCAACATCAGCCTCATCTGCGCTCACGCCCCCACTGAAGAAAAGGATGATGACACCAAAGACAGGTTCTACGAGCTCCTCGACAAGACCTATGAGCAATGCCCTAGCTATGACATTAAAATTGTCCTTGGAGATTTTAATGCTAAGTTGGGTAGAGAAGAAATATTTGGTGGAATAATCGGACGACATAGCCTACACGATACCAGCTCCGATAACGGATTGGGGCTAATCGACTTCGCTGCGGGGCAAGACGTAATGGTAGCAAATACGCGTTTCAAACATCTCGATATCCACAAGGGAACATGGAAATCTCCTCGCTACGGCTACTGCTACCGGGAACAAAAACGGACGCCGAACTGTACAAAGCAGCTGGAGATGATTTGGTTAGGAGCATGCACCATAGCTCATCTGCAAAATTTGGTCGGAGGAAAGCATGCCCGATGAATGAAACCTCAGCATCGTATGCCCGATCCTCAAGAACTGAGATCCCCTGAACTGAACCAACTACAGAGATATAAGTCTCCTTAACATCGTCTATAAGATCTTGTCTGCCGTGCTGTGTGAACGTTTGAAGCTCTTCGTCAACAACCTGATAGGTCTTTATCAGTGTTGCTTCAGATCCAGGAAGTCCACCATCGATCAAATAGTCACTATACGGCAGATCTTGGAGAAGACCCACCTACCACCTTTTCATCGATTTCAAGGCCTCGTATGACAGCGTCTATATTCTATAGTATGTCTAGTTTTGACCATTAATAAAAACTCGTCCGTCTGTGTAGGGTGACAATGGAAAACTCACGATGTTCCATCCTGGTCGGAAAAAACCTAACGGACGCATTTGATGTTAAACTTCGTTTAGACATGGCGATGCGCTGTCATGCGATTTCTTCAACTCCATTCTTGAAAAAATTGTGCAAAGCTCTAACGTCAACCCTAGAGGCACAATCTTTCAAAAGTCCTTCCACCTAATAGGATACGCAGATGACAGCGTGATGTCAGTGGAGCGTTTGTGAGTCTTGAGATGGAAGCCAGGAAGATGGGTCCAGCGGTTAACGAGGGCAAGACCAAGTTAATGCTGTCAACAAGAAAGGACAACCAACATCGACGTCTTGGAGCAAACGTCAACATAGACAATTTAACTTCCAAGTAGTTAAGGACTTCGTCTACATACGATCCGCTTTTAATTCACAACAACACCAGCTTTGAAATCAAGCGAAGAATCACTCTTGCCAATCGCTTCTTCTTTGGACTAAGAAGGCAATTCAGTAGTAAAGACCTCTCCCGCGCAACTAAAGTGACGCTCTACAAAACCCTCATCATCCAGGTCCTAATGTATGATGCAGAGACATGAACCATGACAACATCCGATGAAAACGCTTTGGGCTGCTTTGAGAGAAAAATTCTTCGAGTGATTTTTGGTCCTGTCTGCATTAATGGAGAATGGAGACGAAGATTCTACCAAGAACTGTACGCGCTGTTCAGCGACACTGACCTAGCCAGAAAAGTTAAGGTCCAACGACTTAGATGGTTGGGTCATGTTGTGCGAATGGAAAACAATGCTCCGGCTCGTAGAGTCTTCGAATCCAATCCGGAAGGACGTCGCATAGGAAGGGGAAGACCGCGACTCCGGTGGAGCACACAGGTGGTAGAGGACCAGAACCAGCTTGGCGTGCGAAACTGGAGACAGCTAGCTAGGGACCGAGCTGGCTTGAGAAATTGGTTGGGTGAGGCCCTGGTCCGACCTGGACTGTATAGCACCATCATAAGTAAGTAGGTTTTTGAGATCACGGATCGGAATAATTTAACAGATCATCATCTAAATTATAAAGTAGGGTCCGTAGCTTAGTGGTTGGCTGCGTTCGCTGCTAAGCAGAACGTCGTGGGTTCGAGACCTACTCGCGCCCATAGTTTTTATTTCATCTTTCACGGACACTGCCTCTTGCGAAGAACTGACAAAACTTCCAAAAGTATCAATCTGTCATGAAAAAGTGCTTCTCAACTTTGCCGTTCGGAATCAGCGTTTAAATTGTAGGTCCCCTCAATTTTTCACACGCATCTAGATACTTGTTGATGAGAGTAACCCACTTAGGCCTTGACACTTCAAGTCAGGTCACATTATTTATTTATTTTTTATCATCTAAAAGATGTGCTTCATTTTTTTTTTGTGTAACGCTAATAAAACTGTATACCTACCAAATGTCAAAAAGAACCCGCTTATACTGAAAGCGGGGAATGGCTGCACCATGAAATAAAAAAAAATTAGGTTAAATAGACGTCAAAATGCGCCATTCATAAGCATGCGTAATGGGTGAACATAGACCCTGTGATCATGATGTCTTTTTATCGTGATTTTAAAGAATTTTCACAATTCTCAAAGCGTCTATTGATCAGAAGTGACATTAACCGTGACTAGTGTCAATTTATTTCACCACAGCAAACTTTAGATGGGATTCAGAATAGAACAATACCAGATTGAGAAATGTAGACGTCATAATAGTTTTTCAAAACCTTCATGAATTTTAAAATAAGAACTGTCATTGGAGACCTAATAACCGGTTCAGAAGCATTCTTTACTGTTATCGATATTTTGCGTACGTTCAAGTGGATTTGAGAATGTTTAGTATCATTACTAGCAAACCCGACTAACATTTTTACTTACACCCCGCTTGAAATTGAAATTCTGTAAAAATGCCAAATCAAACAGCGTTTCCATAATTTATTTAACCAAAATTATTCACTCGTTGGGTACTCGAAAAAATAGAGTTTAATATTCCCCAGTATTATTACCCGCTTATCTCTTTCATGCGTGTTTTTCTGGTTTATCAAACAAATTGAAAAACCTTTTTCCTACACAGTATTCGCACATTTATTGTGAATTGCTTTTGCTTCCAACATGGAACCCCCAACTGCACTCATCATCAAATTTATGACTCAAGCGATGTTTACGAAAACAAAACAAAGCAACAAAAAAATAGAAAACAATAAATTTCCCATCACAGCGAATAAAAATAATTACCTGAAACCAGCCGGTATGTTATGAAATTGCCCGAATCAAAATCGATAGCCGATAACGTAAGTATGTCCATGCCGACAGCAGTCTGTCGCGACACATAGCCAGTGCAATCGGTTCGTTCGAATTGCGGTCGATTATCATTGACATCTTTGATTTTTACAACTAGCTCAATTTCTGTTTGCCGTCGAAATGGCAGACCCCAATCGGACGCCCGCACACTCAGCACATACTCCCGTCGCATTGTCTCATAATCGATAAGTTTCGATGTTCGCAACACACCAGAAAAATGGTCAACATCGAATGGCACCTCATTCAAATTCGCAATGCTATACGAAATGTAAGCATTCTCGCCCGAATCCTTATCTCTGGCTGAGATTTTTATGACTGTCGTGCCGGCCGGCTCATTCTCATCTATCCACACGGTGTTATTTATAAAATCAAAAATAGGATCATTGTCGTTTGTGTCCTGGACATTAATTTTAACTTTGGCCGATGACTGTTTGCGAGTGCCGACATTGCCCTGATCAATTGCCGAAACGGTGAGTGTGTAAAATGCCTTTGTTTCGGCGTCGAGTTTCTTTTGGGTATATAGCATTCCGGTATCAGGATTAATACGAAATTCACCTCCTTCATTGCCGCCGACAATTTCTAAAAATACTTGCGAATTCTTGCCGACATCTTGGTCGGTGACTTTCAATCGTATCACTGGTGTATTGGGCGGCGATGTTTCAGGGACTGTCACTTCATATATTTGTCGATTGAAAACTGGCGAATTGTCGTTGGCGTCACTGATATGAACGGGTATAGTCTTATAACTAGATTGTGGGGGTATACCCCGGTCTTCGGCACGAAATGTTAGATTATATCCTTGGGGTGTTTTCTCTCGGTCGAGCAGGCTATGGATTTCAATGAAATATTCGCCTGGTTTCGGTGATGGTCGAATTCGGAAGTGTCCATCGGGATCACCGCTCACCAGGTCGACACCTTTTATCCGACCATGGATGCCTTGGTCTTTGTCGGTGACTCTAATGATACCGTAAACGTTGGCGTTAGCGCCTTCTTCTACATATGGCAAGGTTCTTACGTAAATATCCGGAGGGTATAAATTAACCTGCAACAAAGCAAACAAAAATGAGAGAAATTCGTAAATATGTTTGTGTTTTGGTGTAATCTGTGGTGAATATTGATTGATGATTATTTATTTTGTAAATTGCATTTATTTCGACATATTTTCTCTGTCAGTTTTTGTTTTTTTTTTTTTTTTTTTGGAACGATATAAAGAGGGGACTGGCAGACTAGACGCTTAACGTCTTTTTCTTGGTTTGCAAGCAAAATACGATGAGCAATGCATTCCAGCACTTTATTTTTGGAAAAAATACATCAGTGTTTTTGCATATTCTGGAAAATTGGTTTTTGCAAAAGAATTTTATGGCGAAGAAGGACAAGAACTTGTACTCGAAATGCTGTATTTTTGAATTTCAAGTACACAATCATATGTGTGTATTCTATTTATAATATTTGAAAGCATAAGTCGTTGCGTTCCTATTTTGTGTTTGTGCAAAAATTGTCTACACTTTGAGGGAATGAAGTCGAATTTCAAGAGAAAAGTATGCTTCGTGGCCTTGTGGAGTTCAATATCAGCACCATGGATTTCAGAATTTCTCTACGAACTAAAAACCAAGTTGATGGATCTTCTTTTTTTTTTTAATTTTTCCTTTCCTTACAAGCACAGATACCGTTCGTTGTTTCTTTTAAAAACAGAGTTTTGAATGATGGCGAGAGAGGTTGGCGCGACAGCTCTTGAAGAGCCAAGGCCTAAGTGGCTTACTCGCATCAACAATTCTCTAGGTGCGTGTGAAGAATTGAGAGGACCTACAATTTAACGCCGATTCCGAACGGCAAAGTTGAGAAGCACTTTTTCATGAATGATTGATACTCTTGGAAGTTTTGTCAGTTCTTCGCAAGAGGCAGTGCCCGTGAAACATGAAATATATACTTTATGGACACGATTAGCACTCGAACCCACCACGTTCTGCTTAGCAGCCAACGCACCTAACCACTAAGCCATGGATACTATTAATGCTTATTTTTTAATTAGGCGGAAGCACGGGATCATGTCGGGTTAGTTTTCTACGACTTAAAAAAATGTGCACGACTCGGTCGTACGAACTGCATGAATGAGCTAAAACTAAATATTTATGATTACTTTTATGTTCCAAAAATTGCAAAAAGTAGTGTTAAAATAAGCGATATACTTTAATCAATACTGATTACAATCCGAAGAAGTAGAAAAACTCCAAAGATATTTTATCAAAAAGATGTTCCGACTTCCAGTTAACATACCAAACTATATACTGCACACGGAAACCGGACTACCAACAATGTTCACATATACCCTAAAACTCCATCTGGACTACATAAAGACGGTGTTGAACCAACCAGCACATCGCCTCACATTTATAATTGCTTCGCATCTGCAAAACTGCAACAAACAATGCTTCTACGAAAGGACTAAGCTCTGCAGAGAACATAATGTCACTGAAGAAACAAATGGACAGTGGGTAATACAAGAGCCCATTACAAAAGTTGACTCCGCCCAATTTGCAAACTTCCGCGACCAAATCCAAGATAGCCAAATGACATTGACGTATAAGCATCTCCAACATGATCTAGGACTTAACAATTACTTCCATGACGACCTAAGTGTAGATACGATATCAACAATCTGTAAGACTGAACTGACTCTGATTCAACGTGCACGCTATGCAACCTCAGACAAATAGAAGATACGCAACATTTCATCGCAATATGCCCAGTGTTGAAAACAATTAGAATACGGGTCTGGGGGAAATCTATACTACAAACGAATGAACTTATGGAAATACTAAACGGAGAAAACTGGAACCTGCTCTACAATTACGTCAAAACGGCACTCAAGTACAGACAACAATAACCGAATACTTTTAACAGAAAATCTTTTTAGAATAAGATTTATTATCAAATTTTCATTAAAAAAACTCTCATTTCCGGCTGACGGCACAAAGCCAATTGCACTATTGTGAAAGATGTAATATGTATAAGAAAGAAAATAGAGCAATATAATTCACTACTTACTACTTACTACTACTGATTACAATCCTATGTACTTAAATATAATGTTCTTTCATTAAAAATTTGATCACTTATAGTAGGTGAGCCGGCTGCACTTAACTCACAAAAAAAA
>CAKKXW010000004.1:40659117-40691952 GCA_920937365.1 Sphaerophoria rueppellii
TCTGAATCCTTTTTTGACGTCGAAAGATTCCGTGAGCTCGTTGCCAACCTTGATGGAGCAGCGTGAGTTCTCCATCGTCATTTTGCACAAGCTAACGAGCTTGGCAGGGACGCCAAAACTAGATATAGCTTTATACAGTACGTCTCTGCTGTCATACGCAGCCTTAAAATCGATGAAAAGGTGGTAGGTATCGATTTGGAGCTCATGGGTCTTTTCCAGGATCTGCCGCAACGTGAAAATTTGGTCGATGGTTGACTTTCCTGGCCTGAAGCCACATTGATAAATCAGATTGTTGACGAAAGGCTTCAGACGTTCACATATTACGGCAGAGAGGATCTTGTAGGCGATGTTTAGTAGACTTATTCCTCTATAGTTGGCGCAGTTTAGAGGATCTCCCTTTTTCAGGATCGGGCAAACAATGCTGAGGTTCAATTCATCGGGCATGCATTCCTCTGACCATATCTTACAGATGATTTGGTGCATGCTCCTATCTAGCTCGTCGCTTGCTGCTTTGAACAACTCAGCAACTAGTCCATCTGCTCCAGCGGCTTTGTTGGATTTCAGCCGTGATATTGCGGTTTTCACTTCTTCTAGGTGGGGTTCACGGAATTGTTGGCTATCATCGTGTCCGATTAAAGGCTCCTGTCTGACGGCGGTATTTTGTTCGTCGTCGCCGTTATACAATCTACAGAAGTGGTCTTTCCAAATCCCCAGCATTGACTGCGATTCTACTATGATGTTCCTTTGTTTATCTCTGCAGGCATCAGTTCTTGCTCGATGACCTTGAGCCAGCTGTTTAACCTTTCGGTAAAACCTCCGAACTTCATTCCTGCTGTTGGCTCTCTCAACATCCTCCATCTGACGCTTCTCATGCTCTCTCTTTTTCCTCCTGAGAAGCCGGCGTTCCTCTCCTCTTTTGCTCGTAGAGCTCACGAGCAGCTCTTGTCGTTCTACGCAGCGCCGCTTTGTATGCCTCCTGCTTGGCTGCATGGGCCTGCCCGCATTCTTCATCAAACCAGGGGTTTCGTTTTGGTGGCTGTGTGAAACCCAGCACATTAGAGGCGGCATCTCTAACTGCTCTTTGGCAATGTTGCCACTGGTCTTCGATACTTACGACGAGGTAGTGGTCCGAGTCGATGTTGGCTCCTCGGAAAGTTCGAACATCTAAAATGCTGGACAAGTGCCTTCCGTCGATCGCAATGTGATCAATCTGGTTGACGGTTGATTGATCAGGAGATCTCCATGTACCTTTATGGATGTTGAGATGAGGGAACCAGGTGGTTGCTACCACAACATTTCGCTCCGCAGCAAAATCGATCAGCCTGAATCCGTTATCGGATGTGGTGTCGTGCAGGCTGTGCTTTCCGACCGTTCCACACAAGGCAAAATGGCCTGATTACGGCGACAAAAATTGCACATTATCTTTTTAGAACGAAAACAAAAAAACAAATCTGATAACAAAATGCTCCTATTACAATGTTTGTAACCCAACTTCTCCGAAACGGCTTGACCGGTTGTAATGAAATTTATTTGGTATATTTAGTTAGACATTAAAATTGTGTTTTTGATACTTTTTTATTAGGGTGACCCTTTTTTTCTTGAGTTTTGTATTTTTTTTTTTTTTTGTTGGAGTTGTCTTGACATCCTGCAAGTAAAAATTAATAACTCTAAAACGTGCAATTTTGAGCAGTTTAAATTTATAGCGTAGTAGGAATAAATATTGGGCTATCGTTAAATGAAATAATTAAGGTGGAACAAAGTGGAACATTTTTTAAAAGCCTTTGTGAAATCGAATAAGAATAAAAAAACACATTTTTTGGGATGCATGAGTCCCCAAAGCTTTTTCTTCTTAAATAATTTTTTTTTTAAGGGTTTAATATTTCTAAATAAAGTACTTAACATGTTGTAAAGAGTCCATGATGAAAAAAAAATTGGTTTTAAGTAAACGGCTGCTTAAACAAACAACCAACATATGCTTAATCTAGGGAGTTTTTAAATGAAAATGTTAAACACGGGAGAGAGAGTATTTACTAACGTTTTTTTCAGTAGAATGCAATGTTTTTGAAAATCTTTTTATGATTCTTTATCTATTGGATATTTACGAACATTTTGGGACCAAAATTAACGTAATCAGACAAAAATATTTTTTTGGGTTTTGTCGCCGTAATCAGGCCATTTTGCCTTGTGTGCGTTCCACCAAAGATGTCCTCTTTTCCCAGCTTTGCGTTAAAATCGCCGAGGACAGGACAATTTTAATGTCATAACTAGGACATTGCTCGTATGTTTTGTCGAGGAGCTCGTAGAACTCGTCTTTGGTGTCGTCCTTTTTCTCTTCTGTGGGGGCATGCGCACATATTAGGCTGATGTTGCCGAATTTAGCCTTGATTCGGATTGTCGTGATGCGTTCGCTCACACATTTGAAGCTCAAGACTTTTTGCCTGAGTCTGCTTCCCACGACGAATCCGCATCCAAATAGTCGCTGTTGTTGCTCTCGGTAACAATTACCATAGTAGATGTCGCAGTTTTTCATCCTCCTTTTGCCCGGTCCATCCCATCGCATTTCCTGGATAGCGGTAATATCTGCTTTGTAACGGTTGAGGGTCTCCGCTAACTGTTCGGCAGCACGCGGTCTATTAAGGGACCTAACATTCCACGTGCATATCCGAAAATCGTTGTCCTTTGTACATTTGCTTGGGTCGTCATCAGTGTATCCGTCCGTTTCCGAGGCCTGTTGTTGCTTCGCAACTAAACTTTTTTCTACGTGGTCGGGAAGTCACCCCAACGCACAACCCCCAACCTGGAGCGCCAGGCACTTGATGTGACTCCAAATGCAAGAGCCGGAAAAATCGCTCCTTTTACGGCCTGGGCTTCAAATAAGTCGAAGTAGCCCGTAAAGGTGTTCACCAAGTAGTTCGGCCTAACTGGAACTGGAGACGCCACCGTTGATTCCAAAGAAGAAATTCATTCGCTGCCGTCCCTCGGTGGGAGTGCCTTGGTGGGAACACTCCTTCGTTGTGGGGCATAATATTATTATGCCACTATTTTTTTGCTAAAAGCTGCTGCAGAAAAGCAGCGGCGACTGCTTTAACGACCCATATCTTTCCCATTATGCATTCGATCGGGTTAATTTCGTATGTGTATTTGAAAAATGTTACTGATACAGTATTTTGTTTTATTTTTTCTGTTTGGCATCTCATTTATTCCCCATAAAGTTCAAAAGCGACCGAACAATACAGTCTGTCCGGAGACTGGTACCGTTACGTTTTTTACAGCCACAATTTGAAACCTAAAAAAATTAAATAACCTAACACCTTGTTAAGTTAAAACTTTACCATTTAAACGAACAATAAACACACTTTATAAAAATAAAAAAAATAATACTTGAACAAAATATATAAAGGATCACACAACAATCAAACTTGCATACAAAAAAAAAATCCCCACTCAACATGTTGGAACGTGAATGAAATCAAACCCCCATAAAACGATGGTATTACTCATCGTCATCATCATCATCTTGTTTGGTTTACGTTTAATTTGAGTCTTTGTTTATTTTTTCAATTTTATGCAAATTCAAAATTATATTTCGCTTTTTGTTTATTTGCAACGATATATTGGCTTTGAGTTGAATTAATTGAAAGAAAGACTTTTTCCAAAGAAACGCTCGTCTTGTGATTTATGCAGCGCAATCATTTGTCTTCATTTTCATTCTTAAATCATGAATTGATTTTGTTGACAAAAAAAAAATCAATTTCTTAAATAATACACAGCACTGATGGAGAGAGTTTCCATACAAAAATGCTTTTATTGGCTTTGGCGTGCGTTGGTCTTTGCAACTGTGCGTCATTGTTTACCTACAAACATACATAGATAAATAACGTCGCTGTATTCTATCCACTCAACTCCACACACAAGATAAATGCCAACATTACTCGTAAAACAAAATTCTTTTTGAACGATGCCATCTGAAATTATTTTGCTATGGTTTTCATACAAAAAAGGAATAATGTTTAAATTTATTTTCTGACGTCATCTATTTTTACCTTAAATTTAGATCACACAGCTCGTACTTGTGATTCATACTTAAATTGCCGTTGGGCCGTCTCGAGCTCCGCTTAGAGTTTGCACGAGCTAAGGTAAAAACTTAAAACTTTAACGAGCGTCTGTTTTAAGGTTTCTTTTTTTATGATTTACGAACATCCAGAGAACCGTTAGAAGATTAAAAATATTTTTAAGTGACGAACTAAAGAAATAAAAATGATTTGTGAGATTGTAGAGCTGGCTTCTTGTGACATAAGCTCTTGAACATGAATCAAAGGGATTATCTTCCATATTTTCTTTTTAATCTTAAGACGGAGAAACATAAAAATGCTGTCAATTTTTACTATTTTGACAGGTTTCTGACTCTGAAGGCGCAATAAATGCATTCAAGGAAGTAAAAGTTAAAATTTTATTATGTTTTCGGTTTCAATTGAAAACCAAACAAGTTGTTTTACTAGGGTGGCCCCTAGTGTCTTTTTCAACCGAAGGCTAATATCAGGCTAACAGCCAAAAGTTAAATAAAGCGAAGAATTCTCATTTCGAATGAGGAAGCTGTCAAAAAAGCATAACATGGCCCATGCCTAATGGAGACTCCGTGTAAAGAATTCAAAAATGGAAATATTGTCCACGCCTACTATGATGTTACACTACTTACGATACTCATTTATGGAGTTGTCGTATGGTAGACCGCACTGGATAAGATGGAAAATCTATGTGCATCACAGGAGCACTTCGCTCAACACCAACAGCAGCCTTGGAAGTACTTTTTAACTTAACACCTCTTGACATCTTCTCCAAAATGGTGGCAGCTAACTCATGCGCAAGGTTCAGAGATTCAATGGATCAGTAACAACACTGGTCGTACTACTATCTTAGACAACTTCAGATCTATCCCAGATCGCTTAGACTATACCACCCCAAAAATGGTATTCGATAATCTTCCAAGTTTTAATCCCTTCAAGATCTTCTTCGGAAAAAGAGAGACCCCTGGAAGACATACAGAAGGTTCAAAGACCGAATACGGCGTTGGAAGTAGTAGGTATCTATTCGAAACAACTGAATCTCAGTCCATCATATGGACTTCACAATCAATGTAGTGTTTTCCAGGCAGAAGTAATGGCGATAAAAGAGGCACTTTCCTGGCTCAAAGAAAACGTTATATCTTGCAAGGATATACTTAACTTCTCGGACAGCCAAGCCGCTCTCAAATCTCTCGCGCCTGTCTCCACAAACTCCCAAATAGTTCACGACTGTCGATTATCTTTGAATGAGGTGACGGAACAGATTAACATTCAACTCATTTGGGTGCCGGGCCACAGAGATATCTCGGGAAATTACAAAGCCGATGAGCTCGCCAAAAACGGAAAATCTCTGCGTTCTGCCACCTGACACAAAGACATAACATAGGAACACCATTTGCTACATGCAAATATCTTCTCAAACAATATGCTCTAGAATCAACAAATGCTAGATGGTCACAGGGTACCACCTGCCTAGCAAACCAAACAAATATGGCCAAGCATAGACCTAAAACGGTCAAAAGGCTTGATTTCCCTGAGAAGATAAAATATAAGCTCTACAATTGGAGTCATAACAGGACACTGCCTCGTAGGTAGACATACTTTGAGGCAAGGGGTCGACGCAAACGACTTCTGTAGAAGCTGCATGGACGAGGAGGAAGAGGAAACAGTCCAACACCTTCTCTGTACATGTCCGACACTCTCCAATAGAACGAATAACTATCTCGGTAATCCCTTCTTCGATAATACCAGTGAACTGGCAACGATCGACACAATATGTCTTTATCAAAAGTACAAAATGATTTATTTAACTTCATTACTCTCCCATGAGTAACTTCTTTAGTGGTATCACAATGGACCCTTGAGGTCTAAGTGAGTCAGTAACATCTAGAGAGCCAATCCAACCTAACCTATTCTATGATGTTACACTAATAAACACAAACTTGTGTGTCCAACAATTTCAAAAATTTATCTTTCTTTCGGCGCCTACTACGATGTCCTGCGCCCTACCATATAGGTACCGAAGCGGAGGGTTTGTTCGAATGTTTTTTTTTTTTTGCCAAATTCAACCAAACCCGAAGCCAAATCTTCGGTCGGACACAAGTGGCTCGGTAAGAAGGTAGGTACTTAGCCTAAAAAAGAAAAACAAACATTTTGGAAAGGTGCCCAATTATTCAAACACACTTTTCCTAGCAAAGCTGCAACTGTTTTAGCCTGTCTGGAAAATACGTGTTCTCGACGTTTGCAAGGTAGGCTTTTCTGGGGACGATAACTTACTCATTTGACTTTCTTCCATTCGAAATTTTCCGCCGACTGACTTTTAACGCATGGGCCAAATCTGAAGAGGATAGTGCAGCAGCTCGTATAGTATTCGATTAATTCAACTACGCCGATGGTGGATGTATGAGCCAACAGCCAATGCGTTATCATGATGAAAATGTACCAAATCTTTTCTTCGCCAAGTGGGACCTTTTTTCCTTCCATTCAGCGTTAAATCGGTGCAATAATTCAGCTTAGTATAACCCTGTTACCCACATGCCCTATACTTAGTAGTCGATTTGGATCACACCTTATGAATCCCAGAAAACCATGGCCTTCACCTTTCCGGTCGATTCGAAACAAGTTCGCCCTTTGAATTTCCTGTTGATTTCGACTGTCTTTTGGTCTCTGATTTGATGCTTAAATAGCATCAAACACTGCTATCCCGCAAGCTTTTCACGTTATCCTCCGCGGTAGCCGTTTTGGGGCACCAAGATGTGGCTTCGTCAACAACCTGATAGGTCCTTATCAGTGTGGCTTCAGACCCGGAAAGTCCACCATCGATCAAATATTCACCCTACGGCAGATCTTGAAGAAGACCCAGGAACTTCAAATCGGTACCTACCATCTTTTCATCGATTTCAAGGCCGCGTATTACCGGGTTTATAGAGACCAATTATATAAATAATGTCTAGTTTTGGCATCCCAGGAAAACTCATCCGTCTGTGTAAGGTGACAATGGAAAATTCACGCTGTTCCATCATGGTCGGAAAAAACCTAACGGACGCTTTTGATGTCAAAAAAGGTTTTAGGCAAGGCGATGCGCTGTCATGCGATTTCTTCAACATCATTCTTGAAAAGATTGTGCAAAGCTCCAATGTCAACACCAGAGGCACAATCTTTCAAAAGTCCGTCCAGCTACTAGGATACGCAGACGACATTGACATAGTTGTAAGAACACAGCGTGATCTCAGTGGAGTGTTTGTGAGTCTTGAGACGGAGGCCAGGAAGATGGGTATAGCGGTTAACGAGAGCAAGACCAAATTAATGCTGTCGACAAGAAAGGACTACCAACATCGACGTCTTGGAGCAAACGTCAACATAGTCAGATTTAACTTCCGAGTAGTTAAGGACTTCGTCTACCTACGATCCGCTATAAACTCACAACATCACAAGCTTTGAAATCAAGCGAAGAATCACTCTTGCCAATCGCTGCTTCTTTGGACTTAGAAGGCAATTGAGTAGTAAAGTCCACTCCCGAGCAACTAAAGTGACGCTCTACAAAACCCTCATCATCCAGGTCCTCATGTATGGTGCAGAGACATGAACTATGACAACATCTGATGGAAACGCTTTGGGCTGCTTTGAGAGAAAAATTCTTCGAGTGATTTTTGGTCCTGTCTGCATTAATGGAGAATGGAGACGAAGATTCAACCAAGAACTGTACGAGTTGTACAGCGACACTGACCTAGCCAGAAAAGTTAAGGTCCAACGGCTTAGATGGTTGGGACATGTTGAGCGAATGGAAAATAATGCTCCGGCTCGTAGTCTTCGAATCCAACCCGGAAGGACGTCGCAGTAAAGAAAGACCGCAACTCAGGTGGAGAACACAGGTGGTAGAGGACCTGAACCAACTTGGCGTGCGAAACTGGAGACAGCTAGCTAGGGATCGAGCTTGCTGGAGAAGTTTGTTAGTTCAGCCCCTGGTCCGACCTGGATTGTAGCGCCATTATAAGTGAGTAAGTAAGAAGTGTAGTGTAGTATCCGTAGCTTAGTGGTTAGGTGCGCTGCCTGGTAAGCAGAACGTCGTGGGTTGGAGTCCTATTCGTGCGTCGTGCCCTAGTTTTTATTTCATCTTTTACGGGCACTGCATCTTGCGAAGAACTGACAAAACTTCTAAGAGTATCATCTGTCATGAAAAAAAGTTCTTCTCAACTTTGCCGTTTGGAATCGGCGTTAAATTGTAGGTCCCCTCAGTTCTTCATATGCACCTAGAGAATTGTTGATGAGAGTAAGCCACTTAAGCCTTGGCTCATCAAGAGCTGTCGTGCCACTCGATTTACTTATAAGACGTGGCTCGTAAAATACCGACGCAACACAATCCACAAAGTTAAAGCTCGTTAATCCAATTTATGACGGTCGCCCTCGCCATCGAAATAGTAGAGTTAAGGCTGAACTACATCGGAACAAAAAGTGTCAAAAAGTACAAAACAGTGGATATTATTTGCTGTACTGCTTCTACAAATGCATATCTCCCTTTCATTTTTTTAAAGTGGAGCGTGAACAAAAGCTTTGCCATGAGCGAGCCTTCACTGTGCACAGTTCTCAGTACGAATGCACTCACTTTTTTACACTTTGTGTTTCGATGTAGTTCAGCCTTAATCGTAATCGTGCACTGCATCTAATCTAAATGCCTTTTGTTCTATTTTCCAAACACCGAAAGTCCAAACCATCGACTGATATTGATATTTTTTCCATTTTGTTGTGAATTACAACTACGAATACGTATCCTATGCGTCTAAAATTCGACAGGAGCCGTCAACACGAGACTAAGTTGATCTAGCAAAACTGGAGCCATAAGGCGGTTATACTAAGTAGAAACCTGATTTCATCGAACCAAGCTCGTAACCATGAGTTATTGATTCCTAAATTTTGTGTTTTTTGTTTCGGATATTGAACGAAATTACCAAATTTCTCTTTCGAACAACAAAAACCATGTCCATAAGCATACAAATATGTTAATGCTACCGTTAAGCTGCAACTTCCTAATCAAATCGATTTAGACTAATCTACAGCACACTACAACCAAAAAGAGCACATCTTAACCAACCACGAAATTTTAAAACAAATTAACGTTAATTACGAATAAATTCTTATTTAATTTTTTGTATATTCAAATTTTCAACTTTATTTACACGCTTCCATCCAAAACAGAAAAAAAAAGTGTAGAAATATAATCTGATAAATTAGCTAACACGAAAGCTCTTTGAATTGGATTAGCATTTTTCCTAATCAACTAAATTTGAATATGATTAAAATTCTAGTTTTTTTTCATTTTTTAACTGAAACGAAATGAAAACAAAACAATAATAAAATGCCAAAAATAATAAATCAAAATTATGAAAAGGAATATTTAAGGTTTTGAGATTCATATTTTCATACATGAGTTCCGGATTAAGTTTAACTGGCAGATATTACCGCACTTCTATCACATATGGACGGTGGGAAAAAATGTTGTCCAGAAAGGTTTCTACAACCTTTAAAATTAGTAGCAATCAATTTTTACAAGCTTTTGTCACAGGAGAAACATGTTCCCATATTTTTAATTAAGTTAAACTCGAGGCTGTTGCTCAGGAAGACATTCCTTGCAGGCACCGAGCTCGTGCATGGATCCCAATGGAACCTTCATGTTTGGAACACAACCATGAGATGATCAGGCTTAGCAACCCGGACCTCTCTTGTCACGACTGGAAGATCGCGAAACTGGAGGAGCCGAAGGGCCTTTATCGAAGTGCGACAATCGTAATCAATAAAGACTCTGCTGTTTTTCTGGCGCGAAACAAAGGCGTGATTAGATACGGGTTCGAAACGATTACTCTCCGAGTTTTTAAAAAAGATTAGGTAAACACTTCATGCGAGCCTCCAAAACCCTCTTCAGAAGCTGTGTCGAACGACGTAGGGGGTCCCAGTGCTTCTATCACCTTCCCATCCTTGGATGTGGAGGATTATGTGCCTGGGCCCTCTTCTGTCGCAGCACAGTCTTCTTCCGCAAATTTCAAAAGTTTATCCCCAATGGAGACTGATGACTTAACCGACAAAGTTCTCTCGAGTGAGGAAGAAAATGAACTTTTAGGTTCCTCTTCGTCTAATCTGGATGAGCTGGATAAAACAGTGGTCGAGGTTGATCTGCCTATAGTTATAGCCAAAATCTCAAATAATACAGATTAATCTCCAACACTCTATAAAGGATTCGGTCTCCCTTCTTCTCCGCCTGTGAAAAACTGGGGAAGATGTCGTTCTCTTCCAAGAGCCTTGTATTGTGAAATCCCTGGCTCGGGGATTGAGAACTCCTGGCTTCTACGCGTTATATGAAACAGGAAGAGGTAACCTAAGGTCCTGCATACTGGATACTAGTAAAAAGTAGTCTAAATGTATTTTTATTCCCTAATTTCAGTGATAAAGATGTCACCACAGCCAGTATGGTAATCATAATCAACAACCATATCTATTGGCTGGTATCAGCGTATTTTGGCCACGATCACCAGGGCCCACTGCCTGGTACCACTCTGGAGAAGACGGTCGCTGAATCAACAAGAGTCAAAACCAACATAATTATCGGTTGTGACGCCAATGCGCACCATATTACGTGGGTTAATACCGATATCAATGACAGAGGTGAGTCTATTTTTGATTACATTTTAACATCTAATCTGGTATAGTAAATAACGTAGGTAATGAACCAACCTTCGTAACGAAAAATCGAAAGAAGTCCTAGACATCACTCTTGCCTCGATACATCTCTCAAATAAAATATTGAATTGGAGAGTATCAAAGGAGCACTCGTTCCCCGATCGTAGATGCATCCAATTCACCCTTATTGAAGAGTCCCCAAAACCCATCCAATTCCAGAATTATCGGAACACAGATTGGCCAAAATATAGGACAACCCTTAAGAGTCTGATTAAACCAGAACTTTCTGAACCCTTGTGTGCTCTTGAACTCGATAAAGAGTCGATGAGCTTACAGCAGCCTGCCCCCTCACTACAGGTTGGGGGAGAAGTCATACTGGTGGGCTGCTGAACTAGAAATACTCAGGAAAGGTTGTAGAACGCTTTTCAATCGTGCAAAAAAAAAGTCTAGACACCCCCAAGATTAGGATTCCTATAAGGAATCCCTCAAAAAGTATAAACAAGAATTTAGAATAGCCAAGGACCCTCATGGAAATCCTTCTGTAGCTCATCTTTGGAGGTATCGAGGATAAGGAAGATTCTCTCGACAAATCCAACCATGCCTAGTTGTCTTAAAAACTCGGATGGTACATGGACTAATTCTTGCGAAGAAACGCCAAACCTGCTTTTAGACACCCACTTCCCAGGCAGCTCCAAATCCGTTAGTACAACAAACCGTCCTGGGTCTGTTATTAACGTAACTTTTCCTCAAGGTCTTGTTACAAAAAAAAATTGACATGGGCTCTGAATAGTTTCGAACCTTATAAATCTCCAGGTCCAGATCAAATTATACCAGCTGAGCTACAACATACCAGCGATATAACTTTGCCCATCATTAAGATGATTTTCGAAAGTTGTCTAGATCTGGTCCATATAGCTCAGGGATGGAGAGAAGTAAAGGTAATATTGATCCCCAAGGCAGGCAAATGCTCGCATGTCAACCCTAAAGATCTAAGACCTATTAGCCTATCATCATTAATTCTCAAAACCCTGGAACAATTGATCGATATCCATATACCTACGTAATAGCGTTGATATGAGACTATCGATGTCTCAGCATGCTAACTGCAAAGCAGGGTTGGAAAAAATCATGACTTTTTTACAATCGCAAGCTTCTACGACGATATGGCTGAATTTATAAGAGAGACACTCAAACATTAGTCCAGTGGTGAAGCAGTTGTTTGGCGCAATAGTTTTATATTCAAATATTATAATAGAGGGTCCGTCATCTAACTTTTTTTCAACTAGTGCTTCTTTCGTGAATGGTAACACTTAGCTCATGTTTGATTTGACAGATAAATTATAGTTTTATCCCTCCGCTGAACGAGATGGTTGTGTATACGCTTGAACAACGTTGGGAAATATTGCGCATTACTTTGGAAATCATAGTAATGTTGCAGAATGTGTGCGAAAATTGCGAACGAAAATTGGAAGAAGAGAAGCACCGTCAGCTCCGTGTCCGTATGTTCGTTATCTTGTGAAAAAAGTGATGTCGTTTTCCGTTGGCAATCCAGAAGCCTTCTGAAACCATTCCATTGGACTGACTTTGACAGACGGAATGCTTCTTAGAAGAGCAGAACTCTTCCGTTTTGAAAACAGAAGCGTCCGAAGAATGACACTTTCATCATAACCCGTTCCATTGGAGGTAGAAGAAGAAACGTTAAAAAAAAGACCAATGGAAACATGTCGTTTTCTGGCATCCTCATAGATAAACCAAAGCGTGAAAAGTCAAAAACAGTGCGTACACCCGAAAATATTGCTGCTGTGGCAGAAAGTGTGCATAAAGCGCTATCAACATCGGCGCTACGTGCCACACATCCGAAGCTACACTCTCTGTTTTGCGTCCTGTTTTTGAAGATCTCATTATCAGCCGCAGAGCTGATGTCGTTTGACCACCTCGGAGCTGCGATTTGACACCGTTGAACTATTATTTCTGGGGTGCCGTAAAAGATAAGTGTTACGCCGACAAGCCAGAGACAATTGAAGATTTAAAGGACAATTTTCGTGAAGCCTTTGGTGAAATACATCTGCACACAATCGATTATTTGCTTAAAAATAGGACCGATCGTGTAGGCTACTGCATGGCCAGCCGAGGCAACCATTTGAATGAAATTATTTTCCATTATTAACCGGAAGGATTGTACTTTCCAAATAAAAAAAGAAATTTGAGACAATATTCAGTAGTCTTTGTTTTATAGCATATTCAAAAAAAAAAAAAAAAAGTTATTTGGCGGACCCTGATTTTATTGATTTCTCCGATTTTAAAGAACCTAGTTTGTAACTTACTTAAAATTTCAAATTCTGATTTTTATTCTTATTTCTATAAAAAGTGAAATAAATCATTTTTTATTATAAGAACCGATTTTTCAATCATCGAACAAAAATAAAAATAACAAACTGGCAAATAAACTTATCCGAGTATTCATCGGTCGAATAAATTAGAGCGTTTTTTGTCAGATAAAGTCTATCTGATGATTGAAAAATCCAATATATGGTTATTTGTCGAATAAACACTATTTGCCTGTTTATCTGACGATTTAAAAATCAGCTCTAAATCATTGATTATTATTGAAAAAATCAGTTGATTTAAATTGTGATTTAGGGCCGTGTGTGAATTGCGTTAAAATGTGCATTAAAACATGACGTTTGGTTAAAATTTGACGTTTGGTTAAAAATGGGATGAAATTTATCCATTTGCTGTGTGAATTGCGTTAAAAGGGATTATTTTAACCAATATTACTGCGTAGAACTAAAAGCTTTCCCTGATGATTTCAGAAATTTCCCTCAACAAAAAATGTTTTAACTTTTCCTCGTACAAATAAAATCTATAAACAAAAATCTTTAAACAAAAATTTCCATTTTGGATAATTGGTTTATTACGTATGACAACACTTAAAATTTTGCTGTCACAGCTGATATGTCATCATTTTCAGAAGAAAGAAAAACAAAAATATTGTATGGTTTTCCGGCGTTCCTCCTCTTTTTTTCATCGTTCATTTTGAAAAAAACTCATTCCACAAAATTGAATAATAACCAAAAACAAACAAAAAAATAGAAGCAAACTTCTCTATCAATCATTAGAAAAAAAAAACAAACGTCAAAATTTTAACCCATTTATCCTGCTCCACAACGGGATATTTTTTAACCCATTTTATTCACCACACTAGTGTCAAGTTTTAACTAAACGTCAAGTTTTAATACACTTTTTAACGCAATTCACACACGGCCTTAGGCCATGATTGAAATCTTACTTACTTGCTTAAGGTGGCGCTACAGTCCGTTGTGGACTTGGGCCTCAATCAACAGGCTCCGCCAGCTAGCTCGATTTTTCTACGTGGTCGGGAAGTCACCCCAACGCACAACCCCCAACCTGGAGTACCAGGCACTTGATGTGACTCCAAGTGCAAGAAAAACCGCTCGTTTTACGGCCTGGGCTTCAAATAAGTCGAAGTAGCCCGTAAAGGTTTTCACCAAGTAGTTTGGCCTAACTGGAACTGGAGACGCCACCGTTGATTCCAAAGAAGAAATTCATTCGCTGCCGTCCCTCGGTGGGAGTGCTTTGGTGGGAACACTCCTTCGTTGTGGGGTAATTGGTAGTAACAGCCTACTCCGCTTCGACCTGTCGACCATGGGAGGCCCTTCTGCGAAATCAAGTTTTGCGATCGCATAGCTCTAAGCTTCATAGTAGTAGTTACCGTAAGCCGCTCCGCCACGTCAAGGCTTACCCCGTGGAGGGGTAAGCCTTGACGTGATTAAATCATGCCAACCCTGCTGCAAAGTAAAATCGGTAGAAACAGCCTTTCATACTCTCACTCTGGTAAGAACTAACGAATACTCCCTAGAGCAAAAGGAATATACTATATGGTTGCCTTCCAGGGTATTGAGGGCGCTTTTAACAACGTTGACACATCTGCTATCACTTCTGCTATGACGACCATAAACGCGAATACTCACTTTGTGAGTATAATCCCAGCCCCAGTGAACTAGCTAATAAGGATATCAAATATCTTCTTCGCTTTATAAAAAGCTCAAAATGGTTCGACTAGTATGAAATAATTCGCTAGATTCATGTGGTATCAAAATGGGCCTTTCTTTTGACCTAAGTGTGTGGATTCTGTATCCGCAGCCACTTTAACCTAACCTTACCTAACCTAACCTAACCTAATTAAGTTAAACGAATTTTAAATCCTTAACTGAGATGTTGGAAATTTATGGCGAGGTTATTATTTCAATACCTTCAGGTTTTTTTCCAACAGAAGAGAGATATTTTTACAGCCATGAATTTTTTTTATTGACGATGTGAATAACAGATGTTGCTTAAGATTCTTATCAACAGCGGAGACAAGCTTTAAAGTTTATTTAAATTTTTGTTTTTGCTCTCGTTTCTCTGATAGAAATATTTCAGGAATTCCTAGATTAAAAGAAGTTAAACTGCTTTCAAACACTTGAATTGTTCATATCTTTAAAAAACAAAAAAAAACGTTTTTTTTTTGCTAGTTGGGTCACAGCAATGATAACAAAAAAAAGATAAAGAAGCTCTTAATTGGAATTCGAGAAGCTCTTATTAAAAAATTTGAATAAAGGTGGATACCATGTAATTAAATTCTCGTTAAATAAAATACAGACAACAGACAAACATCGGATTCCTTTCCATGAATATTATTACTTTGTAACTAATAATGACTTTTTAACAAAAATGTTTTGAAGCATCTAATGTGAAATGAGTCGTTTGGAATTCTTTAAGGTTTTGAAGAAAGTACACAATGTATTTCAATTTGTATTTATATTAAATTTAAATAACTCAACATTATCTTTGTTTTGATTGAGAGACGACTCTTTTAGCTTTGTGTTAAACTTGTACTATAATGTTGAAAATTGTATAATAATTTAATAATTGCCGTGTTTTTTTTCACTACTCAGTAGCCAGCACAGTAATCAAGTGCGAATTACACGCTCCAACTCCAACTCACTTTATCTGTCAAATCAATTTCTATGGCAATTGTTACATACACTGTCGCAAATTGGACCTGAGAGTTGCGCCTCGTGTTACACAAAATTAGCAAGTAACCTAAGGCCTGAGCCACGCAGTAAACGGCTGAGCGGCTAGCAGCTGAGTGGCAGCTCTAAGCGACGTATGGCTAGGCATCTGAGGCTCAGATGCCTAGCCATACGTGTTCCCAGGTTGAGGGGAAAATCACCATGCTTGCCCATTTTTTTCAGCTAAAGGGGAAAAAAAGGGGATGGGAATAATTAAGGGGAAAAAATCCAAAGGGGAAAACTGCTTAAAACTTTAATGAAAACCAAACATTTCTTCGAAATTGTCAATAAAACCAAGCCTTAGAATTTTATACACAAGAATATTGTCCATGCAACGCTTGAAAAATTCAAAATATGTACCATACCATAAAAATCACCGTCCAAAAAATTTTGCAATTTACTCTCTTTTCTTGTTTCCGTGAATCTGTGTAACTCCATATCAATGCTAATGTATTGGTTCACCCCATCTGAAATGCATTGAGAAACCTACACATTCGCATTGATGTGGATATTTTATCAAATTTAATTTTTTGGGTCGAAAGAGAGCAAAATGCCTTGAGTTGCGACTCTAGGTATACCTTCTCTGTGATATGTACGTTCTAGAAGTTTTTGCAAACTGACATTTGGTTTTGGATGGTTGTCTCTGCGTATGGTTATCAAAAGACTTATTGAGCAATACCAAGCTTTACTATTGCAGTTTTTGGAAAGCTATCTGGAAGATTCTATTAACAAAATTCAGTGTGAAAAAATATACAGGGTTCTTTAAAAACCAACAACGGTCTTACATTTAGAATTTTTAGATTTCTTCTTACCGGTTTTTTACGAAACTGAATCTTGAAATGCAATCGGGAGACGTTAAAATTCATATTTTATTTGACCGCGTTGAACTGACAATTAAGACACTTGCTGATTGTTTTTTTTTTTTTTTAAAGCGAATGTTTAAAATTGCTTTTACTAATGCAGAGAATTTAAAAAATCTATATCTTGGCTTGGCCCCCAAACTTCCCTTAAATTAGAATCTTCTGGTCTTACCGATGAAAAAATAAATGTTAAGGTTAATTGTAGAAATTTTTTAATAAAGGCATTTGAAGAAATTATAAAACGTTTCGATTTTTTATCTGGACAAGGAGGACTATATAAACTTTTAAAATTTGAAAGTCCGCTTTCTCTCAAAAACAAAAATGTTAAATCTTTTTGTCATCACTTTTTTCGGGGAAAATTAGGGATTTTTTTTTTTCGTTCAAGGGGAAAAATAAGTGTTTTGGTGTCAGAAAAGGGGGATTTTGTTTTTGAACACCTGGGAACACTCTGAGCGATTTGAGCGAGCATTTTGAGCGATTAGTAGTTAAAATGCCGTTGTCAAGAACAGTTCGCCGTATTTAACTATCGGAAAATCGTTTTTATGTGTTCAAATTACTTAAACGTATAGAAAAAAGAAGACGATTTGGTGTTCATCCGATTAACAAATTAAGATCGGAGTTTGGAGAATTTAATCATTTATTTTTGAATCTACCTAAATTTCCAGATAGATTCTGGCAATATCTACGTTTGTCTATTGAATAATTTGATTTGATGTTTGAAAAAGTGCGTCCTTTATCCACCTTTATTTCTTGCCGCTCCAGAACAATTAAAACAGGTTTGGTTGTTGAGCGGCACCGCTTAGAGGCTCAGAATTTTGTTTCGCCGCTCGCTCATAGCGTGGCCGCTTCTATGTGATTTCATATGTTTTATATTTTCTTTCCGCTCAGTCGCTTACTGCGTGGCTGAGGCCTAAGAGAGTTCATAACTCAGATAAGCTCAGATCATTAGATTTGAGTAGCAAAACACTTCTTCTTAACACCAACAGCGCTGTCTTCAGTGATTGAAAGTTCTATCTCCGACACAACTGTCATTTTTTCACTGGCCTTTTTATCGACTGCAATCCATATTGTTGTTGTTTGTCAAGGGAAATTTTGTTGTGCTAATAACGTTTAATAACAGATGGTCAGACTATGGCTCTTTTGGTTGTTTTCATACTTGTCTTTTGTGTGGCATAAAGTTTAATTAAAGTCCGCAATTAAAGAACAAACTACGGAATGCATATGCCACTGACAAGAACGAGCAGTGTTGAAAACAGACAGAATGCGACAAAACGTCTTTTAGTCTTTCGACAAAAAAAAAAACGTGTCTTGTCTTTGTCGACTTCAGTATGTGTTGCTCCTATGCAACCTATACAAATGACACGTTTTTTATCCATGTCTGTTTTATTGTTTTGTTCACCGTGGTGTATAATTTTAGGTTAAAAACACACCAAATCAGACAAAACTTTTGGTCTGTATTTCCCGGACACAAGTCCATTGCTCTTATGAGGCAACACACGCCGAAACCGACACGACACGATAAAAAGTTTTGTGCGCTCGTCGGTTGCGGTTACATGCAGTTGTTGTTGTACATACCGAAGCTGAAAAAGACAAGACATTTTGTCTTTTTCAGCCTCGGTGTGGGTAGGAATCCGACATAATTTTTTTTTCGAAAGACAAAAAGACGTTTTGTTGGCTTCGGTCTGTTTTCAACCTTAGGTCCTGACATTTCGTCTCCGATTTTTGTTGCTTTCGGTGTGTTTTGCTCCTATACAACCTCTTGTATTTACTGCAACCGACAAGGGAACAGAACTTTTCGAACGTGTCGTGTCGGTTTCGGTGTGTTTTGCCTCATAAGAACAATGGACTTGTGTCCGGGGAATACAGAGCAAACGTTTTGTTGGATATAGTGAATTTTTAACTTTAGTTTTGTTCTTGAATGTATCACACGGTTCTTTTGGTTGTTTTCATACTTTTCTTGTCTCTTGTCTTGTCTCTTAATAATATTCACCTGTGAACCACATATTACCAAAAAAAATGTCCATTTTTAATGTTGCCATTTGACTCGCACTGTCAAAAAGTTATCAGATCTCATGTAGAGCTTAGCTAACTTCACAAACTCTACACCTTAGTCAAAATATGTGGCTTGACATTCTATGGCAAGTAATTACATTACAACATTCGTAAGAAGTTTTAAATTCGAGATTATGACGTAGTGTGTAACCGTTATTCCTGTTTTTTTTTTTTTTTTTTGCAAAAATTGTAAAATGTCAATATTCTTGATTTTCCCAATATTTGTGTGCATTTCTAAAGTTTTTTTAAGCACAGGGTCATGTTTGGACTTTTATTTTTTGAATAAGGTTCCTCAAAAAATAAATGTAAGGTAGTGTGTTTCGCTAGGAGTTTTTTTTTCTCAAGATATCTATTATCTTTTAGCTACAGTATACTTAGTACAGCTACAGAATAATTAGTACTAAAAAATTGCTCTATAGAAATCATTTAAAGCGCTTTAAATATGCTTTAAAAAATTTCTAAATAGCCAAAAAAAAAAATAAAAATTCTTATATAAGAAAAAAAGTGTATTGACTTGTCAACAAAAAAACAGGGGTCAAACATCTATAGAGACAAATAAAAGAACAATCAAAAACAAAAACATACATAAATAAATAAATACAAAAAGAAAAAAAAAATGAAAATATAAACCAGAAAAATAAAAAAATAATATTTGCTAAAATTTTTGTTGCAATAAGGGAAAAAAGTTTTACTTGAATTTTTTTCTCTGTACACATTTTTGTACATTGAAATATGTTCTTGTTTCAACGTCATGTCCCAGTTTACTACGAATAAATTCTGTCCTTATAACAATTTGAGCCTTCTATTTTTTTTTAAATACCGATTAATTTTTTGCATATTGCAGTCGACGGTATACATTTTAACATTGGCATCATTCAATATTTTTATGTTAGCTGAATGCTAAAGGCCGCTTGTTTCCAGTGCAATAAATTCGATAAAAATGTATGATTGGATGATAGAAATATCAATATCAAGTCACGTTTAATGGCACTTCATTTTCCAGCTGATTCCTCTTCATGTTCTGCTTCGAAAACGCTTTTTATTTTTTTTTTTAACACTGCTTTTTTCCCAGATGCCCAACGAGTTGTAATCGTAAAAATAATTAGAAGTTTATAAAAAAATTAAAATTTGAAAATGTACATCGTAAATACATTTAATTCTAAAAATTTAAATGCCAAACAAATTTAAATCTTATTCCTGATTTATTGATTTTTTTTTTTTTGAAAATCGTCGGAGCCGTTTTTTTTTTTAAGTAATTTTTTAAATATAAAATTTTTCAAAAATGTCTTAAAATTAATTTGGGTATGCAGTTTACAAGACCATGATAATATACATATTATATGTACTTTAATTTGGATTTTTTAAATTGATCCGTTTTTGAGATACAGAATTTTGAAAAAAAAGTTAAAAATATGTGAATACAAAATAATATTTGAACAATATATACATACTTTCAGAAAAAAACTTGAGCTGATCGGACTTTCATTTTTCGAGCAAATCTAATAACAAAAAAACGGTTCTATGGGAGGTACCGTTTTGGAGCAATACAATAAAAAAATAAAACTCGAGGATGTTTTTAAAAAATCGTAGGAGACGTCTTGGAGAAAATTGAATTTTTTTGTTTTTGGCCAAAAAATCGTATGGTGGCTACCCTAAATTTTGATCTTAAAACAAAAATAAAAAAACTGGGATATGAGTTTTTGCTCGCACCTCTTATTTTCAAATTTAAAGTCAATCGGACCAGTATTTAAGGCTGTAGATGCCTGTAAACTTTCCGACAGACAGACAGACGGAATCACCGGACCCACTTTTTTCGACTTCTCTATCATCGTAATGTCATATCTCATCCTCATCTCAAATTTTTTTTTTACGAATTCAATACTTGCCATATATTCTATATGTCGCAAGTAAAAATATATTCCAACGTTTGAAACAAAAATTGCAAATAGTAGGTCCGTTCGTTTACTTCCTAAAACTGCCCAAGACTGCCATATTCTCCCACTTTTTCGTTCTTTTACTGCCACTTATTGTAAAATCTGTCATTTTTCAAGGAGAAAAATATTTCCCCTATCTGCCGATTTTAGACACAAACATTTCTTGTGGCGATTGTGTAAGTTGTCAATTTTTGTTTTTCTATTATGTTTGACATTTCATCGTGTTCATGTTTTGTGCACTTGCTCCCAAAAAAGGTGACGTTTAAAAAGTGGAAGAATTTTGTGTTCAACGCGTTCTTTTACTTTTGTGCACATTTATTCTTTTCTGAGAAATTTATCCCCACTCCTCGATATTTGACAGTTTTTACACAAACTGCCCAAAAAGTAAAAGAACGGACCTCATGATGAAATATGCATTTTAAAGCAAAATATGCATTTATAACAAAACATACTAAAGTGCTCTAACTTATGGTCCAAAATGACAAAATAGGTACTTTTTTTCATGAAACGTATTTCTATCTTGTCATTTGTCAATTGCCAAATTCGACGTTCCAAAAAAAAAAAAAGAAAAAAACATGCTCGAGCATATTTTTTGTTGCCATATTAATATTAGATACATATTAGATCCGTTCGCTTACTTTCTGCACTAAAATTCGTAAGACGAGACATTTTAAGAAGTGGGGGTATAAAATTCTCTCACAGAAAAACAAAACTACAAAAAAGTGAGCGAACTGGAAAACAACTAGTTTTGCCAACAATTTAATTTTCAAGGTTTTTTGTATGAAAAATTGAAGCTTAGAATTTGAATTTATTTATTTATTTGCTATTTTCAAACAAATTTGACACTTTTCACAAATCAGCCCAAAGAAATTTCATGGGCTAAAATTCGTAGGTTAGGGAAATATTTTACTCTCGTCAGCGCTCTCTTTTACGAAAAAATACCAAATTTTTGAGTAAATTTCGTAATTTTTCGTAAAATTGGACTGTTGAAGGAGGGTACGCGAACGGACCTAATATTTTCATATTAATTGAAGTGTCAAAAACCAAGCTGATAGGTACCGGCAAAAATAGATCGTGGTTACTCTGACTTTTACATTTAATTTGTTTAGTGGAAACAATTTGAATCTATAGGTAACACAGGCTTTCCTTAATTAATATAAAAGCACAGGCCACAGAAATTGATACATAAAATATTTTCCCTAAAGAAAAGAGAAACAGAAATGTTGCGAATTTTATAGTTTACGAGAAATAAAAGTCAAATGAAATGAAAAGGTGACTTTGGGAACCCTTACTTTTATGGTGGGTTCGATTTCCTTTTTTTAAAACCCCTTAAAAATTTGATTTTTTTACAGTGAGCTAGGCACCTCTATAGAACAGCTTTAAAATGATACCGCGAGGAAAGCCCGGAAAATTGGTTAAAAATTGTTTTTAATTCTCCGATTTGGTCCTTTTTATTATTTTGTTATTTCTGCAAAAATTGCAGAAAAATCAAACAATATTTTTTTCAAATAAATTTTCCTTTATTTATATTTTTAACAATTTTTAAAGTTTGCGCTTTTCACCGAAATGCAACCTCGGAAAATGTATAACAAAAAATGTTTTTTTTTTTTGTTCCATACTTTCGAACTGTATCATAAGTTATTATCATTACTCTACATCCAGCGCTCGATGTAGGATATTTTGTAACCGACTTATTTTGGCTACATTTCTGTTTACTGAATTTTCACTATCAGCTTTGTGTAGCAAACAGAAAGTGTATGCTTTTTTCAAAAGTCGCGCGTTTTTTTTTCACTATAAACTAGAGTTCTCTTCAAAATCAATGAATTTTTTTTTAAAGAAAACAGCTTTGTGTAGCAAACAGAAAGTATATACGCGGGCTTCCCCGCTAAAGGATTTTTACCCTCGGTGTAGAATGCACGACTCTGGCTACGTGCTCGCCACAAGCGGCTCGACAACGACTGGGTATATATTCAAAAATCTTAACATTCATTGATTTTAATACACCCTCAAGAAATAACATTTTGCTTTGAAAACTTAGGAAAATAACAAAAATTTCCCACAAGGACCAATAATACACAAACTATACGAGCACTTAACAGAAGAAAATTATACACATTAGACCAGTTCCACCTAACAAAATCTCACTGAGATCTCTCAATGTCACTTTGACTGAGGCAAAATCATTTGGTGGAATATAATTCTCAGTTCTCGTTGAGATAAAATGGTTACCTTACTAATTGTTGTTGTACATATGTCAGTCACGTCAAAATAGCTGAGTTAAATCGAATCCAAAATAATTTCATCCCAGAGATCTCAGAAAAAAACCTCAGTTCTCAGCTGAGATTTTTTGTTCCACCTAAAAAATCTCTAAGATCTCAGTGAGATGTTGTTAGGTGGAACTGGCCTATTGCTATGTGTTTGTGTTAGGAAGAACTGTCAAAATACATCCACCGTGTTCTTTTCCTCGTATTTTCGCATGAAAAATAGCAATTATAAAAATTAGTTAAAAATAGAAAGAAGTGAATCCTCACCTCAAATTATTTATATTTGTTTATTAAATACATTTTTCTTTCAAATAATAGTTTTTTTTTTTGTCAAAATTCAGTTTTAGAAAATAGAAATCTGAGCCTAGATACTTTCAAATATTTTCTTGCAAATTGTTTAAATCGGTTTTTTGTATCGCTCTGTAACGTATTTGTTAGGTAGAAAATCTGGGGATCTGAAAGTCTTAGACTAGGGAACAGTATAAAAGATCATGGTTGAAATCTAATGTGAGTCCCAACTGATTATGTCCAACAATTTGATTTCTTGATTTGACAAGGAACATTATCTAAAAGCGATGGATTCTGATTTGATTGAAAGCATGTTGGCATTATTTTGTTGACGACTTCAAGCCCAATCAAATCACAAAGATTAACATTCAAATCTCCTCCAATCAAGATTCTATTAAATAAAAGTGTTAAAAAGAGCGAAAATGTAAATATTTTCTATTAATGGCAGAAGTTGCTGAATAAAACTCAACAAACAAACAAACAAACAAACAAAAATACCGTGCTTAATCTAATTAAGGTATCTTCTAGCTCTGCTGCTAGATGAACTGCTTTTTTTCTAGCAATTGTAGCTCAAAATTATTCTAATAAAGTTTAAAATGAATCATAAAATATGGTCTCATAAAGGTCCTACACAATTTCTTTGTTTATCAATTGAAGGGTGAAAGCACTTTTTTTTATTCAAATTCAAACTATCCTTAAATCTGCAACTTGAACTCTAGAGCAAATAATTAAGCCCCAAACAAAGGCTTCCATGAAAAAAAAAATTAAATTCCCCCAAACCAGAAATTCTATGTAAATTAGCCCGCATAATTCTCATCAACATTGCCTACACTCGTTTAAACATTATTTGACAGTTTGTTCTTTGTATAGAAAATACCAGTTAATTTAGGAACTCATTCATACACAATTCGTACATAATACGCCTTTTGTTAGGTTAGTTAAATTGTAGCCCCTCTCCTCTAATAATAATAATTAATTCGTACGTTCATGTCAATTTTTAACTAATTTACTTCAAATAATAATTTATGTCTCTACAGAATGTTCACCAAGAGAACAAGAACAAGGTAAAAACAAAACAAATGTTAAAAAAGAATAAACACAAATAAAAAAAAAAACGAGAAAAATCTATGAATTGACCTACTTGTGGAAAAGATCCCAGACAGGTGTATTTTGCTATTGAAGTCGTTAATTAACGAATTCATTAATTTATTTATTTTTCTATTATTTAAATATCCGTTGGAGAACTCCTTTTTGTTGTATTTTAGTTTGTTGTAATTTTTATCCAAATCGTGAATTTAAATTATTGTAATCCTTTAATTGTCAATTTTAATATCCAAAACAAAAAACGTTGTTAACAGCTGAAAATAATTTTATTGTTAAAAAAAAACGAAAATGGAAAGGGGAATTTGCTTCACAAGTCAGGTTTTGAGGGGGTAAGGAGGTAAGGTAGCACAAACACTCTTGGGGAGGGCTTTGAACCCAATTGCACTCGATTAAAGCCACTATCTTTTCTATCTTCCTTTTTGTTTAAATAGCTTGAGAGCTAGGCAAGGTAAGGTACACCGTGTGCACTCTTTTGTAATTTCAACACATTCACCAGAGATGACACAAAAAAAAGTCCACGAGGCGGAGACACTACACTATATCAAATTATGGTTTCAAAATAGACAAAAAATCAGAGACATTAAACTCTTTAAAGTGAGCTCTAATGTGCTGGCTGATAACCCTTCACTGCACTCTGCACTTTGTGTGTTTGTATTTATGTATCAGCTTCCACTTCAAGCCTATCAAAAAAAAAAAAAAAAGAAAAAACTGGTAGATATTTATGTTGGTATGTATGCAAAATGTAGGTATTCAATAGCGAGCGGCCGACGAACGAACCGATCTGCCTTCACTTTAACACAATTTTCTCCGTTAGTTTTTTTTTCTGTTGTGTTTCGGTTTTAATATTTCCTTTTGTGACGGTTTTTATTATTTATTCTTTTTTCACAATCTTCTATCTTCCAGTTTACACGTTACACCATACGACAAACGTTACGTACACTGTACAGATATGAATGTATCTGACTGAGGCAAAGGCAAACCAAACCAACTGAGATTCGAGCCGACCGACAACGGGAACGACAAGCGACAAGGCGACTACGAAAACGACGAATACGACTAAAAAAACCGGAGTAAAGATAGAAACACAAAATTACATTTTATTAGAACAGTGTGTAGTGGAGAAGACGAAGACAATAAAAAAAATTGTACACAATAATAATTTTATTAATCATAATTGGGTTTTTTTTTTGGACGTGGGTAGGCATGGCATGTGTATACATATCATTCTTTACAACATGGTTTAATTATTAAAATCCATTGCTTTGGGATCTTCCAATAAATATCCATATCCATCCACTGAAGAACAAAACCAACCAACCAACAACCATCCAGTGCCAGTTGCCAGTCAGTTTGAGTTAATTCAACCATCCACCTTCGTTCCTTTCTCAAAAAAAGAAAAAAACTGCACAAGAAACATAAAAAAAAACCACACAACAGAACACGCAAAAATTTCAGTATAAAAAAAAAAAAAACAACACAAAACTGGTTTATTTCTTGGAACAAGAACAAGGGACTGATTCGTTTCCTAGCGGCCGCGCTCCCCGATACGTCGATTATTTTTCAGTTCAATTGGATTTGGATTTAATTTTTTAACATGGATATGGCAGATTTATTTGAAAACTACCTTTTTCTATATAGACACGATTCAGGGAAATAATTCACATACGCACAGACGAGCACCAACGACAAACTTCGACCGGAGTACACGATGAACTAAATCCGTTGGAAGCGAACGGATAAACTTTTGGTCAATTTTACAAATTTTCATCATTTGGTTTGATTCTTTTTTCGTGGGGGTTTATTTTTTTGGTTTTCCTTTTTGCGTTGGCTTTGGAGTTATTTGAAAATTAAGAGAAAAGAGAGTGTATTCAGCTGACAGCTGGTTGTATCGATTTAGTTTCGGTATGTTTCGAGCGATATGGTTTGATGGTGTTTGTTTGTTTTTTCTTGTGCAATTTTGTTTAGTTTATCATTTTTGTATGGTTTATTGACTTTTTTGGGAACTAGAGATATCATTTTATCTATTGGTCAATATTTATTTAATTATCAAGACTTCAGGGTGTCCTCATGGTTAAAAATAAATAGTTTACGAAAGTGTTGGACTTGATAAGAAATAATGGTGTTTGGTAAGCGGAGACGAGAACGACGACGAAGCATGTTTGATGTTTGAAGGTATTTCTTCTCTTCTCGGTATTTCTTAAGTTCGATTAGTTCCAGCTGTGGTGGGGTAAATTGAATTTAAATTCTTTTTTCTACACTTTTTCGGAGTTGAATTAAAAAAAAAAAGCAAGAATTTCCCGGCTTCGGGTTCGGATAAATATATAAGAATGAAAGATGAACTAGTATTTGAGGGGTTGAGGGTTGAGGCTTGAGGAAACGCCAATAGACTTACGATCAGTGTTACCGCGGGGACACTATAGTGCCAAAAGGGACTCATTTTTTTTAACTTGATTCAGGGACTCACAAATTTTAGATTTGGCTCATTTTTTACGAATATAAGTTACCTCTTATTAAAAATCACTCATCTTTACTCTGAAGTCAATGTTAATTAACATTTTCTAAAACTTGGTTCCATTTTGTAAAGAAAGTTAATTTCGAGAAGAATGCATAGTGTAAACGTAGCTTGAACTCTGTTTCAGCATTCAAACATTTTCTTTGATTCACTCCCAAGTAGCAATTTATCTTGTATAAGGTCAAAATTTCTGAAAATCGGAAGCATTAGCTTTCATAGTATTATTTTAAGGCTTCCTCATGCACGAATTATTTTTTTAAGACCTATGGCACAAATTTATAGTCAGATAAAGCAGGCTTTAAAATTATTTTAGTTGATACTAAGCAGATACTATAGTTTTTGACAATTATTATAGTCGAAATAAAACCAACTTTAAAGTTAGTAGCTGGTGCTAAAGTCAATATCGACTTCAAGGTTCTGTTCTGTGCTGTAGCGTAAAATTATAAAACGATTTCAGATAGTTTTTTCGAAGATTTCAATATTTTTAATGATTATGAGCTTAATCGAAAACCGAAAGTGTATAAGAACCGGGCAAATCCTTTTGATGACCTCGACAAAGACGAATTTTACTTTCGATGTATGTTTTATAAGATTGAGAACCTTCATATTGAAGAAGAAGAACCTTTAACATATCGTGGGCTTCCTACACCTGCATCCTTACAATTCTATGGTAGTGAAAGTTGCTTTTTGACCAATTGCCTTAACGTTCCCTATTCATCATGGCTCCAATTAGACTCCCTTTCATGCTTTAAAAAAATATATTTATAAATATTTCCTATGTTATTTTTTTTAATAAATAACTTTCCCAAATTAATTTTTTTAATAACACAGAATTTTCACGGTTTCAATTCTGATTTCTTCTACAAAATTCTCTGTTTTACACAGTTTAAAACAATCGCTCTTAAACTGTGTTTGATTTCCCCAACTGTAATATTTTGGGTTTGTTCGACTAAAATGTACTGTGGGTGCGAGCTAAGGCTTACACTAGTTACAAGCAGGTTACAAAATGTCTATAAGTTGAAATAAAATTAGTAGCTGGTTTTAAATTTAAAATGGTTTTAACTAGTATCTACTAAAGTAACTTAATATGAGCTGACTATAAATTTGCGCTATTGTTTTTTTACTTATAATAGTCTTCAATTGTATAACACGTACAACACATCCTGGTGCAGATTAAAACAAACTGCTTCCACAAGATTGATTTACCGAAGTGTCAGGAGGCTTTATACTGCTTTCTCGTGAAAGCGAAGCAAAAATAGATAAGACCTTTTTTTGGCTTACTAATAACAGTCTGCAATTATTTAACACGAATAATATCTTCTTTTGCAAATTATAACAAACGAAATTTCAAACCTGTCACTTCGCATATCAAGTTGTTGTTAAAGCCTTACTCGCAGTTCTTGTAAGAAGCTATTGCTTCTTTAAATTAATTGGTATTAGATCTTGTAGAGATTTCATACTATTACTTCCTTAAATAAATTGATATAAGGTCTTGTCATCATTGATTTAAAGAATCAATAGCTTTCATAACTTGCGCCAAGCGTATTTGTAAAAGGTTTCATAAGCAAGATACAAATCAAGAAATAGCTTCGCTAAGGCCTTATAGAAGTTAACTTGTTAGTTGCGCTCAAAGCGCCCTTATGAGCCCAAACAAAAAAATCCAAACCATATGATTGTGAATTGCAACTTCATATTCTTTTATTAGGTCAGTTCCACCTAACAACATCTCACTGAGATCTCAATGTCACTTTGACTGAGGCAAAATCATTTGGTGGAACAAAATTCTCAGTTGTCATTGAGATGAAATGGTTACCTTACAAATTGTTGTTATGCATAATTATGTCAGTAACGTCAAAATAGCTGAGTGAGAAATCGAATCCAAAAAATTTTCATCTCAGAAATCTCAGAAAAAAATCTTAATTCTCAGCTGAGATTTTTTGTTCCACCTTAAAAATCTCTGAGATCTCTGATATCTCAGTGAGATTTTGTTAGGTGGAACTGGCCTATTGTCTCTGTCTCTTTGTCATGGTTTTTTTTTATGATAATAGTTTTGTTTATGTTTATTTATTATTAGTGTCACCTTATGTTAATAATTATATGTATTATTAAAATGAACTCTAAAAGAAAACAGAAGGGGACTCATTTTTTTTCAAAAGGACTCATTTTTTCAATCTCTGGGACTCATTAAAATTTGAGCCCGCGGTAACACTGCTTACGATACGAGCAAGGAGAAATTAAGAGTATTTTTCTCTTATCATTATTTCCCAGGAGCCAGGCCAGGTGCCAGGACCCAGGAGTAATAAAGAACAAAAAAAAAAAAAACGATTGCACTTTCAAATTTGGACACAAGATTTATTGCAATTGCCCAATCAAGCCAATCCATGTCATCTCAAATTTCAAACACGATAAGCATACACAAAATTGGAATTAATGGCAGTTCATTTTTCATTTAAATACATAGTTGCAATTGCAATATTGTAAACTGCAATCCCTGCAATCCATTGGAAGTCTTTATCTCTTGGAAAGAATGAAGGGAATTCGAATGATCGAAATCGAATATCGAAGATCGAACTCGATTTTTATGTTTTGTTTATTTCTTTTCTTCTTTGTCTTCTTTTCTGTTTATTTTTGTTTGCTGTTTGCTTTTTAACTCATTTCAGCTTTGATTTTGATCACATCCATATCCAGTGTTGCCATATTGAGGGATTTATCCCTTTTTTTAGGGATTAATGAAGCTAAATGGGGTAAAGGGATTTTTTTAACCTCGTAGAATAAATAAGAGGATTTTTCATTAATGCAATATTTGTCCATTTTGTATTTTCAACAGATTTATGCGGAATTTGGATTTTCATCATTTGTTTTCCAACAAAATTCCTCATCCCTACTTGGCTTTTCGTCTTTGGTCAAAATGAGTTGCTTATGTATGGTGGCGTAAGCCTTGACGTGGCGGAGCGACGGTAACTACTACTATGAAGCTTAGAGCTATGCGATCGCGAAACTTGTTTTCGCAGAAGGGCCTCCCATGGTCGACAGGTCGAAGCGGAATAGGCTGTTACTACCAATTACCCCACAACGAAGGAGTGTTCCCACCAAGGCACTCACACCCAGGGACGGCAGCGAATGAATTTCTTCTTTAGAATCAACGGTGGCGTCTCCAGTTCCAGTTAGGCCGAAGTACTTGGTGAACACCATTACGGGCTACTTCGACTTATTTTTAGCCCTGGCCGTAAAAGGAGCGGTTTTTTCCGGCTCTTGCACTTGGAGTCACATCAAGTGCCTGGTACTCCAGGTTGGAGGTTGTGCGTTGGGGTGACTTCCCAACCACGTAGAAAAGAACCGAGTTAAGAAGCAACAACAGGCCTCGGAAACGGACGGATACACTGATGACGACCAAAGCAAATGTATAAAGGACAACGAATTTCGGATATGCACGTGGAATGTTAGGTCCCTTAATAGACCGCGTGCTGCCGAACAGTTAGCGGAGACCCTCAATTGCTACAAAGCAGATATAACTGCTATCCAGGAAATGCGATGGGATGGACCGGGCAAAAGGAGGATGAAAAACTGCAACATCTACTATGGTAATTGTTACCGAGAGCAACAACAGGGACTCTTTGGATGCGGATTCGTCGTGGAAAGCAGACTCAGGCATAAAGTCTCGAGCTTCAAATGCGTGAGCGAACGCATCACGACAATCCGAATCAAGGCTAAATTCGGCAACATTAGCCTAATATGTGTACATGCCCCTACAGAAGAGAAAAAGGACGACACCAAAGACGAGTTCTACGAGCTCCTTGACAAAACCTAGGAGCAATGTCCTAGTTATGTCCTCGGCGATTTTAGCGCAAAGCTGGGAATAGAGGACATCTTTGGTGGAACAGTCGGAAAGCACAGCCTGCACGACACCACTTCCGATAACGGATTCAGGGATTTGGAAAGACCATTTCTGTAGAATGTATAACAGCGACGACGAGCAAAACACCGCCGTCAGACAGGAGCCTTTCATCAGACACGATGATAGTCAACAATTCCGTGACCCCGACCTTGAAGAGAAGAACAAAGCTGCTGGAACAGATGGTCTAGCTGCTGAGCTGTTCAAAACAGCAGGCGAAGAGCTAGATAGGACCATGCAGCAAATAATCTGTAAGATATGGTCAGAGGAATGCATGCCCGATGAATCGAACCTCAGTATTGTTTGCCCGATCCTGAAAAAGGGAGATCGCCTAAACTGCGCCAACTATAGAAGAATAAGTCTACTAAACATCGCCTACAAGATTATCTCTGCCGTATTATGTGAACGTCTGAAGCCTTTCGTCAACAATCTGCTTGGTCCTTATCAATTTGGCTTCAGGCCAGGAAAGTCAACCATCGACCAAATTTAAAAGCTGCGGCAGATCCTGGAAAAGACCTATGAACTCCAAATCCATACCCGTCACCTTTTAATCGATTTTAAGGCCGCGTATGACAGCATCTGTGAAGGGATCACACTAGCGACCACTTCATAATACATTTTATTCCGGTCATTGATCCACATTATGCTTCACAATAGCCAACCTCTATTTTAAGGCACTCGCATTTATTTCCCATTTCGAATAGTGTACTCGTATTTCGTTCAAGGTCATGAGTATCAACCTCATGCACTAAAATATTAAGTAATAATTTCAATGCCACTGACGACGACGGGACGCGACGCTTCAGATTACTCTGGTCAAGTGTATCTAGCTACTCACTAAGGTTCAATGCACTGCATGCTGTGTAGTGCATATGGCTATGGATGTATTTGGATACATTTGAGCATTGTATTAGAAGGGCTATGCATCGACTATTAATTTGATGACATAGCAAATATGCTGCCTGGTTCCGTTGTTCGTTAATTTCCAACAGAGTTCGGAATACAGAATATTTCTATAATATGTATATCTCATATAGGCTTAAGATGTTAGTGTGTAAGTTGATTATTTTGTATAAATAGCTTAAGTTTAACTGAATAAATGCACTTGCAGTTTGGAAGTAGAACAGAACACTTTGGCTCCTCAGCCTTGTTTATATTTCAAATTGGAACAGATAGGCTTCCTAGCCATCATCAATATCCCCAACAGCTTTGTAGGAGAGGTAGATTTAGAGATCATTACACATCTACAGACAGAGTTTGGAAGGAAGTTCCACATTCGTTTAGTTCGGCCAAAGAACGATTTTCTATACTTGAATGTACGTCAGAAGTTGGGCTCGAGGGTAAACTAATGGGAATTCCTAGAAGCGCGAGTATTGCGGGCGAATTGTTTAATGGGAGGAATGCATCTGGTTATTTCACTTGAGCACTTACCGTTAAAGTAGCGATAAAATCGAGAGTGAAACACGAAACCTTACGACGGTGGTCCAACGAGGGGAATTAGTTTGTTATGTCTCTGTCACCAATCATTCTTAGAGCTCTTTTTTTATATATCTCGTCCAAGAAGCTTAAGTATGTAGCTGGAGCACTAGCCCATAGATGAGAATTGTACTCAAGCTTTGGACAAGCAAACATTTAACAAATAATTAACACATTCTGGAAGTACGCATGTAACTAGCTGACCAGGCTTTCTTCGTTCTCATATATAGTCGAGTCGGATAGAAGGAAGGTAACGAAGCAACCCCAATTAGTTTTGATATATGTATGTATATACTACATATTTACACCCTATGCAGAGAAGAAACCCTGAGAAAGCAGTTCAAGAGGCGATAGCATACGACGTTCCAACGCAATCGCGAAGAAGAGGCCGACCCAAAAACTCATGGAGAAGACAAATGCAACGACAACGGCATCCAGCAGGCCTTAGACATGGAACAATTCAAAACCGGGAGGCCTCCCGACGTTTCTTTGGTCAACCCGGATAACCCAACTTGTGGAGCCTAAATGTGAAGCAGTAAAGTGTGATCCCCATCCCATCCGAGATCATGATTGTCATCGAAAATAGAGAAGAAGAAGGAGAAGTCGTTTGAGCACTCCTCTATTTGGCTTTTATTTACTGCCGTGAAC
>CAKKXW010000004.1:40718053-40852144 GCA_920937365.1 Sphaerophoria rueppellii
GTTGGCTACAAATTGAAGAAAGAAACCAGTCGTGCACGAACACAAGGATATTCCCTGGTTTTTAAGTCTATAACTAAAGATGTTTTGGGACCAAATTGAGGCATGTTAATTATGACCGGCTTGTCTGCAATTGACACCCATATTTTCTTTTTGTTTGTTCAGAACTTACCGAAAGAATCGATAAATAACATCAAGTTTGCTGAGCGGCATGTTCGTCCACGTTGTCCCAGCGAATTCGATTCGATTTCCTTAAATGTGCTAAAAATCTATTTTGAAAGAAAGTGATGAGTAAAAAGTAAATTTTGTAGATAACAATCGCGATGTATGTAACTTCTTATTTTAAAGACAGAGTTTCAAAAGAGTTTACGAAGAAAGCCATTCAAGACTTGTTTGTTTTTCTTTTATACCCACAGTTAACGTCTGTTCGGCCAGTATTAATTGTACGGAGTTAAACCAGGGTTTTGTAGAAATCAATATCTGAATTTTTGGTCCCTTATAGGAACACAAGCACGTGCTGACCAAAGAAAGAAGTTAAACATCGGTTGCTTTAGCACCCCGGAGAATACCAGAGACTCAGTGAGCGCTTGAGTGAGTGACTCTCCGATGTACACCCAAATGTCATAGACGTCAAAACCCTAAGGAACTGCTAACTAGTATCTCGACATAATTAAAAATGTAGCCGAAACCTGTCTGTTCAACTTGTCGCGCACGCCAATGATATTGATATAATGGGAAGAACGAAGCGTGATGTCAATGGCGCCTTTGTGAGAATTGATACAGAATCGGCAAAAATGGGTTTAGCGGTTAATGAGGGAAAAACGAAGTATATGCTGTCTTCGAGGAAAGACACCCAACACCGACGGCTCGGACAGACGTCACAATAAACGCATACAACTTCGAGGTAGTAGAGGAGTTTGTCTACCCAGGCTCCGCTATTAACACCAGCGCTGAGATCGAACGAAGAATAACTCTTTCTAATCGCTGTTTCTTTTGGCTAAGAAAGCAATTGAGTAGAAAAGCCCTCTCTCGATCAACTTATTTAAAACTGTATACCACCCTCATCGTCCCAGTCCTGCTGTATGGTGTAGAAGCATGGACCTTGACAAAATCGGATGAATCTGGTTAGGCTGTTTTGATAGGAAAGTTCTTCGGGTCATCTAAAGCCCTTGTGCATTGATGGGAAATGGCGAAGAAGATACAACAGAAAACTTTACGGGTTGTATAACGACATGGACCTAGCCAGAAGGGTCAAGGTCCAGAGGGGCTCAGATGGCTCGGTCATTTAGAGCCAATGGACACCAATGCTTAGGCCCGGAAAGCCTTCCAAACTATTCCCTAGATACATAGAAGGAGAGGAAGACCGCGACTCAGGTGAAATAGAAGAGGACCTCAATCAACTTGGAGTGCAAAACTGGAGACAGCTAGCTAGGGACCGAGCTGGCTGGCGGAGACTGTTGGTTGAGGCGCAAGTCAACACCGGACTGTAGCGCCACCTTGAGTAAGTAAGTAAGACGACACCAGCATAGGTTACCAACCATCCCCGAAAAAGAAACCGTGGTATTATTATCATTCATAATCCCCCTCCTCTACTACTTGCTATACTGAAAAATGAGCGGGAAAATGTACGTTTGTAGATGCAGCAACGGAAAACAGGACCAGCAAGAAAAGAGTACGGAACAAAGAGGAGAAAGAAGAAATTCTGTTTTTTCGAAACATTGAAGTCACCGAAGCACAGGATATTGTAGATGTATTTAAACAGCACTTCCAGCAGCTGCTGCATGCGCACAATGTAGATCGAGCCAATGACGAAGTAGAAGCGAGACCAGTCAATGAAGAAGACTCGGTCCCAGCCTTAGAAGAGTTGGAAAGATCCAAAAGCAAAACAAATAACAAGTCCGCCGCACCGGATGGCATACCTTCGGAGCTCTTTAAACATGGAGGGGATGTTCTGCATGCACCAGATCATCAACAAAGTGTGGGAGAAAGAATGCATGCCCAATGACTGGTATATACGCAACACTGTTGGTAGTAGAAATTTCGAAGTAGTTAAGGAATTCATCTACCTCGGAACAGACATCAATTCTGCAAACGAAACCTTAGTACTACTTCGGTTTGGTTAAAACATTTGGGTTGAAAGTTATAACTGATCAGTGGTTGAAATTAACAAGTGTTTTGTTTCTTTGTTTTATTTCCTTACTATAACACTTTATATTGTCGCCTATTTTTCGTGTACGTGACACCTAACGGGATCCAAAAATGTAAACAAAAATGAACCACATGGAGAGTGTCCCTACTCATTATTAGATATACTCTGGCTTAGGGCTATCTAACTGGATAGCCATAGTACATCGGAGCTGTGGTTCCAACAAAATGAGCGTAACCTTTCACAAAGCACCTTTCGCAATTGATTTGTTGCAGTTCAATTCAAGTGGCAGTGGTAAACAAGATTCGTTGCTGATATGGAACCCAAAATTCTAAAAAGAAGGTTGGACATTCTTTCAGATTGGTGTACATCCAAGCGGGAACCAAATTCAAACAAAAATTGCAAGATTAACTTCAGGTAAGTTTTCGTTTCTTATCTCAAGAAATGCTCTTGTTCCAAGTTTATACATTATACAAAATAACACCTTCGTTTTTTCAACAAATAGGTGCTATAAATGCTAATTATGAACTGACATGTTCCTAACTCTTTTCTCCTGTTTACGAAAAACAGTCGTTAATATTTTTTATTTTACCATATAAATAGAATTATCTTGCTTTTGCATAACATTCTACGGAGGAACAAATTGACTTGTGCATCGCATTTAACTATGACAGCAGAAAATTGCACCTTGAACAAAAATATTCGCAATGAAATAATAGCAAAACATTTATATATTTATAGATAGAGAGTAGGCCACACAACCTCATTAACTTCTGAATAATTGTCATCAATTGCATTTGTACCAAATAGTCTCCAACTCACTTTCGTCTTTTTGGTGTGAATGAACTTTGCCTCAAAAGTGTATACGATAGAATCTGCGAACACTGACGTACTAACTAAATTAAGAGGTTATAATCTCATTTAATAAAAAAATAGAACCATTAATCTTAAAAGCCGCCCAAAGTAAAGAAAACCACACAAGGCGCTCTATCTCTAACCACTAGCGGAATCAGGCGATATCTTGAGTTCAATACTTTATCGATATGTGATTATGGTAAACAACAAGTTGAGAACACTAATTTTTGATTAATTAATGGACTGATCTAGATTTCTAGATATAGATTTTACACCCGACCGATCTAAACGAGTATCTCATGATGTAATTTTGTTGGACAACAAACAAGAGATTCTTTTTATAGTTACGTAAAACCACCCTGTCTCTGAGGGTAAATCAATGTATTAATACATAAATTCGCAATTTGATAAGATAGAATATAACTAGCAAAATCTTACAAATTAGCACATAAAAAATGTTTACGCACAAAAAATATAAATTCCACCGACTATCACAAAGTTCCGATGAACAACAAAAACCAAATACAAAATAACAAAAGTCTTGTACTGTGAGAGAACTGTCACTGTCAATCACTTTCACGTCCACCAACCACCACCCACCAATTCGGTCCAGTTGGCCGATTTGCACTGATAGGGGTAGCAAAATTCAAGGGGAAATTTTGTTTTCATTCGATAAAAGTCAGTGAAAGGTCGAAGTTTAAGTGGCGTTCGCACTATCCATTTCTTATTTTTAATTTTATTGGCGGGTTTAGAATTTGGAGATCATCAAAGAGATTATTTTATGGTGGATTTACATGTATCTGCATTTTTAGTTCTGCAAAAAAGAGATGCAAAATACAAAAATCATACTCATTCGATAGAGAGGGAAAATCAAAATGCAGACATCTTGTCAAGATCAAGATTATAGGAAATAATAGAAATCAAGATCAAGATTATGGTTAAGACGAACATGTTCATCTTTTTTATAGCATGCTCATCTGCATTTGAGGTTCCTATAACTGAGTTCAGGTCAACAGCGAATCTCCCTTTCTGACCTGAACGCTAAAAAAGCAACAAAAACTATAATTGTCAATTTTTCCGCGCGAAAAGAAATAACAAACTTAATAAAATACTTTATATACTATGATAAACTTTATTTCGTATAGGTACTACAACCAGAAAATAATGGAGGAATTGATAAATAAATGTGTTACCAAAAAAATGCTACTCTTCATATGTCACTGAGCTATAAAAAATATGGCAATTTAAAAAAGCAGGCATATAGTGTACTCTTTCACTCTTTTGTATAACGACGTATATCTCACCCGCCTTACTTTTCTGATTTTTACAGATCAAGATGATGAAGATACATGTATCCACCATTACACTAAGGGTATTCACATAACGAGTTAATTTTCTACTTTGCGGAAAAATAGAAAATTCCGCAAAAGATTTAAATGAACACCCCAGCAGAAAATAGTTGCGTTAACAAGGAAAACAAACAGCTGTTTGTTATACATCAAAGTGAATTTGTTCAATTCACGTCATTCGATAATTTATGTTAAAGTGTTTCTTTTTTTTTATTCTAATTACATTTTAATTTTTGCTCTTCAAGATACCAAGAAGTAGTTTTAAAACAAAATTCATTCATTCATTCATTTGTTTGTTGATATTTTTTTGTTTTGTTGATTTAATTTGACGAGAACTTCCCGCGTATGTCAGTTCAGTTGGAGAAAAGATGAAATGGGCGCCAAATTAAACGTCAAAATAAGCGTCATACATTTTCTCAGGTTTTTTTCTGCAGTTTCTGATTCAAATGTGTGAGATAAAATTCTACGATTTGCAGAAAATTTTTCCCATACAAATTTTGACAGCTCATTTCTACCGATAGAAAATTCTACGGTTTCTACGGTTTCTGTGGGTTTTCCGCGTTTACGTGAATACCCCTACTATCAAATAAAAAGAACATGGGAAAAATAAAATGGTCAAATTGGGGCAACTTTCCTATACGGGCTCATTGAGGTTAGAATTTTGTTTTTTATTTTTCCTTGATTTATCTGTCAAATGGTGAGGAAACAACTTCAGGTTGAAATATGTTAGTGTTGGTAGATGTGTAATATTTTACCCAATGCAGCTTTTTGTAGCAAACAGAAAGTATATGCGGCGGCTTCGCCGCTAAAGTGACTTTAACCTTCGATGTGGAGTGCACGACTGGGGACTGATTATGGGATTCGAGGCGGATCGTTTTCAATTCGACTCGCTTCGTTTTTCCATATTAATGAATTCGCGGTGGAAAGAAAAAAATATTCTTCCAATATTCCAGTGACTTAACACTTTTGGTTTGACTATTTCTTCCAATATTCCGCTTAATAATAATAAACCCTCTTTCGCCTGTGAAGTATGAATCCGCCAATAAAAAGGTGTCGGTTGTCGGATTCCAACTCGCCAGCAAACATTATGGAATTTCAAATTCGCCTTCGAATTCGTAAATTGGTTGAATTCAAAACGAAGAAGGCGAAAGCGAAAGCAATAATTGAAAAATGTGAAATTCGCTTGCAAAGCGATTCGCCGCTATTCCCATAATCAGATCCCTTTCGTTTCTACGCGCTACAAGCGGCTCGACAACGACTGGGTATATATTCAAAACCCAAAATGTCCTCATTGAAATGAAAAAATAGCGATATTTGGAGGGTACATCGTGAGTAGATTAAGGAAGCCCTAAACGACAAGCCGAACATGTGTGCGGTATAAATTCGTCGTTTGCGAACTGTTCGCTGTTGGCAAAATTTTTCGATTTTCTCGTGTTCTTCCGTTTCGTTGTTTGCCATGTAGGGAGATGATCTTGAACAAATCTCATTTTTGAGATGATTACCATAAGTGCAATGACTTGCTTCTCACATCCTCACACTTTCAGGAATCAACACGAAATGATGTTCGACGATTATGTGTTTGTCGTGTAGGGAATAACGCAAACGAGCATGTTCGGGAATCAAGTTTGTCGCTTGGGGCTACATTTACCGGTTTATTAAATAAAGTGTAGGTACTGCCTAAGGCTTGTGTTTGAAATGGTCTAAAAATAATTTGAACATTCCAACGTCTTGACCTGGAACTACTGGAATATGTGTCAACTCTTTTCTTTCACTAGTGTCAAAAACGAAAATTAGCTACATGACACGAATTTTTCCATATTTTTTAAAATTGCAAAAAAATAAATTTAAAATCAAAAATTAGCTGCCAACAATTTGCCAAACAAAAAATACAAATAATTATACCAAGAAAACATAAACAAAATTATATTAATGATACGACTTTGCTGACAAAGCTTAGACTTCATACCAATGCTAGCACTCAACAGATAATCGAATTATGATCAAAGATCTTGAAAGCAAAAAAATGAAAAATGTGTACGATACCGTCGTGTAGTTATCTACAAAAATTGTTTTAATATAATGATTAAAACTGGATTTCGTCGGGGCCAAATTGAACTTTTAAAATACTCCTTTAACCAATTCAATTCAAGCCATATTGAAACCAAAACCAAATCCACAATGACCCAATTAGTTGAGGCGCCTGTGGACACAAACAAATTATTACGTCTTGTTAGACTTGTAGTGCCACCTCTAATCAGTAGCAAACACAAAGGAGAATCGGGTAGAATTGGAGTTATTGGTGGCTCCCTTGAATACACTGGAGCGCCTTATTTTGCAGCTATAAGTGCCTTAAAGGTCGGGGCTGATTTGGTACATGTTTTTTGCCAACGCGAAGCTGCCACTGTTATCAAATCATACAGTCCCGAACTGATAGTCCATCCAATATTGAATGAAGAAAATGATATTTGCGACATTGAAACCTGGCTGAAGCGTTTGCATGTCGTGGTAAGTGACTTGTGCACCACTTATTTCGTTCCATGTCTAATTTCAATGGCAATTAGGTTATTGGACCAGGTCTTGGGCGTGATCCGGCCATTTTTGAAAAGGTTAGTCAAATAATCAAATGGTGTCGAAGTGCGTCCAAACCTCTGATTATCGATGCTGATGGTTTGCATCTCATCAATGATAGGAAGGACCTCATCAAGGACTACAGTCAGGTGATTCTTACACCGAATGCAATGGAATTCGAGGTGCTTTTCGGCAATACGCCAGAAAGTATTGAAAAAAAAATGAAAAGTCTAGGCAATGGTATAACCGTAATGCGAAAAGGTTTGCGGGACAAGATATACATAACCAACACTCTAGAGATCTATCAACTGGGAACAGGTGGATCGCCCCGTCGATGTGGAGGGCAGGGCGATATTCTTTGTGGTGCATTAGCTACATTCTACCATTGGGCCTTGGAGTCGAATCAGACGAATCCATCATTTATATCGGCATTTGCGAGCAGTTTTCTAACGAAACAATGCAATTTGTATGCATTTAAGAAGTTCGGACGTAGTATGGTTACGAGCGATATGATTCGAGAAATCCACCATGTTTTCGAAGACTTCTTCGTATAAGTTTATTTCGATTTTAGGTGATAGATTTTGTTCTTTTTAAATATTCCCTGTGAGTTAACTCAATACTCTTTAAAATTATGCGGTTCATTATGTATTTTATGAAAATACGGTTTTCGTTGGCAACGTTAAATTTTGTGATTTAAAGTTAAACAAAAATAAAAGTTTATTCAATATAACATGGAACTTGTATCTGTGTCCGTTCTTATTTGATGGAACTTGCTTTAGGGAAAGCTCACTTTTCCGATACTTGAATGATGCAGAGGCGCAGAACCTGTTTGCTTAAGCCACGCCATGAGTTGGGAATAAGAGTTGAGATTGAACTTTACGGTGACAGACAGTGGACAGAGGCAAGATCAAATGATTGATACGGCAAGGTCACATCGCGTGAAGAACGAAAACGCTCCGGTTCATAAAAGCTTTGACTCCCAATCGGTGTTGGCGGCGTCTATGAGTCGCCGGCTAAATTGGTTAAGAATGTTGTTGGGTGAGTCTCCTCATATCAACGTATTAGGCAAACACTTAGACACTCGCAGTTTACATGGCCAATGAGATCCCGTTTGCTGGCATGTTGGTTAGTTAGTTAAGGTGGCGCTACAGTTCGTTGTGGACTTGGGCCCCAATCAACAGTCCCCGCCAGCCAACTCGGTCCTAGCTAGTTGTATCCAGTTTTGCACTCAATGGTGATTGAGGTCCTCTTCCACTTGAGTGTGCAACCTGAGTCACGATCTTTCTCTCCTCCTACGTCCCTCGGGAAAGCTTTCCGGGCTAGAGTGTTGGTGTCCATCGGCTCTAAATGACCGAGCCATCTGAGTCTCTGGATCTTGGCCCTTCTGGCTAGGTCCATGTCGTTGTACAACCTGTAAAGTTCGTTTTTATGTCTTCGCCATTCCCCTTCAATGCACACAAGGCCAAAGATAACCCGAAGAACTTTTCTCTTGAAAAAACCTAAGGCACTTTCAAACGATTTTGTCAGGGTCCATGCTTTCTGCACCATACAGCAGGACTGGGATGATGAGGGCAATTAGTTGCTCGAGAGGGCTTTTCCACTCAATTGCTTTCTTAGCCCAAAGAAAGCGATTAGCAAGAGTTATTCTTCATTTGATCTCGGCGCTGGTGTTATTGCCCGGAGCCTAGGAAGTTTGTCTTCCTCCTCGAATACCTCGAAGTTGTATGCGTCTATTGTGCCGTTTTGTCCAAGCCTTCGGTGTTCGGTGTCCTTCCTCGAAGACAGCATTTATTTCGTTTTTCCCTCATTTACCGCTAAACCCGTTTTTGCCGCTTCTGTCTTAATTCTCACAAAGGCGACATTGACATCACGCTGTGTTCTTCCCATTATATCAATATCATCGACGTGCGCGAGAGTTGAACAGATTTTTGGAAGATAGTCTCTCATGTGTTGACGGTGGAGTTCTTCTCAAGAACGATGTTAAAAAAATAGCACGACAGTGTCTGAATCCTTTTTTGACATCGAAAGATTCCGTAAACTCGTTGCCAACTTTAATGGAGCACCGTGAGTTCTCCATCGTCATTTTGCACAAGCGAACGAGCTTGGCAGGAATCCCAAAACTAGACATAGCTTTATCTCCCTTTTTCAGGATCGGGCAAACAATGCTGAGGTTCCATTCATCGGGCATGCATTCCTTTGACCATATATTACAGATGATTTGGTGCATGCTGCTATCTAGCTCGTCACCTGCTGCTTTGAACAGCTCAGCAGCTCCAGCTAGACCATCTGCTATAGCGGCTTTGTTGGATTGCAGCCGTGATATTGCGGTTTTCACTTCTATTTGCTGGCATGAGTGGTATGTATTTTGCCAATTTATGTTCGCATGATACAAAGTTTTCATTTTCCAGCAATGATGGTAATCAACTGAACTGAAGAAAAATCGTTCTGTGTAAATTCCAAAACGCAATTCACTCATTTTCTGGAAAATGAATCTAGTGAGAACGTGCCCATAAGTTTTAGTGGAAGTTTCCAGGACTCCATGTTGTTTTTTTTTGTTCAAAATTTTGACATATGTGCTGGTTGCAGTTTTTATACCTTTGCGTCTCTGGTTGTGTGTTGTATGTCTCATTTATTTGCTATTAAATTTAATAAAAAAAAAAATATACAGACGTCCAAGGGAGTGTTTATTTTAAGTGTTATTTGTTAAAATTTCTTCAATTGTGCATAATATAAGACAATAACAAAGTTTCATCTGTATAGAATCCATTAAACACAAGTTATTGAATGCATTTTTGTATTGAAACTGAAGACTTGCGGAACCATACCGGAAGTGAATGCATCGGTCTGATGGTCATAAAATAGATTTATGTTGCAAACATAAATAATTGCACTGTAATCGGTGCAATAGTGAACTTTTTCAGTGCAATGAAATAGAAGAAAACAATTATCTATTTTGCATGGTGGACGTTCATAAGAAATCAGAATAGAGTGTTCGAGAAAGCACCTCCTCTGAGTTCTCAGGAAAATTAGGTAAAAATATTGAAAATCTATATTAATTTAATTAAATAAACTTATTTGTTTTAAAGCCCTAAGCACCTACAAGTATTTAACATGAAAAAAACAGGTTAATTGAGAAAAACTACGTCAAACTAGACTGTTGCGTACCTACATAATTCTTGGTAAAAGGTAAATTGTGCTTCCCACACCTTTTCGGTATCACACCTGGCGCCTGACAGGCAAAATGCATTTGAATAAATTTGACGTATATAAACCAACTGAACCCCACCTTATTTTAAATGCACGGAAATATAAATTTGACCATTGTTAAACCGCAAACGGATCAGATTTAATTAATTTATTGAACTGAAAGCAAATGACTTATTTTGTTGATCTTCTTCGTTTGTAAGAAATTTTGTATTCAAATCATGATTCGTCGTTAGCTTGAAATCTCTACAAAAAAAAAAACATTTTATGAGAGCTATTACTCACTCTAGTTAGTACAATATTTTTAATAAAATTTATAGAGCAAAACATTGCAGCACAGAATGTGTAATTAGTTAAGAGAGTGCATTTGGACTTAAATTGCACAAAATAAATTGGAATTGGAAGGCAAATATTGAAGAAAGAGTAAAAAAGGCTACTATAGGGCTTTTTACTTGTAAAAAGGCCATAGGCTCTCCCCAAAAATAACCCACTGGCTATACACTTCGGTTATCAGACCGTTACTCATTTATGGAGTTGTCATATGGTGGACCGCACTGGACAAGATGTTAAATCTATATAAACTTATCAAAGTCCAGCGGTCAGCAGGTATGTGCATCACAGGAGCAGTTCGCTCAACGCCAACAGCAGCCTTGGAAGTGCTTTTAAACCTAACACCTCTTGACATCTTCTCCAAAATGGTGGCAGCTTACTCATGCGTAAGGCTCAGAGCCACTTCTCAATGGATCAGTAACAACCCTGGTCATGCTACTATCTAGACACCTTCTGATCTATCCCAGATCGCTCAGACTATACACCCCAAAAATGGTATTCGATAATAGCTCAAGTTCAATCCTTCAAGACAGTGCGGTACACTTCAATACAGTTCGTTCAAAGACCGATTACGGCGTTGGAAGTGGTATCTATTCGAAACAACTGAATCTCAGTCTATCATATAGACTTCCCAATCAATGTAGTGTGTTCCAGGCAGAAGTAATGGCGATTAAAGAGGCACTATCCTGGCTCAAAGAAAACATATCTTTCAAGGGTATCTTCTCGGACAGCCAAGCCGCTCTCAAATCTGTCGCGTCTGTCTCCACAAACTCTCAAATAGTCCACGACTGTCGATCACTCGAATGAGATGACGGAACAGTTTAACCTCTCACCTCATTTGGTGCCGGGCCACAGAGACATCCCGGGAAATTGCAAAGCCGATGAGCTCGCCAAAAACGGAACACTTCTGCGTTCTTCCTACTGTTAGACAAAGACATAACATAGGAACACCACTTGCTACATGCAAATATCTTCTCAAACAATATGCTCTAGAATCAACAAATGCTAGATTATCACAGGGTACCACCTGCCTAGCAAACCAAACAAATTTGGCCAACCATACCCTGAAACGATCAAAAGGCTTGATTTCCCTAAGCAGACAAAATATAAGCTCTACAATTGGAGTCATAAAAGGACTCTGCCTGAGAAGAAACAGTCCAACACCTTTGTGTACATGTCCGGCACTCTCTAATAGAGGGAATAACTATCTCGGTAATCCCTTCTTCGATAATACCAGTGAACTGGCAACGATCGACCCAAAATGTCTCTAACTTCCTTAAAAGTAAAAAATGGTTATTTTAAGTTCATTACCCTCCCATGAGTAACTTCTTTAGTGGTATCACAACGGACGGTTGAGGTCTAAGTGAGTCAGTAACATCTAGACAGCCACTCCAACCTAACCTAACCTAACCTGCACAACATAAGCCTAGTCATGAGCAATTAGTTAAGTAAGACTTTCCCTAAATCAGTTTATTGATTTGGGTTGGTTGAGTCTTTAACACCTGATTTACTGTCTTCTTTTTGTCTGGACTGGAGCATTATCGTTCATTAGCTGTACATCATCAGCCTTCGACTACTTAAGTAACCAATTCAATGCCAATGAACTATAAAATCCGGGATGAGGCCATTCGATGTGTGGGTGCTCTCGAACGGACTATAGCGTCCCGAATATATGATTATCTATTCAGTGGGCACTAAAGAGCCTCTCGGGACAGAACAGACTTTTAGTTGATTCAAAGAGCACCTTGCTAGTCAATTTATTAATCTTCATATCCAGATTTACAATATAAATAATACTTCCTTTAATATCATCAATGGTGTTGGTGTTTGAAGTTGAAGGAGCTTTGATGTACAAAACTTTAACTCGAATTCAGTTGCTTACAGCTTTCTTGGCCTTCCGTTTTTCACCTTTCAGGGCTCACAAGGTTAGGTTTGGTTATATTGGCTGCGGATACAGGATCCATACTTAGACCAAAGGAAAAGGCCCATTGTGATACCACATGAATCTAGAGAATTACTTCTTAATAGTCTAACCGTTTAAAGCTTTTTATAAGAGGAAGATATTTGATATCCTTGTTAGCTAGTTCATTGGGATTATCATACAAATATTCTCCCAGATGAAGTTTACATCTTAGGGAAAGAGCAGGGCATGTACAGATAAGGTGAGAGATTATTTCCTCTTCTTCTTCGTCCATACAGCTCCTGCAGAAGTCATTTGAGGCTACACCAAGTCGAATTGCGCGTCTGCCTATAAGACAGTGTCCCGTGAGAACACCAATTAGGGAGCTAATATGAAATGCTTGAGATCAAAAGCCCTAGAGCGCCTTAGTCATGACGGCCATGATGCGTTGGTAAATTAAACCACCTAGAGTTTGTTATCGTTGAGGCTGTTTCTTTTAGCATGAGTTAAAAGTAGCTATCGGTATACCTATCTTTTCCCTTTCAGGTGTGATGGGAATGACAGTTCCATTTTTAGCGCGTTCATCGGCTCTACAAATTTCTGTGATGTCTCTGTGGCCCGCACCAACAGAGGTGAATATTAAATACAATGATTAGGGCGGCGGAATGAGAGGCTTATATTAAGCCCTTGCCAACACCATAATTTGTCTTGGATCCATCTGTATAAAAATGAATGCTTCTGTCTCAGAAATTGTTTCTTACCATTTATCTCTGGTTGGAATGGAGGCCTGGAAGTTTCACCCAAATCGGGGTTTTTGGAATGGTGTACATCTATGTACTTTGGTATAGAACCAAAGAAGTTCAAAATGATGGAATGTCCCACATTATTGTTGGTCCATTGAGAGGAGGCGTTGTGTCTTACTCGTGCTGTACTCGCTGCCACTTGTTTATTAGGTGTCAGATGTGGGAGAGTGTCTAGCGCCGCTGAGGGTGTTGTTCTCAATGCCCCGCTTATGCAAAGGCATGCAGTGCTTTGGACTCTGCTGAGTTTGTCGCATTTAGTGACTTTCTCCAGTGAGTCCACCATACTCCAACTCCGTACATGAGTATTGGTCGGATGACCGATGTATATAGCCAATAAGTTATGAGAGGTTGAAAACCCATTTGCTTCCTATGATTTTTTTGCAGGAGAAAAGAGCTACTGTAGCTTTCCTTACTCTTTCTTGAATGTTAGGTTGCCAACTTAATTTTCAATTTTGGAATTCTGTATTTCCGTGTGAGAACGAGATCTGTTTTTTGAGGATTAATATTGAGTACACAGTTTTCAGCCCATCTTGTGAGCATATTAAGTGCGTTTTGGAGGAGCTCTCTCAGCGAATTAAGATGTTTTCCTGTGACGACGATAACAACATCATTGACATAAGCAATCACTGTACCCTTCTTTCTCGAGGGATATTAGCAGTTCGTTAACTACTATGGTCCACAGGAAAGGAGACAGAACACCACCTTGCTGAGTACCTTTACTGACAGACCTTTTCATTCAAATATCTCCCATCTTAGAGTTGATGATCCTGCTTTTTAGCATTAGTTTAATCAACTCACAGAGTGAGTATTCGACATTCAGGGTCGTCATAGCAGAAGTGATAGCAGATGTATCAAGTATCAACGTTGCTTCAATGCCCTCAATGTTCAGGAAGGCAACCATAGGGTATTCCTTTTGCTGTACAGAGTATTCGATAGTTCTTACCAGAGTATGCAAAGCTTTTTCTACCGATTTCGCTTTACAGTAAGTATGCTGAGACATAGAAAGTCTCTTGTCAATGCTCCTATGTTAATGGATATCGATCAATCGTTCCAGAGTTTTAAGAATAATAGGCTGATATGTCTAAGATCTTTAGGGTCGACATGCTAGCATATCCCGCCTTGGGGATGAATACTACCTTTACTTCTCTCCATCGCTGAGGTATATGGACCAGATCTAGACAACTTTCGAAAATCATCTTAATGATGGGCTCACAAACAAACCTCTGATTTAGATTAACATAATATTCAACAATTCTAAGACTGAGACTCAATCTTTATCTGGTTTTGCAGTGCGGAGATTTTATCGAAAGGAAAACAAGAAATTTAATAGAATACCCTTTTAACTCTCTTTTTTATGATCCAATATGGTCTGTTTGGAAAAATTATGAATAAGCAATGAATTTGTTGGCCCTATGGCCCTATGGTTGACAAGAACCACTTTAGGTATTACCGTTTGCTCTAAAATATTTTTGTTGACACTTTGACTCGTTTATTATCAAACAATTAAAAGCCAATTAACTGGAAAATTGTGGTCTTAAAGCTCGTCATATTGCACTGAAGCAGTCCCTTCACTCCTTACTACGTTTGTTCTTTATGAATCGAAACAAATGGAAACACAATACGATTCAATACCTTATCAATAGCGGTGATAAGATAAAAATGTATCTTACCTTGTTATTTTGGTTAATATCGATTAAAAATTTAGTCCTACAAGATAGTCCAAACAATTGGTTTGTGATACATTTAGAGTTGTGCATTTGTTCTTCACTTTTGTTACAATTTCATGTTTTTTCTTATATGTACGTTAATCTGCAATAAAGATAAAACTGTTATTTTTGATGTTGCTGTTTTATGTGTGGCACACCTAATATAAAAGATAACGGTGCAAAATTATTGTCCGCTAATGATGACTTAAAATGACGCTTAAAATGACGTTTGGGTCATGACTAAAACATCATTTTAAGCTAGTGTCACACTAAAATCGTTCATTTAAAAATAATAGAGTGGCGCGATAGTTTTTAAAGAGCCAAGACCTAAGTGGCTTACTCTAATCAACAATTCTCTGAGTGCGTGTGAAGAATTGAAGGGACCTAAAGGGTTTTCCAATAAGAGGTGTTATTTGAATAGCCCGCTATTTCGGTAGCTGTCTCTTTTGAAGCTTTAATTTTTTTGACATTTGACACGCTTCAACAACGCTTGAAATTATTAAAATTCACTATAAAAATGTTAAAAATTTGGCAGAGACGGTTCGTAAAAGGGAAAAGTTTCCGGACCGTGTTATCGCTCGAAGAGTTGATCACAATTGGCCACACCATGTTACTTCTTCCTTTGGGGCCACGTGAAAGATAAGGTCTACGCCAACAGTCCAACGTCGATTCAAGACCTCAAAGATGGAATTCGTGAGGCTATCGAGGACATAGGGCAGCCACTTTGCGATTTGGTTATGGAAAATTTCATGAAAGGCATATGGTCCTGTAAGCGTGGTCGTGGCGGCCATTTGGCTGATGTTATGTTCCATTATTAACGGCATACCTCTTTATAATGAAATAAACATCCGATCATTTATCTCAAAAAATGCCATTTTCTTTGAATATCAAAATAACACCTCTTATTGGAAAATCCTTTAAAATTTGACGCCGATTCCTAACGGTAAGGTTGAGAAGCACTTTTTTTCATGACAGGTCATACTCTTAGAAGTTTTGTCAGTTCTTCGCAAGAGGCAGTACCCGTAAAAGATGAAATAAAAACTTTATGGGCACAAGGAGGACTCGAACCAACAACGTTCTGCTTAGCAGTCTAAGCTACGTGCACTTGCAAGATCGTTCATTAGCGGACTATAATTTTGCGCCAATCAATTTAACAAAACTTCAATTTTAAGAATAAAGTAAAGAAATAACAGCATGTATGGTCTTCTCATTGAGTTAAGTTAGTGTTCTTGTTATGATTAAATTTGTTTGACGACTAATTACAAAGAAATCGAATTGAAAGTGAAGAAAATTGATACGATACGATTTAAAAAATCAATTACTTTGAAAGACAACAGACCCAGCCAAAAATGCTTTACATTTGCAGTTTCCAGTTCATTTCAATGTTTATTTAAAAACAGCTGAATAAATGAATTCTAATCAAACAGAAGGGTCGGCATTTGAATAAAAATAAACATTTAGCTGCTGGTTTCTTAGAAGATATTATTTCTAAACTGTATCTTCTAAGAAAATTAGCAATTACAGTAAAATAGCAATAAAAACTCATCGTTTTATGTGTTCTTAGTGCTGCAATTTGAATGTTTTATGTGCCCAAAGTCTGCTTCCTTCTGAGAAATCAATATAAACCCAGAGGCGTAGTCTTTATAAACAAAAAAATTATTAAATATCAAAGAGGTTGTTTGAAATCTGAACAAAATGTTGACCTTAATTTGAAAATGTCAATGTATTTTTTGTCTATCTTTCAGAATTGCAGTATTGAAGCTCCAGTTCTTGTAGTTGAATTATTCAAGGTAAATCAGCATTCAAGCAAATATATACATTAAAATTGTTAAAATTCGATTTTTCTTTGTTTCTCTTAGCTCATCAAAAATCTGGTTGTTAACATAAACGCATCACCATGGCTCTCAATGACAAAGTATTCTTTCAATTGGTAAGTTTCCAAACCAAGCATTTAAGTATTGATACTTTGGCCAACCAAAGTTATTTGGAAGTTTTAATGTCTAGTTGGCCGGGTTGGGTCATTCATTGACTTATTTGTTTAGATTAGATTTCCTTTATATTACTGTAAAAAACCGAATGTCTTACGTTTTTAATAAAGTTTCCAAAAAATTGTATACGAGTTCTGCAAGTTTTTATAGGGCAACCACAAGGCATTGAGGCCAGTGCGTTCTATTGACCTTCGAGAGATGCTAATTACTTACTTACTTACTTATTTATCCGGCTCACAATCCATGAAGGATCTCACCCTGAGATACTGCAGCCTTCCATCGTGAACGGTCCCTCGCATGCACTCTCCAGTCGCCGAAACCAAGCGCTCTGGCATCCGCAGTCACTTGGTCCTTCGGTCATTCTTGCCGTCTCGAACCTGGGGGCTGGGATGAGAAGACTTTCTTGGCTGGAGCGTTGTCTTCCATTCGTTCAATGTGGCCGAGCCAATGAAGTCGTCTTTTCTTAGCCTTCTGGACTACATCCATATCTTGGTACAGCCCATACAGTTTTCGGTTGAACCTTCTTCTCCATTTGCCATCGTCGCATAAGAGACCGAAAATCCGTCGAAAAATTTTTCTTCCGAAAGTGCCCCCTTTTTTACTTATCGTCCAGCACTCGGCGCCGCAGTAGAGTAGGACTGGTAAAATCAAAGTTTTGTATAGCAGACACTTTGTCGTTCGAGTGAGGAGTTTTATACCCAGTTGTTTTGCCAAACCGAAACAGCAGCGGTTCGCTAGGGTAATTCTTCTTCGGATCTCCACTAAGGTGTGGTTTGTGGGATTGATGTTTGTTCCAAGGTACCTCGAAATTGCTGCTACCAACAGTGACGTTTTGTCCTAGGCGGTGGACAGATGTTGCTTTGTTTGTTGATAGCATGTACTTTGTTTTGTCGTCATTCACTTCAAGACCAACGTGTTTTGCCTGTTCTTCAATCGCTGTGAAGGCCTCAAGCACAGCTCTCTTGGATCTGTTGGTGTCCTTGTTGAAGATAGTGTTTTCCGAGCTCACACCTGCCTTGCACACTATCTGCTCCAGGACTATGTTGAGGAAGTCACATGACAACGCATCTCCTTGTCTAAACCCACCACATGTTTGAAACAACTCGGATGAGCTGTTACCCATTTGCATACTGCACTGCGTATTTTTTAGCGTCATGCGGCAAAGCTGAGTCAGTTTGTTCGGGATTCCGAAATATTCAGAAATCGCCATCATAAGCTCTTGGCGGTGGATGCTATCATAGGCAGCTTTGAAGTCGATGAAAAGATGGTGGGTTTCGACTTGAAATTCGTTGGTCTTTTCCAGGATCTGCCTCAGCGTGAACATTTGGTCTATCGTTGTTCTGTCTTGTGTTGCAGACAGACATTATATTTGTATATATTTCAATCTTATGTATAATTTCAGTCCATAAGCGTGAGCAAAGCACTCAATCCAATGGAAACACCGCTCAAACTCAAACACGCCCGATCGGCCATAATATCAACTCACCGAACCAAAGAGACCAAATCATTTTGGGTTGTCGTCACCAAACAACCATTAATGGAAAATCGCTTTACAGCATGGAAATTCTGCCATCTGGTACACAAAGTGCTGCGAGAAGGCCATCCAAGTGCACTTAAACATTCGCGCAGCCACAAACTGATGATACACGAAATGGGAAAACTCTGGGGTCATTTACAGGACGGAGTTGGTCATTGCATCCAAGCATACACAAAGCTGATTGTAACTAAGTTGGATTTTCACGAAAAGAATCCTTTCTTCCCCGGAAGTTTGGTGATCGACTTTAAAGATCTTGAAAGAGTTGCTGGCGACGATATAAATTTTTAGTAAGTTTGATTTTCTCCAGAAAGATAAATTCCTTTTTGATGGACTTTTTGTTTGTTTTTGTTTTTAAAGCTTTCAACTTGGAGTCGAAATTTTCGATTATCTCGACGACATAATTGCTCTGCAGGCCAAAGTTTTCACATCAATCAACACCTATCGAATGTCATCGATGACGCCACAAGGTCAATGTCGCCTTGCGCCTCTAATCCCACTTATCCAAGACTCCAATCCTCTCTACGATCTATCAGTTCGTCTTATGTTTAAACTACACGCTAACTTACCAAATGATATTCTAACCGGACATCGTGATCGTTTTCGAACAGTTTTCAATCAGTTGAAGACATTCTACGATGCCGTCCGTCCGTTACAATATTTCGCCGATTTGATACAAGTCCCCCATCTACCATCACATGCACCGAATTTTTCGTCGAGTGTTGATTTCGGCAGCTATGTACCACCGGTTGTGGTTGTTCCGCCTGAACCCGAACCAGTTGTTGATAATCTGGTCGATGTGAGTGTTGAACAAATGCAAAACAATCAACTCGATACCCCGGAACCTCCAGTTCAAATCGATTTGGATCGACTACTACAAGAGCGCGATGAATTCATTCGCGAACTTCAATTTGAAATTGAAAGGTTGCGAACGTTAGTCAAGTCCATGACAATAACACATCGCGACGAATTGAATAATTTGGAGCAACAGATTTCCCGATTGAACTCGGAGCTAGCCAATGCTAGCGAGGAGCTAGTGACCATGAGGATTTTGAAAGATGATCTTGAATTGAAAGTTCAAAGTGCACCGATTTTGGAACGTAAGTAACTTAATGGTTGGATAGAGCTGAAATAACAACATTAGCATTTTGATTTTCAGAGAAAGCAACAGCCGAGCAAGAGCGAGCAAATATAACCGAAGAAAAATTCAACAAACTGAAGAATATGTACACACAGATTCGCGAAGAGCATATTAATTTACTGAGACAGGTATGTTCAGCGAAAGCCTCACAGAGAATCTATTTCTTAATCAAAAAAATTTGCAGCACGCCGAAGCGTCCAAACAATTGAACACAGTTAAAAAGCAAAACGTCGAGTTAGTTGCAGAAAAAGAACTCATCAAAGTTCAGTTGGATGAATTTGCCGAAAAGCAAATCGAACACGAACAAATACTAAACAAAACAACAGAACTTGAAAATCAAACGAGGGATCACAGTGTAAAGTATGAGACGCTTTGTGAGGAACACAGCAACCTTCAGCGTCGTTTTGACGATTTACAAGTTGACAAATCTGCCGAAATCGCTGAGCTTAAAGAGAAAAATCACTTGCTTGAAATTCAAATTGCTCAACAAAAATCCGATGCTAATTCTTCGTTGGAAACCATCCATCACGAGCTGTCATCCAAGAGAGAGGAATGTGTTCAATTGTCTGCACAGCTTGAACGGTCAATCGAAGAGAAGGATAAACTCGCAAAGGACTTGGAACAAGCAAATAGCGAATATAAAGCGAAGAATGAATCGCTCCAAAGTGAGATTCAAATTTTGGCTTTAGTGAAGGAAGAACTTGGACAGAAAAATGCTAAAATCGAAGAAATCGAACAAGAACTTTCAACGAAAAATGACGATCTTAAGGTGAGTTTTATATTTTTGTCCAGCTTTTGTTTCATCTGTAAAATTGAATTTTTCAGACAACTGCCTCAAACCTGGAGAGACTATCAGAAGAAAAATCCTCAATGGAATGTGATTTACAAGATTTACTTCATCAGCAGGCCGAACTTGAAATCAAATACAAAAAATCCCTGGATACGATATCAGACCTTGAATCATCTTTGGCCACAGCCAAGATTCAAGGCGAAAGTGCGCTTCGTGCTCTTTTAGAGGCTTGCATTAAATCTTCCGAGAAACTTGCCGTTAGAGCCTATACCGAAAAAGAGTTCTCCAATGTCGCCGGGACATCCACGTATTTCATGATGTTATCCGAGGAATTACAAAACAATCTTAATGAACTCCAGATTGTGTATGAGAACTATGCAAACGACAAGTCAGCAGTTGAGGGCTTTTCTCGGAAGATTGTCCTAACCGGACATTTATTGTCTATCATTCAGATCCAGGGAATGACGGTGTGCAATACATCGGCTGATATTGAAGCTGGTGAAGGTAAAATCATGTTTTTCAAGTGTTTTCCTTTCAAACAATTATTCTATTGCAGAAATCTGCAAAAAACTGAAAACATTGGATTCCGATATAAATTCAATGTTCCAGGCACTACTTCAGCTATCCGAACCTTCAGTTGTCCTCCCGAAAATCGTTTATCTAAAGGACAAAATTACAAGTATAACCGGCATGATACATGACTTGAGTACTAAGTCTGACCCTAGCGGACAATTGGGCGACTTGGTTGAATCTGAACTTGCTCAAATGGATAAGGCAATTGAAGAAGCCGCTGCGAAAATTGTCGACCTACTTTCGAGCTCGAGAGCTCTGGATTCTGGAATCAAGCTGGAAGTTAATGAGCGTATTTTAGACTCGTGTACGCACCTTATGCAAAGCATTCGCATTTTAGTTCAGAGAGCCAAAGCATTACAAGCGGAAATTGTAGCGCTTGGTAAAGGTAAGAAAGTATTCATGGTAAATGCTAAAAATATTTCTTTTACACATAGTTTTCCAACAGGAACCGCATCGGCCAAAGAGTTCTACAAACGAAACAATCAATGGAGTGAGGGCCTAATCTCAGCCTCAAAGAGTGTCGCCACGGGCGCGAATCTTCTCGTTGAAGCTGCTAACAAGGCAGTTTCTGGTGAAGCCAAACATCACCTCGACATTATTGTAGCTGCCCAAGAAATAGCAGCGTGTACTGCTCAACTGGTTGTTGCTAGCCGTGTCAAAGCACCACGAAATAGCCAAAAATTAACAGATCTCTCCAATGCATCACGCAATGTTAGCCAAGCCACCGGCACCGTTGTTGCCACAGCCAAAGACTGTAGCCAACATATAGAAGATTCAAAAGATTTCGACTTGAGTAAGTTAACAGTTCATCAAGCAAAAACCTTTGAAATGGAAATTCAAGTTAAAGTATTAGAGCTCGAGCAGGCTCTACAAACCGAACGACTTAAATTAGCAGCATTCCGTAGGAAAAATTATAGAAATGATTGTGATTAGATTGTTCATTGTATACATTATAACATAAATGTAGTTTTAAAGCATGTTTCTTATTTAAAAAAAAAAAAAATCATTTCATTAACTTAACGTCTTCGAAGAGAAGACACAGGAGCTGTTGTAAAATATGGTTACTTTTTTGTATTTTATGTTTTTATGTTTAAGCATAGTTGAACGTTTTTATATTTAAATATAAAATAATACGGTATTTTTACATTGTTAACATCGAAATTATTTTTTCAATTTCAATATTTTACACACACATACACATGCCTTAGGAAAGGGCGTGCATAAATTGTTCTAAATATTTAAATAATAATCAATGTCGCGTTTACCTATTTATTTATATTAAAATTTACACTTGAAAATGTACCCAATTATTACATAATTATTTACCTATTAGGTATTAAAACATTTGTTGGTACCCATAAAAAAAACAATACTTTACACTAGACTGCCAAGAATAATAGTAAGAAATATGTAACAACAACAACGTTTTATAATTACAAATTGTTATTCAAAAGAAGTAAAATTAATCTTTAGAAAAAGTTATGGCAAAGAAAGAGTAAGAGAATTTGCCTTCACATTTTTTTTTCTACTTCTTATTCATACGGAAATTCGAGAAGATCACGAAAATGTGGCAATCACGGAATTTATTCGTGGGTATCAGAAGTATAGGGACATTAAAAATATACAAATAAATGCATAAAGTGACTTAAATTGACATTAAAAAGTGTTTTCTTCTTTTTTATGGAATCGTTTGAGGGATTGGTGGACACCGTTGGCTGGCAAATTAATTATTGTGAAAATTTTCAAAATTTCTTCCATCTGTTGGGACATAACTGAACTAACTCAATTTCGCAAGAGATACACTTTGTTCATTAGTTTCACTATCGCCCAATAGATGGCGCTGCTACCGGTGATGAAAAATCGAAATGTTGAAATTTTTCCAGCCAATGTCATCTGAAAGCTTATGAAAATCCTTACACTTCTCGTTGATAAGTTCCGCTTCAGCTATCGATCAATAGATGGCGCTGTGATCGGTGCCGAATATCAAAACGATGAAAATCGTCAAAAAAATCTTTGTATATGGAACAGCTAGTACTACCAAGATTGGTTTTCTGCTTGGTTTGACAGATCTTCTGTCAAACCAGGCAAAGAACACACAATACAAACTTATGTAAAAAAAAATTCTAAAGATGACACCACCATCGTTTTACATCTTGATACTACTCCCCAAATAGATATACAAAGCAAAATATAATGTGAAATTGCAGCGCCATCTTAAGTTAAGTTAAGAATTTTGTGAAATTTGGATACTTCGATTTTTAGCCACCGATCGTAGCGCCATCTGTTGGCAAATTGTTTTGCAAGTGACGTATTTTAGTCATTAGGTTCATTATCGCGCCATGCTGGGACCCGTGCGTGGCAACAAATCGAAATCTTAAACGTTTCACGATGGAAAGACCTTTGAAGGAGAATGTCATGTGAAAGCTTGTGGAAATCCCTACACATTTTGCTGATTACTTTCGCTATCGATCAATATGTGGGGCTGTGATTGGTGCCAAATATCAAAATGATGAAAATTTTACAAAAAAATATGTGAAATGGCAGCGTCATTTATCGGGCAATAGCAAAACTAATGAGCAAGAAATTTTCCATAAATTCACCTAGCTGTGTTTTATTGGGAACTAAGGTTAGCTCAGGAATAGGAATGCCAATAAAACGCTATAGTCAGTTTAAAACTGAGTTTCGTTCACCAGAATGTCAAACGACCAAAACAAGAAAATGCTACAAGAAAATTCGACGTCGGACGGCTACAATCGCAAGAGATCGCCAGATCTTTCTTGATCAAGTCACTCTTAGAGTTCCTATGGCCGCCATCGTCAGTATCGAAGACAGTGGCAACATTTGCCAGACAGCAGTTAGAGATGCCGCCTCTAATGTGTTGGGTTTCACACAGCCACCAAAACGAAACCCAAAACTGGTTTGACGAAGAATGCAGGCAGGCCCATGCAGCCAAGCAGGAGGCATACAAAGCGGCGCTGCAGAAAGGGACAAGGGATGCTCGTGAGCTGTACGAGCAAAAGAGGAGAGAGGAACGCTGGCTTCTAGGGAGAAAAAGAGAGAGCATGAGAAGCGTCAGATCGAGGATGTTGAGAGAGCCAACAGCAGGAATGAAGTTCGGAGGTTTTACCGAAAGGTTAAACAGCTGGCTGAAGGTCATCGAGCAAGAACCGATGCCAGCCAAGGGAACATCATAGTAGAATCGCAGTCAGTGCTGGGGATTTGGAAATACCACTTCCGTGAATCCGACCTAGAAGAAGTGAAAACCGCAATATCACGGCTGAAATCCAACAAAGCCTAGCTGCTAGATGGACTAACTGCAGAGTTGTTCAAAGCAGCAGGCGACGAGCTAGATAGAAGCATGCACCAAATCATCTGTAAGATATGGTCAGAGGAATGCATGCCCGATGAATGGAACCTCAGCATTGTTTGTCCGATCCTGAAAAAGGAAGATCCTCTTAACTGCGCCAACTACAGACGAATAAGTCTACTAACATCGCATACGAGATCCTCTCTCTCGCGTACGCCGATGATATTGATATAATGGAAAGAACACAGCGTGATGTAAATGGCGCCTTTGTGAGAAATGAGACAGAAGTGGCAAAAATGGATTTAGCGGTAAATGAGGGAAAAACGAAGTATATGCTGTCTTCGAGGAAGGACACCCAACACCGACGGCTCGGGCAAAACGTCACAATAGACACATATAACTTCGAGGTAGCAGAGGAGTTTGTCTACCTAGGCTCCGCTATAAACACGGGCAATAACACCAAATTAAATTAAAATAACTTAATTTTGTAAGACAAACATTTTGTCGTTAATTTCACTATCACCCAGTAGATGGCGCTGCGAACGATAGCGAAAAATCGAAAAGCTGAAATTTTCACAAAAATTCATTTTTCCAAGCCAAAAGAAAAACCTACGAAGGTGGCATGTGAAAGCTTATGAAAATTCCTACTCATTCCGCTAATTACTTTTGGCATCGATCAATTTGTGGGTCTGCGATCGGTGCCGATTATCAAAATGATGAACATTTTACAAGAAATTGTGATATTGGAGTGTCATCTATCAGGTAATAGCAAAACTAATGAGCAAGATGCTTAGAAAAATTCATAAGATTTCATATGACACCTCATACTTTCTCCCTAGGTCTTTTCATTAGCAGGCAAAATGCATTTTCGTGAAAATTTCGATTTTTCGCAAACGATCGTTGCGCCATCTGATGTAAAATAGCTGGACTACTAATTTTGAAAGATACACATTTTCTCAAAAGTTTCACTATCATCCAATAGAGGGCGTTGCGATCGGTTGAAATTTTCACAAATATGCTGGAAAAATGCAGCCAACAGAAAGACCTGCGAATTTTTTTTATTAATATTTCAACATTTCGAGATTTCGACGCCGATCGTAGTGCCATCTTTTGTTGTTGTTCATTGCGAAATAAAAAATCTAAATTTAGAAAATTACATTTTTTTACATTAGATCTTTATTGCATGTTTCCATCATCCTATAAAAATGCAACACGCATAGGGAATACCTTGCATGCATTAAACATCTCTACGATGCTATGAGACTACTTAAAATTAATTAAGAACAAATAAAATTGTTCTGCCTGACATCTGAAATTTACATTTACATCATTAATTCGTCTTATCAAACTGACGGGACTCTCCTTTTAAAACAAATAATGAATTCCCCTTTATAAGACTCTTTTTAATTATACAAACTAAACACATCATTCACTGGGCTTATAAGTGCAACAGGCACACTTCAGATTCAGCTAGACAAGCCTGACTTCCCGTCCACAAGTTCAGGCCTAGCCTATCTGTTTTAATAACAAGTAAAGTATCTCAATAAACGACTTCATTTCTGTTCTTACCTATTTGCTAGCTTTTAGTTTTTTGGTGCACATGTTGCAGGCACTTTTTCCGACGACTCATCGTTCTCGATTGCAATAACAAAACAAAACCAAAAAAGAGCAATAAAATAAATTTCCTTATTCATTTAGTCTAGAGAGTTGTATGAAGTTGAAGGGCATTCTCAATTTATTTCATATTTAGTTTAAAAAGCACAAAAAAAAGCAGATAATATGCAAATTTTCGTGTGTGTTTTGAATTTTGGATGAGAAACTTGTATTATTTGAATTGGTCAGGTATGAAAAACCGTTGACTTGGCTGAATGTTTCGTTGTTGTTGTTGCTTTTATTAAGATAAGCAACATGATGATGACAGTTTGTTTGAGATACTTTTGTACTTTATTTCTGATGTCGATTCCATAAAATCAAGTCTCATCATCATCATCTGATTTTTAATGTCCATTCACACACACCTTTTAGAGAAAAATAACTAAAACAGTTTCTGGATTAACAACATTTGGATTGTACGGAATTACAGATTGAGATTTCATAAGCTTATATAAGATCTGATCATAGAGCTCATGTGGGTTATCATTTTGTTGATTCCGCGGTGAACGGTTTGTTATAAGAAAATCTACCTGGCTGATCTAGAAGTTCTAGAAATTTATACGTTTCTGGGAAATTCTGGAAAATTGTGATCTGGTATTAAGACGAATTTCATTCATAAAAATTTAAGTTGAATTTTTAAACAGAGATACGCGTGTTCGATGGAATAACATTAAAAATAGTAGGAAAGTGACGGATGCGAGTAGTTTAGGGTTCATGGTCGTTCATATTCAAAAAAGAAAAACAAAAAAAAATCAATTTTGATGTTTATGTTATTAATGGTGTTTAGTTGCTAATTATTGTGTGTTTGGTTGTTCAACAGATTAACGGTGTTATTTTGAACTGTGGTTCGTTGAAGAGACATTGAAAAACAGTGGCTTGTAAGAGTTGTAATATTTTGGTGGCACCGGTTTTTGATATGAAAAAAAAAAAACCAGACAAGGCAAGAGGAGTGCTTAAAGTGATAAAATCTTAAAAAAATGTTTATATTTTTATTCTAGAATATATTTTTTTTTCTGTGAAAGTTGCGACGTAATAAGACTCGTGATTGCTCCTATTAACAGTTGAAAATTGTAAAAAAATAAAAAAAAAAATACTAAAATTTAATTTAAATAAAAAAAGAAAAAAGTGTTGCACTTGTTAAGTATCCAAAAATAAGGAATGTCAAAATATCATAAAAACAATCAAAATTTAAGTAATTTTGTTGACTAGCCAATTTAATGTTTATTACAATTTAAGTATAATTAGATCTTGTCATTTGGGGCGATACTTTTTAATGTTATAAAAGCCCCAATCTTAAATGCATTAATTTTGTGAATAATCTTTTCTGTTTGACTCGTGATTTGATTAATAAAATGAATAATGTTCTTATAAGGCAATCTGTAAATATTTTTGGAAGTTAACCTTTCAATTAACTTTTTGACTGCAGAATTTAATTTGACAGCCTTTAGGTCAACAATAAGTGTGATTGTGTAAAACAGTGCTTTTAAAAATGAATAACACAGTTACCAGAATTTTAAAGACTGCAGTTATTTCGGTACTCTAGTTTAGTCATGAATAAGACTTCTTTTTTGTTTTGTCATAAGTAAAAAAGGCTTGATTTCCCTGAGCAGGCAAAAATATTTCCAAAATTCATTTTTTATTCAATTCAACTTAAAACTACTTATTACAAGACAACGAATTCAAACTAGCTAATTACCTAAAATCTTATATTTAACTTACTCGCCCCAACCGGGCGCTCTAAGGAACTCATGATTTTCTTAAAATTAATGCCTTTCGGCCTATGAACTATTTTATTAAATCTTATAGATTGTTTCTTGTTAGAAAATTAAAAAAAAAACTAACATCGTATCATTTTTATTTTGTTCTTACAGGCTACTTAAAATTAGGTCCTTAAAAATAAAACTTAAAATTAACTAAAACTACCTATTCTACCTAACAACTACTTACGAACTAGAACAACCACAGCAGCAAATCTCTATCATTTTTATTTAATTTTCTTTTTTTTTTATATATTTTTGTTTTTTTTTTTTTTTTATTTTTTTTTTTTTTTTACCTAAGCCCAAAACCCTTAAACTTAAACAAGTATGTAAGCCGGCCAAGGCTCAAAACCCCACCCCGACTACTCATTGTCAAGTGCTGACTGAAGCCACCAGAACTGCTTCACCCTATCGATTCGGTCCCATTCGGACATAGCCCTACTTAATCGAAGGAGCTCTGTCTGCTCCGTCTTGTGCGAGGACGTCTCGACTGTAAAGGAGCCGCCGATCGACGGTTCTCCGCCTGATGTGGTAGATTAGCGGCACCGCCAATCTGTCCTGTATCAGACCGCATCTATCTAAATAGAGGAATGCCTCTGGTGGAATGAAGCCGCTCAAGCGTGCACTATCAAAATATTCGTCGTTCGGATAGAACGCCCCAAAGATCAAATTATTCGTCGAAGTCATAGCTCTCGCAATGTGACCCCGAACAAGTTTTATCACGAAATTGTCAATTCTGTTGATCCAAGCCTCGTTGTATAGAACCTGCCTCTCGAACACCCGAATCTTCTCCATTTGAGATGGTGCAACGTTGAACTACACTGCACAGCCATAAACGATCATCGGCCGTATGAGGGCCATGTAGCAAATTACCTGCACACTGGGGTCAAGCTGACTGCTGTAAAACAACCGTTTTGTCAGAGCGAAGGCTCCTCTGACTTAGAGCAGAATCTATATGTCTGTCGAAATACCCATACTGATCCAACCAGATAACGAGGTAATTCACTTCACTTTTGCTCGTTAATCGCTGTCCGTGAGGTCCAACGATGAACATTTTGCGCCAATTCTTGCGCGTATCTTTCGTGGCTCCAGCCAACAAGGTCCGGAACAAAATTGTTTCACATTTCTGGACATTTATTTTCAGTCGAAGTCACATTGCAAGAGAATTCTAATGACTTCGACCTTTGGGGTAGTTCTGTACGCAATCAGGTCGTCGGCATACGCAATAGCCTGGATAAGGCTACCTATCAGATCATGCTTTGAGGCATCTCTATCATTCTGTGTACATGTCCGGTACTCTCCAATAGAAGGAATAACTATCTCGGTAATCCTTCTTCGATAATATTAGTGAACTGGCAACGATCGACACAAAATGTCTCTAACTTCATTAAAAGTGCAAAATGGTTTGTTTAAGTTCATTACACTCCCATGAGTAACTTCCTTAGTGGTATCACAGTGGACCCTTGAGGTCTAAGTGAGTCAGTAACATCTAGACAACCACTCCACCCTAACCCTAACCTAACCTTGAAGTTATAAAAGTACTTTAACTGGAAAGGAGCAGTCACCAGTCAGTTCATTTCATTTCATTCGTTCTTTTAAATAACAGTCAATTGAATAAAGACAATTGACTAAAAGTTAACTAGTTGCATTACTTTTTAACTTGTCAGTTAAGTCAGTGAAAAGTCATTTAACTCAAGCGAGTTTGATTTTTGTCAATAAGTCTTTTGACTGCAGTCAATTAACTTTTAGTCAATTTACTTTTTTTAAGTCTTTTTGACAAAAAATGTTTCAAAAAGTCTTTTTTTTTTTAACAAAACTATTGGGTTAAATTCTATTTACTCACTTTTATCGTTTGAATTCACCCTGATAGTGGATTTGTCTAATAATTTACCACAGTGTGGGATAGGAACATACACACCTGCTGTTCAAAAAAATTTCAGAGGACAGGGCCGTATACTTTAGTAGATACAGGCGGTCAAAGGGGTACTATGATGCACGAGGTTTAAAAGAAAGTCCAAAAATCAGCAAACGCAATCACAAAACACACAATTTTTTAAAGCAATTTCAATGCATGTTGTTTTTTAATCTCATTTATTTTGAATTTTTTTGGCGTTTCTTATATTTATCTTATTTTAAACCTGCTCCACAGTGATTTTATTTACAACATTTATGTCAAATTTTAACCAAAAGTCAAGTTTTAACACAGGGTTGGTGTTGATTTCTCCAAGACAAAATCAACAAACTGAAATCTCAGCGAAATCTCCAAAGAGTGAATCTCCATTGCAAAAAACTCGATGCCGAAATCTCCAGAACAAATTATGTGCAAGTATTATGTACTTACTTAAGGTGGCGCTACAGTCCGGGGTGGACTTGGGCCTCAACCAACAAACCTCTCCAGCCAGCTCGGTCCCTAGCAAGCTGTCTCTAGTTTCGCACGCCGAATTGGTTGAGGTCGTCTTTAACTTGCGCGCGCCACCTGAGCTTTGGTCTTCCTTTACTGCGCCTTCCCTCTGGGGTGAATTCGAAGACTTTATGGGCCGGAGACAGGTGTCCATCTTCTCCACATGACCAGGCCATCTCAGTCTTTGGACTTTCACTCTTTTAGCAAGGTCAGTGTCGCTATACAGCCCGTACAGTTCGTCGTTAAAGCTTCTCCTCCATTCACCGTTTATGCCGACAGGACCATAGATCTTCCGTAGAACTTTTCTCTCCAACCGGCCTAGGGCGCTCTCATTCGTTTTTGACAGGGTCCATGCTTCTGCACCATATAGCAGTACGGGTATGATTAGGGTCTTATAGAGCGTCACCTTAGTTGTTCGGGAGAGGGCTTTACCCCTCAATTGCTTTCTTAGCCAGAAGACACAGCGATTAGCAAGAGTTATTCTTCGTCTGATCTCGGCGCTGATGTCGTTGTCCGTGTTGATAGCGGAGCCAAGGTATTTTTTTCTTTTTGGATAATAAACATACTCAAGGGTTTTTTATACCCTCATTATGCCATAGACACAGAGAGTGCTTTAGGAAAGAAGGATGGGGGAGAAGATGCCGGTGTACTTTGGTCTTAAATTCCTGAACACTGCAATGATTGGGAAAGAAAGAAGAGAGCTCCACATTCGCGTAGTACGGCTAAAGAACGATTCTCTATACTTGAGCGTACGACTGAAGTTGGGCTCGAGGGTAAACTGATGGGCATTCCTGGAAGCGCGGCTGTTACGGTTGAATTGTTTAAGGGGTGGAATGCAACTGGCTGTTTCACTAGAGCAATTACCGTAGAAGTAACGGCAAAACAAGGTGCGACACGAAACGTTACGACGGTGTTCCAATGAAGCGAATGAGTTAGTGATGTCTCTGTCACCAATCATTTTTACAGCTATTTTTTGTATTCCATCTGTTGTGTTTACAATAACTACCTTTATTTAAACACTGTTCATTTTCACAATATCATATTAACTTTTGATTTTGTTTTAGTTTCGTTGTCGATAATATTTTTCATTACAACATTTTCTTTCATTCATGCAAGTTTATATTATTTGTTCAATATATTGCTTATAAATAAGCCAAAGGACTTTTATTTTACTGCGCATCTCAACAGGTTATGGGCCCAGGCAGACCATAACATAAAGAAAAGAAAATTAATATTAAATAATATTATTATAAAAAAAATGAGTTCCTCAAACGTCCATGGCCGGATTCCTCTTCTAAATGGAGACAACTTTAGCACATGGAAGGCTCAGATGGAAGCCGTGCTTCATCGAGGAAGATTCCTTCAAATTGTTAAAGGCGAACTCCAACGTCCAGAAACTGCTGGAGAAGCGCAGTTGAAGTGGGAAGAAAAGGATTTAGATGCGCGTGCGGAATTGATAATAGCAATGGAACCGAACATTGTTGCTTTATCAGCACACTTAAATACATCCAAAGGGATCTGGGATTTTTTGTCAGAATCCTATGACAAGAAGGGACCCCGACAAAAGACTGAGGAATATCGGAAATTAACCAACCTACAAATGGATCCAGATCAATCAATCTCTGATTATGTTCGAGAATTCAAGACTATATCTAACAGGCTACAGGAACTGGGAGCTACACTAGATGACGACTTACTAGTTGTAGTACTTTTAGATGGTTTGTCAGATTGACATATTCAGCTTCTGTGCTTGATGTTGTAACAATCTTCTGTTTCTTTCAATCTGAGTTCAGTTGCTAAAGAAGCGTCATTTTTAAAAAACATTCTTGAAGAACTAGGACTTAACCAAGGACCTGTAACAGTTTTTACAGATAACCGCAGCGCACAACTGATTGCAAGCAATATGGGGATCCAAGGACGTACCAAACATTTGGATATCAGATACCACTTTATTAAAGAAGCAGTTGCAGATAAAAAAATAACACTGGAGTTTATTGGCACAGAAGACATGCCAGCAGACGCTCTTACAAAATGCCTGCCAGTTACAGCTCATAAGAAATGTTTCAAGAGTTTAGGAATGTCATTTTCAGATTAATTCAAATTGTAAAAATGAGGGTGGGTGTTGTGTTTACAATAACTACCTTTATTTAAACACTGTTCATTTTCACAATATCATATTAACTTTTGATTTTGTTTTAGTTTCGTTGTCGATAATATTTTTCATTACAACATTTTCTTTCATTCATGCAAGTTTATATTATTTGTTCAATATATTGCTTATAAATAAGCCAAAGGACTTTTATTTTACTGCGCATCTCAACACCATCCAAGAGGCTTAAGTATGTAGCTGGAGCACCAGTCCAAAGATGGCAATTGTACTCAAGCTTTGGACGATATAGGTCTTGTAGATAATAGCCAGATCAAACGGGGAGAAAAATTTCTTGCACCGTCTTAAGAAACCCAAACATCTTGCGGCATTTTTGGCGACATCGCGTATGTGTTCCACAAGAGTTGGTCACTTCACATTCCGAGAATTCGAGATGATTGGTTTCATAGATGCAAGTGCCACTCATGGATCGTGACATGATACAAGACAGCATTGAGTTTTCGAAGCACTTAAACTATACACGGTTTTTAATTCTCCATTGTACAATGCTGTTTAGGTCAGAGTTTAATGAGCTTATCATATTTTGCCGTTGCAGTTCCACATCCGAAGAGGAGGGATGTGAGTCTGGAAACGAATGTGAGAAGTTAAGGGTACTATCGTCAGCGCAACAATTTATTGGATTAGAAGTTACACACAATAGATAATAATTAATGAAAAGAGGGTCGGAGACAAAACGGAACCTTGGGGCACACCAGCAATTATATTGTGGGTTACAGACTTGAATTCGTCCATTACAACTTATATTGAACGGTTCGAAAGAAAGTTTCTAATTCGACGGAGAGGGGATTCATGGAGACCGAAGGCACTTTATCAAATGCCTTTGAAATATCAAGTGCAACAATCTTACTTTCTTCAAATCGATGTAAAAATTTGTTCCACTGTTCGGTGAGTTAAACCATGAGATCACCAGTTGCTGCGAAAGCCGTACTGCCGGTCATTAAGAACCTTTCAGTCTTCGAGATATTTCTTGAGCTGAAAGATTATCAGCGTTTCCATGACCATAGAAAGAAGGGACTTTAGTGCAATCGGACGATAATTGCTTGCTGAATGTTTTCAAGTCTTCGGGTTTGGCTGTTTTTTTTTTTTTTACAAAAAAACTTATGTTTTTGAAAATAAGTTGTCATGGCAATGTACAGGAAAGCTCATGTTTTTCATCAGCTTTTTTTCAAAGTGTTAATAGACTTTAATTGTTTTTTGTTCAATTGATAAAATATGTTTGCGTATATATTTTCTTAAATGTTACACCAACAACTCTGCGACACACTGTACCTACCTATATCGTCCATTAAGACGATAATGATCTCAACAACAATTGACATTTCATTAATGTCCCCAATTGAAGACTTTTGCGGTCTTCAAAGTAAGAAGCAAACAAACAATGAAAATACTTCAAAAAAATGCAATGATGCAAAATCTCAATAAAATATTTAAACAATACTCATTCATAGTATTCGCAAGTGACAACGATTGTAAACAAGGCTAAAGCGACATTTTATCAATCTGCATAATCGATTATAGGCGTGTGTCGAGATGACAGGAGGCGTTCATAATTAATAAGATGATATTAATTTATTTCTTTTTTATTTTTATCTACAGCTAGTCAAAATTATGTTAATATCGAAAAAGCCGGTTGTGGTTTTTTTCCTTCATTGACTAAACGACTGTTTAAAAAAAAATAAATAAACAAAACAACAAAACTGAGAAATGAAATTGATTCAAACTGCCACTCTATTAAGTGCTGTGGTACTTTTGTTGTTTCAACATGTTGCGACACAGCGCACTTCCATCGATCAAAAGTTCGGTCAGTTTTATAGAAGCTTCCGGTTGTTTGGTGTAGCTTTAGCTGGCCGTTCTACTCAAAATACAAAAAACAGTGTTGACAGACTTGGGGTAATTATTTGTTTCTACTTTTTTTCAATGCATCTACCTATGTTTTGTTTAATGTTTTGAATTTAACTCAGAAAGTGCACAAGATATCAGAGCGAGAAAGCACTTCATTTATTTGTGATACAAAAGATGCCCCGCCTAAAAGAAGCGACAAACCACCGAGATCTGTGCATCAATTGAGGCCCGGTGATATTGATATAATAGGTGCTCTGGGTGATTCTCTAACTGCTGGCAATGGAATTTTAGCTTCGAATGTTTTGCAAATTATCATTGAAAACCGTGGAGTTTCATGGTCAATTGGAGGCCAAGGCAACTGGCAAGAATACCTAACTATTCCAAATATTCTCAAGGAATTCAATCCGAATCTGTATGGGTACTCTCTGTCAGATGGATTGGCCACTGATCGATCCTCAAAGTAAGTTGATAACAATTTAAAGGACACTCAAAAATATTTTTGCTCATAGATTCAACGTTGCTGAATTGGGTGCAATGTCCCGAGATATACCATTTGAAGCCAAGATTCTGGTAAAGCGGATGACAGCTGACAAAAAAGTCAATATGAAAGATCACTGGAAGTTGATAACACTTTTGATTGGAAACAATGACTTCTGTTCGGACATGTGTTATTATTCGAATCCAAAACTGGTGCTTAAATGGCACGAACAGAATATGCTCAAGACATTGCGTTTTCTCAGGGACAATGTTCCGAGACTTATGGTCAATATTGTTCCTGCTCCTAATTTAAGACTGCTAACGAAATTGGTCAATGTGCCGTTTGAGTGCCAGACAACACTTCGATTCGAGTGTCCATGCCTGGTGGGGAAGGACAGTGAGACTTTAAATTATTTTGAATCAATAATGTTGCAATGGGCTGAGTTAGACGAACAGATTGCGAACAGAGATGAATTCAACACTGAGGTGAGGTGAATTTCATTTTGTTTTCTTGCAACATTTTACAAATATTTTGTTACATTTTAAGACTTTCACCGTCAACATTCAGCCATTTACGAAATTCGGAGAACTCCCGAAGAGGTCCAATGGGGCAACAGACTTTCGTAATTTATCAGCTGATTGTTTCCATTTGAGTAAGAGAGGACAAGCGTCATGTGAGTTCATATTCCTTCTCAACATAAATGTGTTAGAACTTGACTATTTCAGGTGCAAATGCTTTATGGAATAACATGCTTGAAAGTAATGGAAACAAGACCCATGAGTGGAAAGAGGCATATGAAAAAATGCTGTGTCCAACATTTGAGAATCCCTATCTTGCAACAAGAAGCAATAGTCATTGTGCTGTTTCAAAAACATGATGCTGTGTATTGCCAGAGTATATTTGAAGACTTTCTAAGAGCTGTGATCTGTGAAGAATATTTAACTTATAAGGCTGGTGTTTTGAAACCAAAAAATGATAAGAAAATATGAATTTTAAGACAAGTAAACGGTAACCTTAATTTTATCACTTAGACAGAAAAGTCAGCTAGTTGTTTCGAGGCTTTAAAATATGTTTATATTGAAGCATAAACTTACCATTTGATACAAGTTGCCTAGGAAAATTCAGAGTGGTAGCAAATTTGATATTCCAAAAACCGTTGGGCGGCCGTTGGAAGAAATATGTGCTGGTAATATCTTGACAAGAACACTTTAAATGCTAAGACCTTTTTCTCAATATATGAACAGAACATATATAAAACCGATGGCCTTGAAAATAATGATTTTTTTTTTATTTTTTTATTTTTTTCACAATTTAATAACAAAAATTTAATTTCGGTAAATTTTCACATACTGATGTGAAAGATAATAGAAAGTTACTAAAAGCTTCATAATAGTTGTCAAAATATTTTGAACATGTTTTCTAAGAAGTCGATGACAAGAAACAAGTAAATTAAATTCGGAGATAAAATTCGTATATCAGATGCCAGTGTTTTGAGTTAATAACTTACTTTCTTACTTACTTAAGGTGGCGCTACAGTCCGTTGTGGACTTGGGCCTCAATCAACAGTCTCCGCCAGCTAGCTCGGTCCTTAGCTAGTCGTCTCCAGTTTTGCACTCCAAGTTGATTGAGGTCCTCTTCCACTTGAGTGCGCCACCTGAGTCGCGGTCTTCCTCTCCTCCTACGTCCCTCGGGAATGGTGTCGAAGGCTTTCCGGGCCGGAGCATTGGTGTCCATTCGCTCTAAATGACCGAGCCATCTGAGTCTCTGGACCTTGACCCTTCTGGCTAAGTCCATGTCGTTGTACAACCCGTAAAGTTCGCTGTTGTATCTTCTTTGCCATTCCCCTTCAATGCACACGGGGCCAAAGATGACCCGAAGAACTTTCCTCTCGAAACAGCCTAAGGCACTTTCATCCGATTTTGTCAGGGTCCATGCTTCTGCACCATACAGCAGGACTGGGATGATGAGTGTGTTGTACAGTTTTACCTTAGTTGCTCGAGAGAGGGCTTTTCCACTCAATTGCTTTCTTAGCCCAAAGAAACAGCGATTAGCAAGAGTTATTCTTCGTCTGATCTCGGCGCTGGTGTTATTGCCCGTGTTTATAGCGGAGCCTAGGTAGACAAACTCCTCTACTACCTCGAAGACATATAGTGTCCATTGTGACGTTCTGCCCGAGCCGTCGGTGTTGGGTGTCCTTCCTCGTAGACAGCATTTACTTCGTTTTTCCCTCATTTACCGCTAGACCCATTTTTGCCGCTTCTGTCACAATTCTCACAAAGGCGCCATTGACATCACGCTGTGTTCTTCCCCTTATGTCAATATCATCGGAGTACGCGAGAAGTTGAACAGATTTTTGGTGTTGACGTTGGAGCACATTGAGATTGTTGACGAAAGGCTTCAGACGTTCACATATTACGGCATAGAGGATCTTGTAGTCGATGTTTAGGAGTATCAGTGTATTCGTCCGTTTCCGAGGCCTGTTGTTGCTTCGCAACTATGTTATTTTCTACGTGGTCGGTAAGTCACCCCGACGCACAACCCCCAACCTGGAGTACCAGGCACTTGATGTGACTCCAAGTGCAAGAGCCGAAAAAACCGCTCCTTTTACGGCCTGGGCTTCAAATAAGTCGAAGTAGCCCGTAAAGGTGTTCACCAAGCAGTTCGGCCTAACTGGAACTGGAGACGCCACCGTTGATTCCAAAGAAGAAATTCATTCGCTGCCGTCCCTCGGTGGGAGTGCCTTGGTGGGAACACTCCTTCGTTGTGGGGTAATTGGTAGTAACAGCCTACTCCGCTTCGACCTGTCGAATATGGGAGGCCCTTCTGCGAAATCACGTTTCGCGATCGCATAGCTCTAAGCTTCATAGTAGTAGTTACCGTACGCCGCTCCGCCACGTCAAGGCTTACCCCGTGGAGGGTTTGAGTTAATAACCCAGATACAATTCATTACAGAACAAAAGGTTCGATTTTATTCCCTTTCTTACCCCAGTAATGGACGCTGCTCCAACCCTTTTTTGAATTTTATGTGGTTCAAGTTTTCCGTAAATAAGCACATCATTCACTAATGTTTTCCTTATCGAAGCCCATATTTGGACAGAGCTTCAACTTCTCGTGAATTTGACACTCTGTCTGACTCCATTCAAGGAATTGTATCTCTGTATCCTCACACTGAAATCGTTATTACGGGCGATATCAATGTAAACAATTCTTCGTGGCTTCTCCATTCGGGCCAGACAACACCCGAAGGAATGTGTGCTGAAATCTTTGCTGAGTTTAACCACCTTACTCAGCTTGTCTCGGTGACAAGCTCCCACTCGAATATCGGATTAATGGCCAAGCGAAAAACACTCTTGACTTGTTCCTTACGTCTGACCCTGATAGACACACTATCAATCACTATCAATGTATTAACTCCTCTAGGCAGATCGGACCATAGTATTATATCTGTAAATTTCTCGTGTCAAACAAATCCAGTTTGAGAAAGAGCTCCGAAGAAAACCGTATGGCAATACGAGAAAGCCGACTGGGACGGTCTCAACAACTTTTTCCGGATATTTAACTGGTCACTATGCTTCCACGATAGTGATGTAGACTCCAGCGCAGATTATTTTGGGAATGAAAACTTTTATCCCGAAAAGGATTAAAAGCATCAAACCCAAGGAAAAGTTTGATTCAAGCTGTGAAGAGGTTATCAGGGAAAAAGAAGTAAGTTTCCGGTGTTTTAGAGTTATCGGACCAAATTTGTACGTGACCAAAAATTAAGGCAAAAAATACTGCAATGTCCCAAAGGCAGTAAGAATTTTTGGTCGATTGTAAAAAATATGAAGAATTCTTCTTCTTCCTCGGTCTCTACGCTCGTTGACAATGACACTCCTGTTTTTAGCTCTCTCACGAAAGCTAACATTTTTGCTAGGCAGTTCGCCGCCAACTCTTCGCTTCCAGAGAGTGTCATGAGTCCGCCTGTCCGGATGGTATCCCCGCTATGTTTCTGAAGAGGTGTTCTTCCACGCTGGCAAAACTCTTGCGTAAGCTTTTCCATCAATCCTTTTCTTCTGGGCTCGTTCCGAGCAGTTGGAAAACAGTATTTGTCCAGCCTATTCCAAAAAAAGGCAGATCTTCTTCTCCCTCCAATTATCGTCCGATTGCACTTACTTCCCTTCTTTCTAAGTTCATGAAAACGCTGATTAACTATCAGCTCAAGAACTATCTCGATAACCGAAAGCTTCTTAATGACTGACAATACGGCTTTCGCAGCAACAGGTCCACTGGTGATTTGATGGTTTATCTCACCGAACAGTGGAACAAGTCTTCACATCGTTTTAGAGAAAGTAAGATTGTTGCACTTGCTATTTCAAAGGTATTTGACAAAGTCTATCATCTTGCTCTTTTTTCGAAAATGCGTGCCTTCGGTATAGACGAATCCCTTCTTCGTTAGATTAGGAACTTTCTTTCGAACCGTTCAATACAAGTTGTATTGGACGGGTTCAAGTCTGACACCCACAATATAAAAACTGGTGTGCCGCAGGGCTCCGTTTTGTCTCCGTCCGTCTTTTTCATTTTCATTAATGATCTTTTCTGTTACTTCTAATAAATTGTTTCGCTGACGATAGTTCCCTTAACTTCTCACATCCCTCCTCTTCGGATGTGGAACTGCAACGGCAAAATATGATCAGCTCATTAAACTCTGACTTAAACTGCATTTTACAATGGAGAATTTAAAAGCATGTAGAGTTTAATGCTTCGAAAACCCAATGCTGTCTTGTATCGTTGAAGCGAGATATACCTCCCTTTCCACTGTTCATGAGTTGCACTTGTATCAATGAGACCGTACATCTCGAGATTCTCGGTATATTCATCACTGACCACCTCTTGTGGACCGAACACATACGCGATGTCGCCAAAAATGCCGCAAGATGTTTGGGTTTCTTAAGACGGTGCAAGAAGTTTTTCTCCCCGTCTGATCTGGCTATTATCTATAAAACTTATATCCGTCCAAAGCTTGAGTACAATTCCCATCTCTGGGTTGGTGCTCCAGCTACTTACTTGGCCTCAGTTTGCCCTCGAGCCCAACTTCGGACGTACTCACAAGTCGAATTGCAGAATGTAGCAATAAATGTGGTAGATGGTAAGGCATTTTACATTCGTGTTGCACGGCTAAAAAACGAATCTCTGTTTTTAACAGAGCGTCAGAAGTTTGGCTCGAAGTCAAGGGTAAACTGATGAGCATTTCTGAGGTATTACTGTGAATTGTTTAAGGAATCCTTATAGGAATGCCGACCATAACAGTAACGATAGAAAAGAGTAAAGCAAGAAACCGACACGCGAGGCGTAAAGGATTCTTCGATATTTCTTTTGACCTTTGAAACCATAAGAAAGCCGTGATTGCATTCTTCTCGTGTAATAGGATTCTTTTTTTTTATAATCTGCACACACTCAAGGGGTTTTTGTACCCTTATTATGCCATAGACACAGTGAGTGCTTTAGGAAAGAGGGAAGGGGTTGGAGAGGGTACCAAATCCTAAACAAATCATGTTGATGTACACCGCCATTGTTATATCCATTGTAACTTGTGGCAGTTTGGTTTGGTGGCAACCTCTGGAGAAATCCACGAACTTAAAAACGCTTACCAAAGTAAGAGGTCCGCCATCTAATGTTTTTTTTTTCAACTAGTGCTTATTTCGTGAATGGTAACACATAGCTCGTGTCTCCATGATTCTTTCCATTCTTTGTTTGTTAAAACAGGGCCAGATCTTTCTTGTAGTGCCGCAGATGTCAAGAAGGTTCCACCTTTCATCGGTCTTGATAGTTTTTCTTTTTGAGATTTCCTGTTTTAAATAACAGGAAGGGGTGCTAACTAGCTGAGCTTGGCTTACGTCAGGCGTTGATCCTAATCTTGCTCATTCATCAAATTTCTCGTTGCCTGGTACATCGCTGTGGCCTTGGACCCAGCAGAGTCTAATGTAGTGCTGTTTGCCAAGAACCTTAAGCTCTTCGCGGAAGCATGAAACAAGCTTTGATTTTACCTCATTTGCAGTAATCGCTTTTATTGCCGCTTTGCTATCATTATGAGAGGTGATATCAGCTCGTAGTATCGCCATCATTACCTTTTTAGCAGCTGTTGTCACTGCCAGGACCTCCCCGTGGAAGACGCTACTGTAGTCTGGAAGCCTAAGCCAGGCGGTTATCTTGAGAGATTTAGAATAGAAGCCTACCCCTACACCAGTGTCCATCTTAGAGCCATCAGTACATTATAGCTATTGACGACTCACTGGAGCATGGTTTATTATCTATCCATTCCTCTCTGCTCTCTACACCATACATGAAGACTCGGATGTTCGTTTTATAGAGCGCCACTTAAGATGTCGGGATATGACTTTACTGTTCAATTCCTACTGAGTCAATAGAAGCAGCGATTGACAAGAAAATGGTTCGTTTGATTTCAGCGCTGTTATCAACAAAGGCATGAGTTATAATTTTGTATTTATCTTTATTCAGTTGAAAAAATCATTTGCTGTTTTCTCTTGTGGCAATAAATGGTCTTTCCTTTGTAGGGCATTCAAAGTGGTCAAAAGCCGGAATCCAATCGTTTGATTTTGTTCCCTCGGGTTCCATCATATTGTTCCAAAGAGCACAGGCAGCTTTAAAAAAAGAAACAAGAAAAAGTTACATTAAGTTGTGAGATTGTTTTCAAAGGAGATTTGCATGTAAAGGGTTTTCCAATAAGAGGTGTTATTTTGATATTCAAAGAAAAATGGCATTTTTTGTGATAAATGATCGGATGTTTATTTCATTATAAAGAGGAAGGTATGCCACCTACTATAGGCGCTTTGTGAAGAACTTTGCTGAGATCGCCAAGAGTCTACATCAGCTAACGGAAGCAGGTTAGTGCGAGCGCAGCTTTCAAGAGCTCAAGCAACGCTTGTGTAATGCACCAGCGCTGACTTACCCGACTCCCGGAAAACCGTTCATCATTGATGCTGATGTCAGCAATGTCGGGATTGGTGTTGTATTGTCACAAGTATATGATGGCGAAGAAAAGGTGATTGCCTATTACAGCAAGGTACTCTCGAAGTCGGATAGAAACTATTGTGTGACCAGAAGAGAATTTCTTCCGGACCATAAACCGCACCAAACAGTCACGAGTTGAGGATGGAGAGGCTTTTCAACAATAACTCTTGGGTTTTCCGAGCCCCAGATTCGATAGTTTTGCTTGTTCACGTAGCCTCCGAGTTGGAAATGGGCCTCATCAGTCAAGATAATTTTTTGATGAAATTCCGGATCATTTTCAAAGACACGAAGTTGTTGTTGATCAGCCGGCTTGAGTTCTTGTGTTAACTGAACTTTATAAGCCTTAAGACCCAAGTCGTTATGCAAAATACGGTGTAATGACGTTTGTGGAAGGCCTTATTCCAAAGAACGACGAGGAATGGACAAACCTGGGTTTTCTTCAACACTTTGGGCTACAACAGCAATATTCTCAGTTGTTCTTGAGGGACGTGCACGGGTTTTATTCTTCACAACACTAACTTGTCCCAACAGCTCGCATTTGTCCACCAGTTTCTGTATTGCGGTCCGATTAGGTGCTTCACGATGACTCAAAAATGTTTTAGTTTTACGAACCGTCTCTGCCAAATTTTCACCATTTTTGTAGTGAATTTTAATAATTTCAATGCATTGTTGAAGCGTGTATCGTTCCATTTTTATTAATGGCGTAGTTTCTACTTGTCAAATGTCAAAAAATGAAAGCTTCAAAAGTGACAGCTACCGAAACAAGGGCCAATTCAAAATAACACCTCTTATTGGAAAATGTTGACTTATTTACATTTAAATACCAAAGCAGTTTTAGCAACAACAATCTTAGTCATGGTGTTCACAATAAACACATTAAACACATTATCTTGATTTAATTGGAATTTAATAGGAATAAAAAAGCAGCGTATTTAGTCATAGACACAATGATTACAGTGATGCTCAGATATTCGCATACGCGTGACAGATTTTATTACGTTAATAAAATGTGTATCAGATTGTTCTTACTTATTTTACTTAAGATTTAATGTTAAACAATCAGAACAAATTTTGATTGCCCTCTCGTGTTGTCTTAATTCAAATCCAGTCAAATTATTGACCAGTTAAAACAGGAGCCACATACTCCGAATTGAAATATTTAAGGAACCTGTATTGCTGCAACACAATTTTACTATATCCTCTCATAAGAAGTTTAAAAAACAATGAAGAAAACTATAACTTGAGAAAAATATTTAGGTCTGATCCATGATACTGCATAAACTGCAAGAAAGGAACAAAATATTCCACATACGCCCCAGTGTACATACAAGAAAATTGTTTGTCATCAAAGTCTTACAAAACTTTCAATTAGAAAAAAAAATGTATGTCGTTTTATCTGATCTTTTATCACTTTGAGTATTGAATATTTATTTGTTTGTCTATTCCATCCATATTAAAAATAGTCAGCACGGTTTGTTTTAAAAACAATTACATTTGTATATTCATCTGAAGGTCGACTACACAATTAATAGAAAAAAATATTCTTAACAAACGATTTAGTGATTCCTTTGGTTCAAAGTTTGTTCTGTGACAGGGGACAAGAAAGTTTCTGCACCTAATATTTTTCTCTGGAACATGTGTGTAGGATTTATAACTTGGTTGTTTAATCAGTAGCGACATCTTTAACAGAATAATTTTCTACAGCTCAAACGAATTTTGGTCTATTAAGGCGCATCTAAACATATCTCGTGGCGAACTTAAGGTCCTAAATGACAGCCATTCAAGTAAGAGGATGTTGCCAAAAGCCATTACCACGGCCAAATTGGTTGAAAAGTGCTACGAACTGCTGCCATATCCACCATGTTCTCCAGATATAGCCCGGTGTGACTTATTGTATCCAAACTCGGAAAAGCCACTCCCCGGGCAGATATTTCAGCTGAATGAGGAGGCCAACGCAGCTACTGAGACCTTCTTTGCAGACACCGTATTTTTCGGATTGATTAAAAAAGAAAGAGCATCGCTGGGTCAAGTATCGAGTTGAAAGTAGACTTTATTTTTTTTTTTATTTTTTTTTTATTTTAATTGGAAATAATTGAAGAATTATACTGAAATCTTTAACGATAAAACTAGCCTGACACTAAAAAAAGGACCAAGAAGTGAATTTTCTTCCTATCGGTTTTTCAAATGTCACTGTCAATTTATTCAGTAAACTCAACATTTTCATGATGGTAAAGTTCATGAAGTTAACAAATTTAAGTTTACGATGTTGCCGTGTCATCAGTGAGACAACGGGTTGGTCGAGGAGAAGAAAATATCGGTGACGCAAAATCACGATCTAAATCAGTCAATTCCATGGCGTTCTCAAGAATTGGGCTTCGCTCAGACCGTGCGTAAATCTTAGTTTACATGACATCCATTTAAAATCAAGTCAATTAGGCTCTGGAGAATAAATACACCAAGACGATGATAGCAAAATTATCATTTTTTGATCAACGGGTTCGTCAATAGGTAAAATATAAGTACGTTATTGGTCGGGTGAAAATTCAAACTTGCCTGAGCCTCCACTTCATCCACAAGAAATAATTGCTGCTTTCTAAGGTTAACATGCCGGTGCGGCGGCGTTATTGGGCTATATTTTTTATCAACTATAACGATTGTCACGTCAGCGTGAATGGCCAGTCTAATCGCGCTATGATTACCGATCAATTTTGGCTCGAATTAGAAGATATTCTAACTTGAATGACATGTTGTTTCAACAGGATGGTGCCAAAATCTACAAAGCACGCTTACTTACTTACTTACTTAAGGTGGTGCTACAGTCCGTTGTGGACTTGGGCCTCAATCAACAGTCTCCGCCAGCTAGCTCGGTCCTTAGCTAGCTGTCTCCAGTTTTGCACTCAAAGTTGATTCAGGTCCTCTTATTCACCTACGTCCCTCGGGAATAGAGTCGAAGGCTTTCCGGGCCGGAGCATTGGTGTCCATCCGCTCTAAATGACCAAGCCATCTGAGTCTCTGGACCTTGACCCTTTAGGTCCCTGTCGTTGTAAACCCGTAAAGTTCGCTGTTGTGTCTTCTTCGCCATTCCCCTTCAATGCACACGGGGCCAAAGATGACCCGAAGATCTTTCCTCTCAAAATAGCTTAAGGCACTTTCATCCGATTTTGTCAAGGTCCATGCTTCTGCACATACAAAGCACACTTTACAATCGATTTATTGAAGATAAAATTTGATGATCTTGTTATCTCAAGAAATGAGCCAGTCGATTCCCCACTTCGTTCTTGCGGTTTAACACTACTACTTCTACTTATGGTGGCGATACAGTCCAGGTCGGATAAGGGCCTCATCCAACAAACGCCTCCATCCAGCTCGGTCCCTAGTTAGCTGTCGCCAGTTTCGCACGCCAAAATGGTTCAGATCCTCTACCACCTGTGTGTTCAACCTGAGTCGCGGTCTTCCTCTTCTGCGACGTCCTTCCAGGTTGGATTCGAAGACTCTACGAGCCGGAGCATTGTTTTCCATTGACTCTACATGTCCCAACCATCTAAGTCGTTGGACTTTTCTGGCTAAGTCAGTGTCACTGAACAGCTCATATCGTTCTTGGTTGAATCTTCGTCTCCATTTTCCATTTATGCAGAAAGGACCAAAAAATCACTCGAAGAATTTTTCTCTCAAAGCAACCCAAAGCGTTTTCATCGGATGTTGTCATGGTCCATGTCTCTGCACCATACATTAGGACCGGGACGATGAGGGTTTTGTAGAGCGTCACTTTAGATGCTCGGGAGAGGCCTTTGCTACTCAATTGCCTTCTAAGTCCAAAGAAGAAGCAATTGGCAAGAGTGATTCTTCCTTTGATTTCAGCGCTGGTGTTGTTGTCTGAGTTAATAGCGGATCCTAGGTAGACGATGTCCTTAAATCTGTCTATGTTGACGTTTGCTCCGACGTCGATGTTGGTTGTCCTTTCTTGTAGACAGTATTAACTTGGTCTTGTCCTCGTTAACCGCTAGACTAATCTTCCTGGCCTCCGTCTCATCACGCTATGTTATTCTTCCAATTATGTCAATATTGTCTGCGTATATGCTTTTGACTTGACTGTTGACTTTGACTTTTGTAAGTTTTGCACAAGCTTTTCAAATATGATGTTGAAGAAATCGCATGACAGTACATCGAATGGTCTAAAACATTTTTTGACATCAAATGCTTCCATAAGGTTTTTTCTGAATTCCGACTATGATGGAAGAGTGAAGGATTCCATTGTTTTTCATTGTCATCTTACACAGACAGACGAGTTTTTCTGGGATGCCAAAACTAGACATTGCTCCATATAATTGGTCTCTACAGACGGCCTTGAAATCAATGAAAAGGTGGTAGGTATCGATTTGAAGTTCCTGGGTCTTCTCTAAGATCTGCCATAAGGCGAATTCATCGATGGTGGACTTTCCGGGTCTGGAAGCCACATTGATAAGGATCTATCAGGTTGTTGACTAAGGGCTTCAAACGATCACACAGCACGGATCTTGTAGGCGAAGTTAAGGAGACTTATACCTCTGTAATTGGTACAGTTCAGGGGATCTCCTTTCTTGAGGATCGGGCATACGATGCTGAAGTTCCATTCATCGGGCATGCTTTCCTCCGAACAAATTTTACAGATGAGCTGGTGCATGCTCCAAACCAAATCTTCTCCAGCTGCTTTGTACAGTTCGGCGGCTAGGCTGTCTGCGCCAGCGACTTTGTTCGACTTATGTTAAGATATCACTATCTTCACTTCTTCAAGGTCAGGTTAGTGGAATTGTTGGCCTGCTGCACCCAAATTGAATGGTTCTGTATTGCTGGGAGAGTTTTGCTCATCATCACCATTAAACAGATTGGAAAAGTGATCTTTCCATATCCTCAACACTGACTGTGGTTCCACTACGATGTTCCCATGATGTTCTCTACAGGCTTCGGTTTGGGGTGTATAAGGCCTGGAGGTTTGTTTTACCTTCTGAGGATATTTTCGGAGACGCGATCGGAAAAGGATCTAGCAATCTCTTGCGATTGTAGCCGCTTGACATGGAAATTTCTCCTAGCTTTTTCACGTGTTGGCCTTGACCGGGATATCCGCATTCGTACCTACAACATAAGGTAATGGACCGAGTCGATGTTGGCACCTCGGAATGTGCGGACATCTTGCATGCTAGAGAATTGTCGTGCGTCGATCGTAATGTGATCAATTTGGTTGACGGTTGATTGATCAAGTTGTTTCCATGTTCACTTGTGAATATCGAGACGTGGAAATCGCGTACTTGCTAACATTACGACTCGCCCCGCAGTGAAGTCGATTAGCCTAAATCCGTTATCGGAGGTGGTTTTGTTTGGGCTATGTCGTCCGATTATTTCACCAAAGATTTCTTCTTCTTAGCATTAAAATCTCCAAGGACGATTTTAATGTCATAGCTAGGGCATTGCTCATGGATCTTGTCAAGGAGCTCGTAGAATCTGCTTTTGGTGTCTTCATCCTTTTCCTCAGTGGAGGCGTGAGTGCAAATGAGGCTTATGTTTGTGAATTTAGCCTTGATGCGGATTGTCGTGATGAGCTCATTCACTGAGTTGAAACTCAAGACCTTGCTCCTGAGTCGAGTTCCAATTACAAATCCACATCAAAATAGACGCCGATTTTGTTTCTGGTAGCACTCGCCATAGTAGATTTCACAGTTGTTCATTTTACGTAGGCCCGGACCCATCGAATTTCTTGGATGGCCAGTTATATCTGCCTTATAGCAGTCAAGGGCTTCCGCTAGTTTACCAACCGCGGCTTAACACCCCTATACCATTTAACACACCTAGACGAATCGTCCGCGTTGGCCATAGAACGAAGTCGAGTTCAACTCATCAATATAAGAAGAAATTTTGTTTTAACAATAAGGTCGACTTAATCAAATTGGAAAATTAATTTCAATATGTACGTGCATATATACAATATGCCATTAACAAGATCAAGGAATCTACATATGTAAACGATATTGTTACATGATTAATTTGACTTATGCCTGTCGAGAATATATTCAAGTTTACGCATAATGAGGCGAGACCAATGATAAGCAAATATCAAGTTACAAGTTGACTTATGATGTCAAGAATGAAATTAATTAACTATCACCCTACAATCTTTGGATTTCGTTCAGGAATCCAGTTTGTAAGGTGATTCACATAAAATGTCAATGAAAGTGCAGGTCTCATTTTACAGAGGCATCATCACCAGCATATCATTAAATCCAATAAATCAATTTAGTTTTGATTAATATACTTAATTATTCTCAGATATCTTTATTCAAAACCCTGACCTGTGCGCGTCAACGCAAAAATACGATTCTAAAGCGCACGGACTGGTATAAAAAGTTCAATTAAAATGCGTGTATTATGAAAGAGAGTCGAATAACACCCTAAGTTCCCAATTATTGCTAGAAAAACTTACCAGCTGCTTGTCCCAATTGACTGAAATGAAAGCAATCACTTGCAAAATATCGCAAGTCCGTGTTTCCATTTGGCAAAGTAGGCAAACTCGATCTCGCCGTAAACGTTTGTATGTTCACTGTAAAAGTCTATCGTACGAAAAGGTTATCATTAGACAAGCAAAAAAAAAACCTTAACACTCACATCAGTATGAAACTCTGGCCTGGAAATAAGTTCCCTCTGCACCTTTTGCATTTCCAAAATGATTTTCTCATAACGTCTCAAAACTTTTGGTGTCAATTGACTGCTATACAAGCAACGACATTCAACTCTTTCAGCCAAATAACATTGAAAAGGGACATTTTTAAACTTTGTGATTGTCACCAAGTTCGGCATTATCAGCCAGTTAACCATAGTTCTTGGAATGTTATCACGTATAAATCTCAAAGTATCGTAAATATTCCTCTCATGTTCTTCGATTAGGCTTTCTGGATTGGGTAACTCGCAAATCTTTGAGCAAATATCATTGTTTCCCAGGAAAATTGTTATTAACTTCCAATGAGACGTCATGTTGACCTTTGGATCCCTTTGCATCCGTTTGAACAATAGTTTCGTTTGGAAGAGCATGTCTACGAACATTGTGATGGGTTCTGCAATATTAAATCTAAGTTCTGTTTGGTCAAAATCGTTAAGAATTTAGTTGCATAATTAACTTGCAAACTCACTTGCTGGAACGATCAATATTTAAACCGTCTTCAGTTGAATATCCATAAAGATTGCCATTGAATTCCCTCAAAATGTTGGGCAGCGTGAGATATTTCCGCCAATCACCACGTCCACCACCTGAAAATGATATTCCACGGTTCTCGTTGAATAGGCTATGGAGTCCAATTGATATGGCTCCATTTGCCGCAGCCAGAGAATCACCGATTGTAGCGATTATGTCAATATCCCCAGGACGAACTTCATTAACAGATTTCGGTGGAGTTGGACTTCTTTTGATGGGTGCATTTTTAGTATCGCAAAAGAACTTTTGGGTTTCAGGAATGTGTGGTTGGATTTTCTATAGATTTGAATTTGAATACACTCTTGGTCCTTTCTTGAAAAGTACACAAATCATTACCCCCATTTTCTTATTTATTCGATAAATATTATTTATCTCTTTTTGTGTTGCTGTTAGATTTGCCAAAAAATGTCTAATCATCCTGAAAGGCTGTGCTAAGTTACGATCTATGTATGGTGTTTGCTGTTGTCCTTGCACTCCACTTAGCAAACAGAAAAACACCATCGGACCAACGATGACGCAAATAAAAAGATTCGTCATATTTTCGTTAAAGGAAAAATTACAAGCCGACAGGAAGGAACAAAATTCAAAACATTCACTTAATTAACTTAATAGAAAATCGCGCTAGGATATTCCAAGTCGAATAAAACAATCCACAATAAAAAACAACACGTTACACGAGAGAGGTGTTACTTAGACTAGATAGCAGTTACTTCTAAAATGACAATGTTCTTACTCAAGTTAACCCAACAAGATGCATTCGTATAAAATTACATTTAATCGTCCAAGACCTTGGACTTAAGCTTGAGCTTGGTGCACAACTTGTTGTTGTTGTTAAGATCCATGGCTTTTTACAGATGTATACGAACAAAATATCAACATCGCTTTAATAAGAAACACAAACATTGCAACAAGTTTGTAGAAAAGTTGCAAAGTTGCAATCAAGGTGAAGTTCAACTATTAAAACAAGGTGTCCGTCACAGTGCGTAGTTGTCGTCGTTGGTCATTGGTCGTATGGAAAAAACGTCGCGCCGCCGTTTTCAACCGACTTGGTCGTGAGAATGTGCAATATTTATGACGTGTGGTGCATTCACCGGCTGTGGTCAGAAATCCGCACGTGTTGATTGAGATAATCAAAAATTAAGATGATATTAATTGGGTTGGGCCTTTTAACTGAACTCCTTGATATTTAAATGCATTAAATGATTCGGAAATAACAGCAGGGGTTTTTTTCTTAGGAACAGTTCAATTTTTTTGTTGCTTATGTTAATAAAAAAAGCAGCCAGTATCAATAAAACAAGAATGCACTGCGAACGAACATAAAACTCCAGTTGAGCGCTCATTGAGATATTCTTAAAATGAAGTAAGCCTAGTTATCATTCCAATTCTATTCACCAAAGACAATTGTTTCTTTTTTTTGTTTTGCAACAATACGATTCACTTCCTCTGCAAAATCTGCATTACTTCCGTCTGAAATATTAGTATCATCGTAAGGGGCTTTGGATGACTGCTGATCGATCAGGGCGAATACTTTCATGTTACTTTCTATTCCCCGGAGAAGCTGCTACATTTACTATTGCAATAGGTGGAACAGTCGAAGAGCAAAGCCTGCACGACACCACTTCCGATATCGGATTCAGGCTGATCGATTTTGCTGTGGGGCTGTGGCAGCTAGCACCTGGTTTCCGCATCTCAACATCCATAAACCATATTGATCACATTACGATCGACGGAAGGCACTTGTCCAACATTCGAGATGTTTGAACTTTCCAAGTAGCCAACATCGACTCGGACCACTACCTGGTCATAGCCAAGGTAGTGCTACAAATATCCCGACAACGGCCAAAACAAGGAAATGCTGCAAGAAAATTCGACGTCGGACGGCTACAATCGCCAGATCCTTCTCTGGTCGAGTGTCAAGTAACTTCTAAAGAAGTCCTATGCCGCTAACATCAAGTATAGAAGACCAGTGGCAACATTGCCAGAAAGCAGTTAGAATATCGCCTATCTAATGTGCTGCGTTTCACACATCCACCAAAACGAAACCCCTGGTTTGACGAAGAATGCATGCAGGCCCATGCAGCCAAGCAGGAGGCATACACAGCGGCGCTGCATAGAAAGATAAGAGTTGCTCGTGAGCTCTATGAGCGAAAGAGGAGAGACGAACGCCGGCTTCTCAGGAGAAAAAAAGAGAGAGCATGAGAAGCGTCAGATCGAGGATGTTGAGAGAGCCAACAGCAAGAATGATGTTTGGAAGCTTTAAGAAAGGTTAAAACCGCTGGCTCAAGGTCACCGAGCAAGAACTGATGCTTGCACAGATAGACGAGGGAACATCATAGTAGAATCGCAGTCAATGCTGGGGATCTGGAAAGACCACTTCTGTAGACCGTACAACGGTGACGACGAACAAAACCTAGCCGTCAGACAGGAGCCTTGCATCGCAAACGATGATAGCCAACAATTCCGCGAACCCGACCTAGAAGAAGTGAAAACGGCAATATCACGGCTGAAATCCTACAAAGCGCTGGAGCACATGGGCTAGCTGCTGAGCTGTTCAAAGCAGTAGGCGACGAGCTAGATAGAAGCATGCACCAAATCATCTGTAAGATATGGTCAGAGGAATGCATGCCCGATGAATGGAACCTCAGCATTGTTTGCCCGATCCTGAAAAAGGGAGATCCTCTTAACTGAGCCAACTACAGACGAATAAGTCTACTAACATCGCCTACGAGATCCTCTCTGCCGTAATATGTCAACGCCTGAATCCTTTCGTCAACAATCTGATTGGTCCTTATCAATGTGGCTTCAGGCCAGGAAAGTCAACCATCGATCAAATTTTCACGTTGCGTCAGATCCTGGAAAAGATCATGAACTCCAAATCGATACCCACCACCTTTTCATCGATTTTAAGGCCGCGTATGACAGCATCTACAGAGACGAGCTGTATAAAACTATAATGTCTAGTTTTTGCATCCCTGCCAAGCTCGTTCGCTTTTGCAGAATGACGATGGAGAACTCACGCTGCTGCTGAGAAAATAGTGCAAAGCTCCACCGTCAACTTCTCGCGTACGCCGATGATATTGATATAATGAGAAGAACACAGCGTGATGTCAATGGCGCCTTTGTGAGAATTGAAACAGAAGCGGCAAAAATGGCTTTAGCAGTAAATGAGGGAAAAACAAAGTATATGCTGTCTTCGAGGAAGGACACCCAACACCGACGGCTCGGACAGAACGTCACAATAGACGCATACAATTTCGAGGTAGGCTCCGCTATGTACAACGACATGGACCTAGCCAGAAGGGTCAAGGTCCAGAGACTCAGATGGCTCGGTCATTTAGAGCGGATGGACACCAATGCTCCGGCCCGGAAAGCCTTCGACACTATGCCCGAGGGAAGTAGATGGAGAGAAAAACCGCTACTTAAGTGGATGAGGATCTCAATGGAGTGCAAAACTAGAGCCAACTAGCTAGGGGCCGAACTATGTCTGCCGGAGACTGTTGATTGAATCCCAAGTTCAAAACGGACTGTAGCGCCACCACAAATAGGTAAGTAAGTATACCGTCTCAAAACTTTTAATGGCGCTCGGTACCTTACCTAGCTTGTCGACAACTTAAGAGAATTTGTCATGAGGACCTCGACGTTTAAGCGTACTAAATTTAACTTGTTCCCGAATTTAAGTCAGGCGACTTCCATATCTTCAAGGATGCATTATACACGGCGTGAGCAGTCGCCGATCCTAAGTGCCTTATTAAAAATTATTGTCGATGTATGATTCTTGGTGCTGTCTTTGCAGCAAAAAATGGACCATATTTTGCTAGTGAGCCGAGAGCAGATAAGTGGACAAGATTAACAAAATGTGTAAATTTCATCTGAAAATAAAAAATTGACAACTAAACAACGCGTTTTGCACTTCAAAGATAACAAATTGTTCTCACTCCAGTTAATCAAGATGCACTCGTTTAATATGATATCTACTCGGAAACGACAAATCCGACACCCCTGACTTAAGCTTGATCTTTTTGCGAAACTTTGTTTTTTTAGATCCACTATGACTTTCTGTTTTGAATCCATTTTCGAGCAACTATGAACACCCAACACCATCTGTAAAAGGTCTGACTTCAGAAATAGAAGACAAGCACTGAAATACATTTGCATACAAAAATGGGTCTTTTTAATGGAACCAGAGTGTGAGCTTCATTTTTTTTTTTAGTGTAGGGTTTTTTAGACATTGACTTGCAAGGGGTGTCACAACAATCTCGTTAGAAAATTGAAATATTTACCTACAATGAGTTTCATTGCAATGTTAATTTATGTTGTTCAAAAGTGAACATATGACACATTTTGGCCTTCATCGGCAGTGGCGAGTAGGTAGGCACATAGTCTTAGAAGTATTTTATTATTTGTATGTTAAAACAAACAAGCTAATTGATTGTGAATTTGAACAAATAAAAGAAATGTTCATTATATGCAAGTGTGTGTCATTATAGTGGCGCTAAGTCTAAGACCATACAACGTAATAATTACTACTTCAATGCAACTTATATTATTGACGACAAGCAATGTAACGTAGGAAGAAGCCCTGTTTGTCGAAACCCAAAGCCAAAAAGTTGAAAAATTTCAATAAAAAAAATCAAAACTTACGGTAAAAAGACAAATTTTGGGTTAAAATCGAAATTTTCATAAACAATTCATATTTTTACGCTTATTACCAATCAACATCATTCACTTCGGATCTTGTAATTTGAAATTTCGGATATTCAGTGTTTAATTTTCCGATTTCCTGTCTCTTGTTTCCGGTTCACAATTTCAAAATTTTGTTTCCCGCTTCCTACATGCACTTCGGAGCATCAGAACTCAGTCACGGATATTCAAACTCGGTTCGAAGTTCGAAGTAGCTGTCATCGGAAGACATTTTTTTGAAATGCGACAATAGAGATAATATAATAACGCACGGGAGCGGTACAAGTACAAGGGGAGTCGTCACGCAAATTTTGAGATGGAAGATCCTAAAAGGGCTCCCTTTCTCTCTCTCTCTCTGAGCTTCTCCTGATTGGCTGTAAAGTGGAATGGACAGTGTAAAATAAATAAAGGAAACGTCAAAGTCAAAATTGCTGTTGTCTTACAATGGAGCTCAGAGAGAAAAAGGGAGTCCTTTTAGGATCTTCTGTCTCAAGAATTTCATGTAACACTTTTTAGGCTACCTTCCGTGCTCTATTAGATTTATTCGATGTGCGCTCCGGGTTTGTTCTGTGGTGCTCTGATTTCGTACTGAGCTCTTCGATGTCGCTCTTTTTTCGTGTATGTGTATTCCATTGAATAAGAAGTACAGGAAACAGGAATAGGTCTTGTGAACAAGAATTGAAGCATTTTTCTAAGTAGTGTGAGTTTCACAAACACAAACGCATTACAACAGGGCTGGTCTGCAGTTGAATAGTTAATCTCAGGGGCGCCAAGCAAAATTTGATTAAATCAAGATTTCATCGATTTTGCTTCAATTTTTTTTTTCAATCTTAATTCTTTTTTTAGGAAGCATGGTGTTTTAACACTTAAGATGCACTGCGCGGTTTTTAACGTTTAATTTTTTATATTTTCCAGTACATTTTCTTGATTTTTCATCCGTAATTCATCACGTTTATTACGCCTATTGTAATACAACCAACAAATAAAAACGTTTCGAAACAAGATGGAAAAACTATTCAAAACAACCGTGCACACCACGGGAACTCAACGAATTGCAGCGCCTTACCATCACGAACAGAAATAATACACCCCTGAACTCGACTGACAACACAGTCAAAGTTTGACAGCACATACCCTAAAAATTGACAGCACATACCCTAAAAATGGACATCGTCAGACATTTTTGTTGCTTCACTCACGTACACTGTGGTAGCTAACACCGCTTCCTGTACTTCTTATTCAATGGTGTATTCAGTACTCAAATTGGGAGCGCTCTGAATCGCCCCAAGTTTTTTTCGGGGCGAGAATTTCGTAGCTGTTCGGATCAGCTGTTCCTATACAACAAAGAGAAAAAAAAACAAAGCACTACTAACGCGTTCGATCTGAAACCAAACCTAGAGAAATTTTTCAGTTTTTTTTTTTTTTTTCAGCTCCGTTCACAGTATGACAAGCACCGGAGCGCCCGGGGCTGGTGACATCGAACAAACCTATTATATTATCCCTATGAATGCGACAACGCGTTGCGGTGGTGTAAGGATCATATACAGATGTGCAAATTACTCGATATATCGAAAATGCGATGTCTTTTCCATATATTTTTTTAATAAAATAAGCACCATAAACGCCATAAACATAAACCATAAACACTATGAAAAATCGGTGAGCGCGGGTGATATGAATTGTTTAACTGTTTTCTTTTTTCTCAGTTTAAATGCGCGTTTTCAAGAAATGTAATTAGTAGCACCGATGTTTTACCAAATCTGTCGAATAAAGTCCCTTCCCTATTTCCAAACATAGCACAATATTATAGTCCGCTAATGAACAACTTTGTGATACTAGCTTAAAATTACGTTTGAGTCATGACTTTGAGCTAGTATCACACTAAATTCTCTTAAAATTTTTCATTAGCGGAATATAATTTTGCGCTAATGTTTGTATTGGCATTTGAAGTATCAGAAGAGAACAAATTGGCATATAAAGGGTTTTCCAATAATAGGTGTAATTTTGATATTCAAAGAAAAATGGCATTTTTTGAGATAAATGATCGGATGTTTATTTCATTATAAAGGTGATTTATGCCATTAATAATGGAACACAACATCAGCTTTTCATTAAATTTTAAATAACCGAATAGCAAAGTGGCTGCGCTATGTCCTCGATAGCCTCACGAATTCCATCTTTGAGGTCTTGAATCGACGCTGGGCTGTTGGCGTAGACCTTATCTTTCAGGCGACTTCTTCCTTTGAGGCCACGTGAAAGATAAGGTCTAAGCCAGCAGCCCAGCATCGATTCAACAACTCATAGATGGAATTCGTGAGGCTTTATAATGAAATAAACATCCGATCATTAGCTCAAAAAATGCCATTTTTCTTTGAATATCAAAATAACACCTCTTATTGGAAAATTCTTTATTAAACCTCTTGGATGGAATACAAAAAAGAGCTGTTACAATGATTGGTGATAGAGAGATCACTAACTCATTCACTTCATTAGAACACCGTCGTAACGTTTCATGTCTCTCCTTGTTTTATCGTTACTTCTACGGTAATTTCTCTAGTTAAATAGCCAGTTGTATTCCACTCCTTAAGTAGTGTCCGTAGCTTAGTGGTTAGGTGTGTTGGCTGCTAAGCAGAACGTCGTGGGTTCGAATCCTACTCGCGCCCACAGTTTTTATTTCATCTTTCACGGGCACTGCCTCTTGCGAAGAACTGACAAAACTTCCAAGAGTATCATCTGTCATGAAAAAGTGCTTCTCAACTTTGCCGTTCGGAGCCAGCGTTAAATTGTAGGTCCTCTCAATTCTTCATACGCACCTAGAGAATTGTTGATGACAGAAAGCCACTTAGGCCTTGGCTCTTCAAGAGCTGTCGCGCCTCTCAATTTGTTTATATTTATTCCACTCCTTAAACAATTCAACCCTAATACCCGCGCTTCCAGGAATTCCCATGAGTGTACGCTCAAGTAAAGAGAATCGTTCTTTAGCCGTACTACGCGAATATGGAACTCTCTTCCACACTCTGTCTTTCCCGATCATTGCAGTGTTCAGGAATTTAAGACCAATGTACACCGGCACCTCCTCCTAAAATCCTTCCCCCTTTCCTAAAGCACTCACTGTGTCTATGGCATAATAAGGGTATAAAAACCCCTTTTAAATTCAGATGGCGACTCAAGTACCTTAGGACACAGATGAGTTTAAAAGGGAGATGGGAAACTAAGCTGTAAAAATGACAATGCCTACAAGTTATGGTTCAAGCTTACTGCAAGGGTATGCGTGTTTTTACCAATACTATCTTAGTAAACTTGAGCAAACCACCTCATTTTTGTTGCTGTTTTTTCTCATTTATTCACATACAAGAGGTAACGGTAAAATAAAATTTGCGGTATCCGGAGGATTAAACGCAAGTTAGTTTCCGGTCTCCTTTTGTCTCTCCCTTAGGAAACGTAAAAAAAAGGAGAGCATTGGGAAACGAGAGCAAATTACGAGAATTATATGATGCGACGTAAATAAACTGATCTTGCTATCCAATTCTTATTTGATTAATAAATAAAATAAAAGATCATGCTGTTGGTGCAAATCAAACAAGCTTATTTGTCAGATCTTCCCAAAACACATCCACCGTTTCTAGTGACCGTTTGGTCTAAGCATACAAACGGCATACAGTGAATTTCTACGGTGAGAATCTCTGATCAAGTGGGAGAATTCCACGAAATTCCGATCGGTTACCTCGACATCGATAGGGCCGTATGTCACTCGCAAACGATTCCATGACGTGGATGCTCGGGATAAAGACTTTGACCTTAAGGGGAGGACATAAAAGTAATTAAAACAACAACAAGTAATCATATTTGAAGGAATTCTGTGTATAATAGTTTTTACTTTTTTTTTATGCACTGCATATATTTTTGGCAATATACCTTAAAACTATTTGTTTTGTGCAATCATATCGATTTAGTTACATAATGCTAACTCATTGCTTGGATTCCAGACATCCAAGTAGTTTAAAACATTTTAAAAAAATTGAAAAAAAAAAACGAACAAAAAAGATTCGTTGCTTTTGTTTTTCTTAAGGCACACAAGTCAAGTCATGGCATAGTCGTACTTAAAATTATTACACGATTGTTCAAATCTAACCGAAAGTAGTCTGAGTTACATACGAATTCTCTTCGTATTACAGTTCACCAGAGTCATGTTTCATTGAACTACTCAACTCATTTTTAATTTGATTAAGCTCGGCTTCTAGAATAATATTTGTTTCTTCAGCGAAATTCGTTTCCCGATCGCTTTTGTATTGTGTATTACTTTGGTCTTTGAGGAGTTTTTGAGATGTTACTTCCGAGTCCTCGGTATCGGAAATATAGCCAGTCTCACCAGTGTAGTGAGTTGGAAACATTATGAGTGGAGCCGCACTGTAGGCTTTTAGATTCCTCGGTGAAAATGCTGCACTCCATGTGTCGTTGGGATGTCGGTTGAACATAACCGGCAGATATTCATCGACAGGGATGAGTTTTTTCAATGGTTCACTGGCGATTAGTTTCTTGGCACCGCTTAGAGTCAACACGTAGCCGAGAGTCCAATATGAATAGCCCACATGGACGAGATTTTCAGTCTTTTCCACTTCTGGTTCGAGTTCGTCCTTCAACCGCTTTCGACCAAAGTATCTATCGAGAGGAGACATTGCTATTGGTTAATCTTTATGCTTAGCTCAACTACTTACATCAAATCGAATTCTCCAGTGTTGCGCGCTTGTTCAAGTATACTAACTGCTGTATTGGTGAAAAAGGCCCCGAACCGAATGTCGTCCTCGATGATGAGGACTTCTTTTTGATTGTTGGCAATCATTTTTTCCCAAATACGATAGTGACTCAGGAAACAGCCAATTTCGCCCATTGTCATTTGCCGATGGTGATAGGGATCCTCGTATCCTTCAAGAAATTCAATTCCCATTTCCTTGATTATGTTCAGATCGAGTTTTCTAGAGGTTGAAAAGGGGTTCAATTAGTTGTAACACAAGAGGACAATGACACCCTAATGATGACGATTTATTTTGATTCAAAATTAAAATATTCCGAAATTTGCATAATTGTTCTGTCGAAAACTAGATCTACCTAACCAGACGGAGTGCATTGAACTAATTTGCTATTCTAAATCTAGATTTAAAGACAAATTATCATATGTGGGCAATAAAAACCAACTCACTTGCCATCGACAGCCGCGAAATGCTCAACTTCCAAGCCGAGTTCACGGAATAAATTATCCATTCGGAATTTGCGCTCCGGTCGTCTTTCCAAATTTATCATGTAAATGTGATCCAGCGTTAGTTTATGCCTGAAAAAATGGAAACGCAGGATTAAAGATAAGACCATGCGATAATAGCCAAAACCTCACTTTTCCGGATAGTGGATGTAACTCTTGAAGATATCATCTGCTACAACATCTCCGACTGGATGGTCGACAACTATTGTCGTTTTTGTATGCAGCAGCTGCATTCGATCATGACTGAGAGGTTCGTTGCTGTCCAGCGGTTCCAAAATATAACCAAACAAATGTTCATTGCTTATGAACATAGGAACTCCTGAGCAATTAGCTGACGCTGCAAAGATGATGATGTCATCGTTTGGACCATTGTACAACCGGCATGAAGGGTCGAGGAGATTATTTGTTTGCTTTTCGATCAAATCCGAACGATCGAAAGTCAGCAAATCGGTTTTCTTGTAGTTGAGATTAATCAGGACAGCAGAGTGCACCATTGGTACTTGAAAATGACCAATCTTGTCGAAATTGTAGATGGTCTTGTACTCATCCGTACGCTGGTAGTAGTAGTCGCTTGTCATGCCGCACCAGTAGTTCGAATACAATCCACCGGACATGAGCATTGGAGCTACAATTGGCAAACGCAGCGATACCAAAAAGGAGAGTGTTTCATTGTGAGTTAGAAGGGCATCGGCATCGAGTAGCTAAAGCAAGACAACATCGTGTAAGACCGGGAAAAAGGAAAAGACGAAAACTTACAAATAAATAGTCTGCCCAGATTTGCTTCGCTTTTCGGAGGGCTTCTTCTTTCAACGCTATCAAATGATTAAATCTCGCCACAGGCCAGTCGGTGGGAGAAGACTCGTTCTGGTGGTTTTTCGGCGAGTTTTCAAACGCAAAATCAACATTGTGGTATTGGTCTTTGAACTTATTTAGCCAGACTTCAAGGACGTCTATGCTGTTGTCTTCGTTATGATCAGAACGAATCCTTGGAGCACAATAGAGCACAAAGTAAATTCAAAAATTTCACTAATTGATGAGACACTACTTACCACAACGCAATACGATCTTTGGGATAAGATAAATTCTGTAAGTAGGTCAGAAAATATGGCAAAGTGTGTTCTTTATTGCGAACAAGTGTGGCAATTAGAACCGTGGGGTATTTTTCCACATACTCTGAAGATGCAGTGCTATCGACGAAGCTCACTGCAAGAACACCACCCAAAAGGAAGAGAATCCCAAAAGACTTCATCTCGTTATCAATTAAAAATCATACACACTGCTATGGCTATCTCTCTTAACATTAGAAAATGGCACGTTATCGAAAAAATATACTTCCGTTGACGAGATTTTGGCTATTTTGTCTGGATGTTGTCGGTATTCTGATTCTTCGTACACGCATCGAATAAAATATAAAGAATTTTTGTGCGATGGAGAATCTTCTTCATTATTTTTTGTGTGATGGATGACGTTTCTTATCATTTATAAACATTAGAGCGAGAGGGTATTCCAGTGTGAGCATATGGTTGGGTTCATCATGGGAAGAGTGGGGGTTTACTGGAAGTTGAGTGGATTTTCTTATGCTGGAATTTTACGATGTGCGCATGGCAGATAGAAGAGCTATAGAGATCGTAAATGAACAGTATTTACCCTATTTGATGTCATTTGAAATAATTGTTTTTCTGTTTTCTTTTATTATTAGATTGTAGACAAAATACAATTTTAATAAGACGGTACAAAAGTGAATAAAAATGTATTTAATACTACTGGTTACTGACGTTAGTTTTCATGTAAGTCACTAGTTGGGGCATATTTCGTGAAATCGAAACCAATTCTGTTTGGATCCAACAATCTCTCCTGCTCGCTCCAATCACGATGTGAACTATTTTTCAGTCTCTCAAGTGAAATTGCAACATTTTCATCCAAAAGTCGATCAACGTCCACATCGCGTGTATGTTCAGTGATGAACTGCTGATCATCGATCAGAGGTATTCCATTTGATATTCTACTGACCGATCTTAGAACTTGAGATAGCTCTCCATTGCGCTCACCAATTCGACATAAGCTACATCTGTTCTGTTCTAAGTTTGATTTCAAATTCTGCAAATCAATACGTTCTTGTGAGAGTTGTAGACGTTCTTGTGAGAGACGTGATTCTTTTTCGCTCAACTGTCTCATTTTTTGCTGAAGAAATGCAACTTTTTCATTGAAATTCTGTTCAGACAGTCGAGCTTTTTGAGTAGTCTCATTAGCTCTCCGCTCACTGGCACGGGCTTGAAGTATATCCTGTTCGAGTTCTTGTTCCCTAAAACGCATCGTGTTTTCCTTATCGGCTAATGCCCTTTTCTGAGCCTCAAACTGGCGTTGAAGCTTAAACAAGCGGTCTCTCTCTGCTTCAGCCTGTCGGGTAACATCTTGAGCAACTTTCAATGATGCCTCAACTTCTTGTCGAGATTGTTCTATAGCAAAGCTAGATTCAAGTTTTTTGGCAGTTTCAATTCTAGCTTTTTCAACTCCGAGCTTGGCACGCTCCTCTTGGATCTGTTCCATTTGCCTCTTCAGCTCATTCAGTTGGTTTTCTTTCAATTCGTCAATTCGTTTCTCATCTCTAGCTATCTGTTCTCTGGCTAGCAATTTTTCCTTCTCGAAAGTCAGCTTTTCTGCCTCAAGTGCTGCCATCTGTTGTCTCATGATCCAGTTCTCTTCAGACGATTCTTTAGTTATTTGATTGAGTTGACTTTCCAAAGTTGCTACAAGGTCCATTAGGCGTTTCTTCTCCGCTTCATTTGAACTTTCCATAAATTGTATTTTTCTTTCGGAAGCATCAAGCTTTTTCTCGCGCAATTCAAGTTTAGCCTCTCTTTCTCGGTGAATGATGTCTATTTTACGTTCCATTTCTGTTCGGAGAGTTTGAAGATTACCCGAAACGGTTTCCAAATTATGTGATGCTGTTCGTAGAGTTTCCAGGTAAGAGCCGTTCTCCTGAACAGCGGCAAACTCAAAGAGCTTCGATTGTCTAATTGTTTCAATCATCTTCCGATGGTCATCTTTGATGCCATCCATGTCTTCTTCGTGAGCTGACTTGAGCTTGCGAATCTCTTCTTCGTGTGATTTTCTTAAATCAGTTAGTATCCCCTCCAAACGGGATTGGATTTCGTTTTTTTCGTTGTTGGCAGCTTGAAGCTTGGTGGTGTAAAATTCGTGAAGAGCTTCGTTTTCTTTTTTCAAACGGTTTTCCACGACTGTAAGGTTTTCTTCAAGGACTTCGATTTGTTTCCTAAAAAGACGAGATTATGAGGACAAAGTTTTAATATTTTAATGGAACAAACCTGAAAGATTTTTCTATCAACTCGATTTCACTTTCGTAATTTGCATTGATGGTGGACACCAAATTTTCTAAACGAAGTTTTTCAAGCTCCAAACGTTTAACGTCTGCTTGCAGCTCAATAAGTTCATCAGCCTTTTCATTTGAAAACGAATTTTTCTGTTCTTCTTGTACGAAGTCTTTGACTGGATAGGCTGATGAATTCACTGGCTGACTCAACAACAGTTGAATATGAGTGTTGATTCGTTCTTGTTGTGCTTTTATGCTCTGCTCCAGTTGACTTTGCCGAAGAACCTGCTTTTGAAGCAATTCATTGAACTGGGCTTCTTGTCGTGATATCAGCTCATACTGTCGCCTCTGCATTTCCATTAATGCGCCTTCTTGATTTTTCATTTGGTTTGCAAGAGCTAATTGACTAATCTGCTGGTCAACGATGTGTGCTGCATTTTGTGTTCCAATGTTTGAGGCGGCCATTAGATTGTTGACCGATGGATTCGATATTTCTGGTGCTAAGGGAGCTTCTGGTTCCACTATTGGAGCTGTTACATTCTCTTGTTCAACGGTTTCTTCGTCATTTATTTTTAGGACTTCGACTTTTGGTAGGCTTCCAGGAGTTGAAGTCTCTTTCACATTTGGTTGTTGTTCTTCATCTGATTCATTTCCAAGACCGAGCCAATCGGCGGTTGATCCCTTCTTTCTTGCTTTTGGTGTTGGAACTCTTAATACGTCTGTTTCTCTTGAAAACAGATCTAAAGTGTTATGTTTCGCTGGTGAAGCTGTAGATGATCTTCTGCCCGTTGAAGTTTTCGGTCGGACAAGACCAGTTGTTACTCCTGAATTGTCCGTCGTCTCTGTTGACTGACGTGATAAGGTGGCTCTAGTTGGCATTATGTTGTCATCTCTACGTACCACCAGATCTTCCATTTTGCCAGACGAAGATGGTTTCTTCGTGTCCATAGGACCTAAAATATCATCGAAGAGACTTGATTTTGGAGCAGCACTGGATTTGGGATTTTTCGGATCAAAACCCAGATCCGTCAAAATGTCAAAACTATCTTTAACCTTAGGCGTACTCGAAGCTAGAGGTTTATCGTCTCTCTTAACGGCATTAAAGGTAGTTCTTATTGGAGGCACTTTGAATTGTGGCTCAGATTCCTCCTTGATCCCAAACAAATCTTCTAATTTTCCCTTTCCTCCTCCACCAGTTGTGCGAACAGTTGTTGTTGACGGTTTGCTTGTTGGGTTTTTCTTCTTTCCCTGTTGATTATCGAAAAAACTATCGTTATCGTTGCTATTATCACTTAATAAATCAGCCAATGGATCGTCTAAATTAAAATTCATAGTTTTTTAATTGAAAACAATCGAATTCTGCACGAAATTCGCAAAAAACCAACCAGTAACCAAGTAAAATTACAAAATTATGATTTGCTTACAATCAACGGTAACTATGGCAATAAGGGAATATCGTAAAATCTTTTATTTTTGCCTGAACGCGAAAAAACCGAATGTCATGGAATTCCAATGGATTGAATGTCAACTTCCAGTTGTCACCGACAGCTGATTCTGCTAACCTCAAACAAAATATTTGTTGCAAAACATTTTGTAATTATTGTTGGTACCGATAAAAATTTGTATTTCTATTAAAATTGTTTATATTTATGTATTTAGTTAATTAAATAAGGACAATGTTTAAACTGGCAGCAAATTTGAGACGAAAAGTCCTCACTTCATTTGTGAATTTACACAAGACAAGAGCAAATCTTGTGTCTGTTCGAGGAAACTCAACGGGCGGTTCGGCACATAAAAGAGATATTAAATCGACTTTGTATTATGTGACTGCCGGAGGAGTGCTTGTCGTAGGATTTAGCTATGCTGCTGTTCCACTTTACAGGATGTTTTGTCAGGTAAATTCTAATCGCAACAGCCTTCCAAATAAGAACAATCTAATTTGTATGAACATCTAGGCTTACAGCTATGGTGGAACAACAGCAACTGGCCATGACGCTGAAAAAGTTGAAAAAATGGAAAAGGTTCCCGATCGAGTGATAAAAATTCGTTTCAATGCAGACATTGGAGCCTCGATGAGATGGAATTTCAAGCCACAACAGTACGAAATCAAAGTGGCGCCTGGTGAAACGGCCTTAGCCTTCTATACAGCTAAGAATCCAACAGATCTGCCTGTAATCGGAATTAGTACCTATAATGTGATTCCCTTCGAAGCCGGTGCATACTTTAACAAAATTCAATGCTTTTGCTTTGAGGAACAACAATTGAATCCACATGAAGAGGTTTGTCGCAGCCAAATTGCTTGCTTCTCCTTGTCTTAATTTTCCTTGGGTTTGCTTACTTTTAAAGGTGGACATGCCTGTATTTTTCTATATTGACCCTGAATTTGTGAGAGACCCGAAAATGGAGAATATCGATACAATAACGTTGTCCTACACCTTCTTTGAAGCCAAAGATGGCTTAAAACTTGCCATGCCGGCTTATGCTAAACCTCACTAAGAAGATATAAACTCTAGTAAGTATTTATTTGACTATAGAAAACTGATGAAAAAGAACTGTTAATATTTTTTAAATAAAAGAAATTGTAAATAAACTAAGTACGTCACTGTGTTCAACTTATTTGGTTGATGCTGTCGACAAGAAAGGACAACCAACATCGACGTCTTGGAGCAAACGTCAACATAGACAGATTTAACTTCGAGGTAGTTAAGGACTTCGTCTACCAAGGATCCGCTATCAACCCAGACAACAGCATCAGCGCTGAAATCAAACGAAGAATGTCTCTTGCCAATCGCTGCTTCCTTGGACTTACAGTTGAAGTAAAGTCCTCTCCCCAGTCATCATGTATGGTGCAGAGACATTGACCATAACAACACATATGATGAAAACGCTTTGGGCGAATCCAACCCGGAAGGACGTCGCAGAAGAGGAAGACCGCAACTCAGGTGGAGCACACAGGTCGTAGAGGACCTGAACCAACTTGGCGTGCGAAACTGGAGATAGTTAGCTACGGACCGAGCTGGCTGGAGGAGGTTGTTGGATGAGGCCCTGGTCCGACTTGGACTGCAGCGCCACCATAAGAAGAAGAAGAAGAAGAAGAAGAAGAAGAAGAATAAGAAGAAAAATTTGCAATAAGAAGAAAGAGATCAATTGTTATCAAAAGAGAAAAGTGAATGTGACGAATTCAATCACAAAAGTATTCGTTTGCTGAAAAATTTGATAATTTTTTGTTTGTTTGTTTGTTTGTTTTTTTTTTCGCAAGGCACATATTGCAAAGATTCTATAACAGGGGTTCGGGGTTCCCTACACTAATTGTTATTGTTTTGATTTATCACTTGAATAAAGTTTTTACGATCATAAATTTATTTAGATTAGCGCATCACATTCTCCGGGGGATTACATTTCAGAAAAAAAAAAACTGAAGGTGATAACAAGGCGATTATGATGAGTATAAAAGACAGCCTAAAACATAATTTGATCATCAGTTGAATTCTGAAGTCTTGAATTATAAAGAAGTTCATTTGGAATAAAAAGAAAGAACAATGGCAGCAGCAAAAATTATCATTCTCTGTGCAATTATTTCGGTAGCAGTATGTTTCACTCTTCCCGAACACGAACAACAGGTCGAAGATCTTTCCGAAGTCGTAAGTTGGAATCATTCACATTTTTTTAAAGTTCTAATTCTTACGCCCATCTTATTTGAATATTTCTAGCAACCTCCATTAGCTGGGAATGAATTGCTCAGCAGGCAAGCTCGTTCACCAGATGATCCCAAGAGGACAGTTGAATTACGTGGTGAGGATAGAGGTCGTGGAGGAAGAACGGCGAGTGTAACCTACACACATCCGGTTGGCAGGAATGTTGATGTTTATGGAAAAGCTGAAAGGAACTATAAATACAACGATAACAGTGGTCATGTCGGAATAAGTTACAAGTTTTAAAAGCTATATTTAAATAAAACAAATACTAATTTAAATCAATTGTGTATTTCCTTTACTAATTTTGAAATTGAAAAAAAAATGTTCGGCTGTAAAAGAATGCAATCTTTTGGTATTGCATCGTCAAAAGTCCCAATCATTGAACTAGATTTTGGGAATGCATTTACATTCCTTATTGCAATACTTTAACTTCGAAGAAAAAATCGCAGTTAATTTAGAAGTCTTTTGTATAAAAATCATTTAGAGCAGTTAAAAGACTTGAAGTCAAAAGAATGCATTACTTTTTACTGCTTGCATTCTCTGAAATCTTTTAAAATTCTTTTACATTCTTTGCAGTCATTAAGCCTTTTGATTGCATTCAATGTAATGCAATCATTTGACTGCTTGAAGTTTTTTAACTGCTTGAAGTCTTTTAACTGCTTGAAGTCTTTTTACTGCTTGAACTTGAAGTCTTTTAACTGTTTGAAATGTCAAAGAATAGTAGTAGTAGAATATTCTTTGACATTTCACAGTACTTCGCACATGAATGTAACAAACTACAGACACTTAGCAGCACTGGCGACTGAGGCCATCGCTTGGACAGAACAAGAAAGGAAGAACACATAACAAAAACCTACGTGGCACAGAGGAGAGGACACAGATTTTAGCTGGCGATTTTTGTAGAAAAAGAATGCTGCCGAAGCTGGGGCTTGAACTCGTAGCGTTCGGCTTATTAATCAACTACTCTATCTGAGCCAATGCCGCCTACTGAAATTAAGTAGTAGCAGTTAACTTAGACTTCAAAGCAGTCAAAAGACTTCAAACAGTTAAAAGACTTCAAGCAGTTAAAAGACTTCAAGCATTCAAAAGACTTCAAAGCAGTAAAAAGACTTCAAGCAGTTAAAAGGCTGCAAAAGCAGTCAAATGACTGCATTACATTGAATGCAAACAAAAGACTTATGGCGTTTTTAATTGGCAATCTGGAATCGAAAAAAAAGCATTCTGTTTTTGAAATCAGAAGGGAAATTCTCTTCTTTTCAGAATGAGAACTGTCACTTTTGCCCAATTGAACGCTTTCAGAATGCTTTTTTTTTCTTAATGACTACAAAGAATGTAAAAGGCTTTTAAAAGATTTCAAAGAATGCAAGCAGTAAAAAGTAATGCATTCTTTTGACTTCAAGTCTTTTAACTGCTCTAAATGATTTTTATACAAAAGACTTCAAAATTAACTGCGAATTTTCCTTAAAAGTTAAGTACTGACATGAAGTCAAAATACTCCAAAAATATGTCTTTTTTTAATCTTTTTACTGCAATACAAAAATGATTGCATTCTCTTACAGCTCTGGGCAATACATACAAGACAGTCCATATTGAAAAACAGTTGAAAAGAGCATATTGAATCGAGTGTCAGCAAACTGATGAAATGGGTAGGTAATGAAAGACTGGAAAATGAAATCCCGGAAAGAAATTTCTCGCACAACTTTTGTCCCCCTACCGTTTGCCTTGAAAAATTCCTAATCCACTCTTTTTCGTCATCGAAAGACATCGAAATCTTCTATGTTTTGCGTTTTTTAACAGCCCTGAACTAAACCATAACCTTTTTCAAAAATAGAAATTTTATGACACACCGAACGCTGAGAGTCATGGAGAACGAAGCATTAAAATTCTCCGTTCAAATAATTCTATACAAACATTTGCTTTTTTGGGAAATCCAAATGGGCCAGACGCATTCACTAAAATAAACCGCCTTATTGGGAAAAGCAAGCCACTTCCGGAAGTAATGCTCAGCAACAACATCGAGCTTACAACAACAGCAGATAAAGTCGAAGCCTTTGCCAACCACTTCGAGCAAAGCATCACAACTTCTCCGTCAGCAGACGCCTACATCCAATTGGTCCAGCAACCCAATACTGAAGAAATTCAGTTTGACAATGCCTATCCAGCTGACGATACAGCATAACACCAGCAATTCTGCAATCAGGAGGAGATTGCAGAAATCATCGGCAGTTTTAGGCCAAAGAAGTCAACTGGAATGGATGGTGTTTCCAACTACATATTGAAGAAACTTCCGCAAGTTGTAATGATAATTCTATAGCGATTATCATGAACAACTGCTTTAACAATTACTACTTTCCACAGAAGTGGAAAACAGCAAAAATCGTCGACATCCTGGAGAAAGGAGCAAGCAACCTGGTCTGCAACTACTGGCCTGTATCCCTTCTAAACAACATGAGCAAGATTCTAGAGGAAATCATACTCAGGAGGCTTAAAAGATTTTTCAACAAGCGCAGCATTATCTCCGACATGCAGTTTGGATTCCGCAAAGGCCACTCCACTCTACATCCCTTGGTGAAATTCCAGAACGACGTCTCTACAGCTGTCAACAGTCACCGTGTTACGGTAGGATGCTTTCTGGATGTTGTTAACCTAACCTTCCACCGCATCAATCCCTATTTAAAACAGAGACCGTACTAAGTAAGCCAACCAAAATGCTGATCTACAAACAACTCCTCAGCAGTGATCAGCTACAGCTTCCATCATGGTTTACAATTTCCAAGAAGCGATGCAGGAATGTCTATGATTTGAAAGGAAGTTGCTAACAAAAAACATGGACTACACTTCGATAGGAAAATGCACAAATAGCACATCAGCAAGTGGCTCTACGAGAAGCCGGACCAAACCACTGGACATATTTCTTGATTGACGCTGCTAGAAAGATGATATCAAATATTATCAACACCCATCCACTGATGAGAAGGATGACCAACGAGGACGACATCCCGAACAAGGAACCTGAGTGCCATTGGATATCCCGAGCAATTGACCACTGACAACGCTGAAGCAGTTTCCTTTTATGCTGGCCTGGAGTCAGCTAATCTACGCGAGATTTCGAAGTGATTGCCTTGTGTAGCTGCATAAGTTTTTCCGTCTTGTTTTTAATCAGGCCAGATCTTTTTTGTAGTGTGTCAAGAAGGTTCCACCTTTCCATCGGCCTTGATAGTTATTCTTCTTGAGATTTCCTGTTTTAAATAACAGGACAGGGTGCTAACTAGCTGAGCTTGGCTTACGTCAAGCGTTGTGACCCTAATCTTGCTAATTCATCGCTTTCTCGTTGCCTGGTATACCTGTGGACTAAGACCAGAATAGTCTAATGTTGTGTGGGCGCAAAATTTTTAATCTCTTCGCGGCAGCAGAAAAAGCTTTGATTTTACCGCAGTTGCAGTAATAGTCTGGAAGGAAAGCGAGGCGGTTATCTTGAGACATTCAGAAATAGAAGCCTGCCACCTACAGCAGTATCCATCTTAGAGCCGTCAGTATAGATAGTATTGACGACTCACTGTTCAAGTCTCAGGGCACATGTGGCCGCAGATTCTGAACAAAACGTCTAAAAGCTATTCGATTGAGTAATAACTTACAGTCCCGAATTGGAGTGGATCTCATTGCCCACATAATGCCAGTGCACAAGCTTTGTTTGAACTTTTGCCAAAGTTTCAGTTCGTGCTCTTTTCCAAAACTTTCCACCAAACCTATTCCATAGGTTAGTATTGGTCTAATATTGCCGAATACATCCATCTGATAATTGTAGAGTTTGGTCCCCTGGTTTTTCCGAAATTCTATTGCAAGAGTCAAGGGTTCGATGCTTTTTGAATCTATCTTTGTTATTCAGACACCAGTTCAGTTTTTTACTAAGATCACATCGAGATATTTGCATGATCGAGATTTTAAGAGGGCAGCCTTCAATTGAAGGTATTTTAAAGTCAGGTTATTTTGCGTTTGTTGTTATAGCACTAATTCTGTTAGAGCTGGACTTGACTGTCCAGCCTACATTTCCTAGTCCCATTTTACTTACCAGACGAGGGCATACTCGGTTTGTTCACTGATAGTGGGTATAAACTTGCCAGTCGCAGATCATCAGCGTAGACTATTATTTTTACTCCACTTGTAATTTCAATTGAGAGATTCTTATGCCGTACATGAACAGAAAAGGCCAGAGTATAGCGGTGAGAGAACTCCGACCGCTGTGGGGTACTCCTGGATTGTGGTTCCTACTAAACCCTACCTAATACACCGGCCGAATACTTGACGAACGAACTCGCAACCACAACCTATAAGCCAATCAAGTAAAGATATACAGCCAAAATTCATTATGGACAGCGTACACCGTTCCGTGATAAATCACATACAGTTTAAACTCATCCCTTTCAAATTAAGTTATAGTTATTGAAAACACAAAATAATGGAAAAATCGAAGCTTTCTTCCGAAGTGATTATGTTTTATGTCAACCAACCACCTTCATGGATTGTGAGCCGGATAAGTGAAGTTTAATTGCCTCTCTACTTACTAACTTACTTATTCGGCTCATATTATTATGAAGGATCTCAGCCTGAGTCCTGATATATTGCAGCCTTCGATCGTGATCGGTTCCTCGCATGCACTCTCCAGTCGCCGAAACCAAGCGCTCTGGCATCCGCATCACTTGGTACTTGTACCGTAGGTTCGAATCTTCCTTGCCGTCTCGAACCATGGGGCTGGGACGAGAAGACTTCTTGCTGAACATTCGTCCATCCCTCGATGTGGCCGAACCAGTGTAACGTCTTTCTTGGCATTCTGGACTACATCCACATCTTGTACAGCTCGTAGAGTTCTCGGTTGAACCTTCTTCTCCCACTCGCCATCGATCGCATACGGGACCGAAAATTGTTTTGTCCTCAAATTCCTTTCCGAGTGCCATACGAATTTCGTCTGTTCTTCAATCAGCTCGCTGAAACGCCTCAAGCTACAAGCTTTCTTTGGATCGACGATGATGTTCAATGTCATCCGCATATCAGACCTAGGAGCGGGTGTATTTGTTTTTTGTGAAGATAGTCCTTTCCTTGCTCACAACTTGCCTGTGCGCACTATCTCTCAGACTATGTTGAAGAAGTAACATGAAAGCGCATCTCCTTCTCTAAGCCACTATGCATAAGTTTTGAAACAACTCGTACGAGCTGTTACCCATTTGCACACTGCACTGCGTATTGCTAAGCGTCATGCGGCACAGCTGGATCAGTTTGTTCGGGATCGAATTACAGACATTCGCCTTCATAAAGCTCTAGGCGGTGGATGCCGTCATACAGCAGCTTTTGAAGTCGATAAAAAGATGCTGAGGTTTCGACTTGAAATTCGTTGGTCTTTTCCAGGATCTGCTTAGTGTGATATTTGGTCCTATCGTTGTTCTGCTTGGCCCTTAACCCACACTGTATGACGTGCCGAAGCCGATTATTGTATTGCAAAACGGTTTAAGACTCTCAACATTAGGCATAAACACTTTGTTTATGACCTGGTGCATGCGGTTCATCAAAACAACTCCTCCATATTTAAAAAGTTCCGCATGTATGCCATCCGACCTGGCAGGCTTGTTATTTTTAGCTTTAGGATGGCTCTTTCTACCTCTTCTGCGCTGGGGGCTGGGACTGGGTCTTCATTGACTGGTCTTGCTTTTCTTTCATTAGCTCGTTCGACATTTTGCGCATTCAGCAGCTGTTGGAAGTGCTTCTTGAAAACATCTACGATTCCCGCTCTCAATGTAGTCTTTGGCATTATCCGGAGTGCCAAGGCAACCGCCAACTTCTTTCTTTGGGCCGCACGTGTTTTTTTGCCGTTTGATAGTCGAGCTCTTAACTAAGTGACAACACAGGAAAGAGTCAACTATTTGCTCCTCGGAAAGTGCGCGGTCATGATGTTGGATGCGTGCCTGCGCCCGATTATCACATGGCCGTATTTGGTTTATTGGTTCGAGCTATCCGGAGACCGGAGATCGCCAGGTTGCTGTGTAGATCTTTCGTTTTGAAAACCTTGTGTACTTATCACCGTCTTGCGAGCTGCAGCAAGTCGATTAGTCGGAAGCCGTTATCTTTGTAAACTTCGGTAGAGGCTGTGATTTCAACAAATTCCGTCAAAGATGTTTTTTCCTTCCCGATTTTTGCATTGAAATCCCCGAGTACGATTTTGACGTTCGTACTCTAGACAGACTCCGTAGGCTCTATCTAGGAGGTCGTAAAAATCCTCCTTGCTAGACTCAGCTTCATCGGACGGGGTGTGTGCACGTATTATACTGATGTTACTGATCACAGCCAGGCGATCACTAATTGGCTTGAATTCCATGGCTTTTTTTCGATCTTAGCGATTTCCCAGGATGAATCCGCATCCAAAATATGTGCATCATTGATAACAGCATGTAACAAATGTCGAAAATTTGTTTTTCGATGGTCGCCGGATCTTATATCCATCGCATTCAAGTTTCGCAAGTTTATATTAGTGATTATAACCAGCACCCTGTGGTTCCACTATTCAGGTAAAGTAATGCACTTGGTGGCGATAGGAAAACTGACAGCATATGGTGCCAGATCCTTACAACACCCAACCAACCGACTACCGAAGTACTTACTTCCCGCCTCCCGTCCCACCGATTATTCCTCATTTGTTTTTATATGTCGTTTGCTTTGTTTGAGCAGAGCGTTATGCTGTGTGAGACCAAAAACCCCAAGTCCTCCAAACCTGTCTGCATGAGGTGGGAACTTGTAAAAAACCGGATTGTCCCCCGTCAATAGCTGAAAGCCGTGTGTCCTTATCAATTAAGACCAGAAAAAGCGCATCCCCTTCAGATCAGATCAGATCTTAATTGACGGAAAAGCAGAACCGAAATCATTCAAGCGAAAAATTCGAGATCAACGAGATGGCAATTATGATATCAAACACGTCCCTAGGACGTGTGTTAAGCAGGACTAAGCAAAACTAAGACAACGCAAACATTACAAAAACTCCCGGTTGATAAGACATAATAGTACGTTAATCCGCCTAGTTTAGGGGGAAACTCCCTTAGCAAACTCATTTGAGGTTTGCAATAATAAAAAAAGAGATCGATTATTATTAGTATCAAAAGAGTAAAGTGAATGCGACAAATCCAATCACCTTAAATTCTACAAAAAGTTCAGAAGAGTATTCTTTTGCTGAAAGATTTGATGATTTTTTTTTCTTTGTTTTATTCGCAAGACACATATTGCAAAGATTCTATAACTGGGTTTCGGGGTTCCCTATGCCTACTAATTGCTATTGCTTTGATTTATCACTTGAATAAACATTTAACGATCATCAAATTTGTTTAGATTAGTGCATTTCATTCTCCGGGGAATTTTATAAATTTCAGAAAAAACAAAAACGCAAGGTGATAAAACGTCGATGAGTATAAAAGACAGCCTTAAACATAATATGATCATCAGTTGACTTCTCAAGTCTTGAATTATAAGAAGTTCATTTGAAAATTTCTAAAAAAGGAACAATGGCAGCAGCAAAAATTATCATTGTCTGTGCAATTATTTCGTGGCAGGTGTGTTTCACTCTTCCTGAGCAACACGAACAACAGGTCGAAGATCTTTCCGAAGTCGTAAGTTGGAATCATTAAAATTTTCTTAAAGTTCTAATTCTAACGCCCATCTTATTTGAATATTTCTAGGAACCTCCATTAGCTGGGAATGAATTGCTCAGCAGGCAAGCTCGTTCACCAGATGATCCCAAGAGGACAGTTGAATTACGTGGTGAGGATAGAGGTCGTGGAGGAAGAACGGCGAGTTTAACCTACACGCATCCTCTTGGCAGTAATGTTGATGTATATGGAAAAGTTGAAAGGAACTTTAAATTCGATGACAACAGTGGTCATGTCGGAGTTAGTTACAAGTTTTAAAAGATCATGAGTATTACACTTAAATATGTTATTAATATAAAACAAATAATAACTTAAGTCAGTTGTGTATTTCATTTGACTTGAAATTTTGGAAGGTGCAATAATTCTCTTTACAGTATGGTTTATTTGCTTTTCTAATTAGTTCAAAATATGACAACCTCTTTAAAAAGTCTTTTTTCTGTACAGTATTTGACCCTGGTATTGTTCAATAATTTTCGTTACGGCGGCGTTATTTAAGAGTTAAACAGCTGAATATTATCCAAACGACCTAACAACGAACAGCCAACCAATTAATTTATAGCCGAAATGCATTGTGGATGCTTATACAATTCACATTCAGTTTTAATTACAAAATCATTAAGTAAAAGACAAAATATAAATAGAGTGGCGCGACTTACTCTCATCAAAAAATTCTCTGGGTGCGTGTGGAGAATTGAGGAGACCTACAATTTAACGTCGATTCCGAACGGCAAAGTTGAGAAGCACTTTTTCAAGTTTTGTCAGTTCTTCGCAAGAGGCAGTACCCGTGAAAGATGAAATAAAAACTTTATGGGCACAAGTAGGACTCTAACCCACGACGTTCTGCGTTCTGCGAAGGCACCTAACCACTAAGCCACGAGCAGACAAGAAATAAGAAAAATCGATTTTTTCTACCGAAGCAATTGAGTTTTATAGCCTATTGCCTCTATTACCGAAGTAGTTGCTAGTTTCCCTCGGAATTCCCCCATTTGTTTTCAAGTTATTGGCTATTCCCTCCAATCCATCTGATGTGGTGGGCAATTGTACTGATATTAACCCGCATCAGATAGAGAATCGTTTGCCGAGCTATATTTGAGTTTTTAAGCTTTCTCGAAACGTACCTTGGTTATCCGGCGAGCTTACCTCAGCCTTAGTTTATAGACGCATCACAATCTGTGATGGTTCATCAAAAAATAATTCCTCAATAATATTGGACCTTAAGAAATGGTGGTGGCTAAAGAGTTCCGGCCTATATTTATTTTACCATTTCTATCGAAGGTTTTCGAAAAAGCCTTTTCCAAACAGATCGCACGCAGATGTACATAAATCAGTATTGCTTCTCATCACGACGAAATAAGAATTTGCATTACATTGCATTCTTGATTTTTCTAAGACGTTCGACACTGTGAACCATTCTATGCTTTGTGAGGGCTACAACAAAGCTTTGGTCTTACATCGGAAGCTCATGCAGTTGATACGATCTTATCTCGATTGTAGACAACAATGTGTTGGGCAAAAGGAAAATCGTCCAATTTTATTAATCTCCCGAATGGTGTCCCCCAAGGGTCAATACTTGTACCTATTTTCTGTTCAATCTATGTAAACAGTCTGTCAGAAGGTTAAACATTACTCTATTCATTTGCAACTTTTGATTTGACGACATCTAGGGTAAATAGAAATAGCTGTCCTACAATTAGCGCTGCGTGTGTCGTTTTGAACCATACCTCGTGAGATTCTAAAGAGATTTGAAAATGGGTTAGGGATGATGTTATTCCGTACGTACAATCCTATATATAATGTAGTTTTATTCTCTACCCTACGGCCTATTACCTCATATTGCCTCTTAGTGAAGGAGGAATAAAGGATGGGGGGGGGGGGGTGGATAAAGCCACTTTGTAGTATTGAGGTAAGAGATCATATCTTTGAACTTGATTTCTGAGAATTTCTCAATAATATTGAAGAACTCCCTACCTAAGTGGAATGCTCTTTTTTCAGTCAAGGCCGAACAATGGCAGAGAAAGTGTAGACCAATGCCCGCCTTCTTATTTTCCTCATAGCTCCTATGGCCCGGTATTCAGATAAGAGTAGCGCTCATACAAGTTCCTTGAGGGCCTCTTTGCATTGCTAGACCAATTTACAGGATGATAAAGCTGAATCGATGGCTTTAATAGCTCCTGCTGCTGCGGGAGCAAGACTCGAAACTTCTTTGAGGTGTTTAGGGTAGGGATGCAGTAATCGGTGTTTGTATTTGTGTTTGTTTGTATGTGAACATGACTTGATACAATAAGGTTGAAACTTTTAAGAGTATCTGAAGTTAGCTTACCAAGTGTATGCAGAATTACTGTAATATACTATACAGAAAAGTGGATAGGATGTCTGATGGTATCAGGCTTGTTTGGTTGCAGTGCCTGTAGGACTTGATCTATTTCTTTGAGTCTCAATATGCATCTGATATTTCATAAGGAGGTCAATCGAAAGAAGGTCCAGGATGACAGGACAGGACCTGATTGCCCCTGATATCCCTACGCAAGCATTTCTCTGCACTATTGTTTGTTACCTATGCTGAGAGCGGGCCACCAAACAATGGATCCGTAAACAAGTATTGGTCTAAAAACGGCTGTGTACGACCACTTGATAATTTTTGACTGAAAGCCCACCTTTCGCGGAAGGTTTGTCGGCATCTACTTGCGGAAGAATTGGCAATCTCCCAGATGAATGAGGACCTGCTTATTTCACAGTAGTCTAGAATTAATAATCTTTTTCTTAACTCTATCAAGTCAAAAATGTTGAAAAGTTGAAACAGCGTAAAATCTAGGATATTATTCAATCGTACTCTTACTTGGAACCACCATCTTAACAGCTTAATAGGTAAAGTTTACGGTATTTTGATGTCTTTCTGACACTCAGCAGTTCAACATTTCATCCAGCAAAAAACCATCTCCTGTTGGCCCTTCTACCTTCTTCCTTTTACCCTTATAATGTCTGTATTGATGTGAAGTACATATATTCATATCCTATAGTCACATGGGCTCAGTAGTAAAATATTATAGACTTAATGTCTTATTCAACAACACTGCACGTCCCGTGTATAGCCTTCGTTCTTTTGATCAAGTCTCCTTTTATTCTTATCAACTTTCTAAAATTTCGATCATTTTGCTTCTGCATCTTATTATTTACATCAAAAACCCCGACTATATTTATAGTAGTAATTTGTTTTTGTGTTATTTAACACTGCAGTTAGACTGCGTCCGTCAATTCCATTTTTATTGTACAACAAAACCGTTGTCACACAAAGATAGGAAATTAGAAAAAATGAAAGCGGAACAAGATAGCATACTTTGAGGAGCTTGTAAAAATGCTTGTCTATTCATTCCAATTGATAAACAATAAAAAGTCTGCAATTGGAAACCAAAACATCAGTGGAGTTGTTAGCGCAGTTCGTAGCGTAGTGCATTGGCTTCCCAACTGGCTGGTCCTAGGTTCAAATCCCAAATGTGAACTGAAAAAGTTGTTCGATTAAAATGAAAGAACAACTAGGCAGCACCACTAATAAAGGAGTCTGATGATCGGTTTGGCACCCGTGAAATAGCTATAACTCCAGCCAAATGAAGGAATTGACGGAAAAAGCCATTGGTGGAAGCACCTCTAAATTGCTATCGTTGTTCAAACACATAAAAAGACTATATTTATAGTATAGTTTAGGCTTGCAATAGCTCAAAAGTAATATAATAATAATAACAGAAAGAAATATAAAAGAGCAAGGCAACATCACTTACATAAAAAATACAAAGTCGCAGTCACAAAAAGCATCTCCACGATTTAAGAAGGAATCCCCGGGCTGAGGTTCTCCTTTGATTGATTCATTCTTTGATTCGAAATCATTTTTATTTTCTATGATACTTCGCTCATCTAGAGCGAAGAGGTCAAGCAATATCAGAAGAACAAATGATTTTCGCGGGGATTTTTTAAAGATTCAAAATGATAACAGCTGGAATGAGATCGGTATAAAAGGCAACGTTTAACATAATTTATTCATTAGTTTATTTCAAGACATTTGAATAAAATTCCATACAAAAATGGTGATTGCAAAAGTTTTTATTCTCTTTGCAGTATTCTCCGTGGCTATGAGTTTCACTCTTCCCGATCAAAATGCAGTAGGGTCATTCCGTATCTCGATATCGTCGAAACGATATCGTTTCGACGATCGACTCGCTTCACGTAACTCTGAAAATCACTATCGTCCAGACGATATCGTTTTTTCAGATCGACATTTGCTTTCCGTATCTCGACTATCGTCAAGACGATATCGTCAAAACGATGGAATTTGAACGACAGCTAAGTAGGTATCGTTTTTCATACATTTGAAGGTTAAAATTCAAAATGTAAAACTTGTAAGCGACTGTAAATTGAAATATAGCAACTCACTGTAATTTATGTATCAAATTTGTTTTGTGTTGTGTTTTTAAAGTGCATCGAAATGTTTTGACGGATGAATTTACTTATGTTAGGAAAACCAAAATAATGAGAATGATAAAAAAACAAATCATAAAAATGCGAAGACAACTAAGGGATAAATCGAACCCATTTGAAATTCCCAACCAAATGTTAGTAACAATGATTTATTTGTAATCAAAAGCCAACAAATGAACAAACAAACAACAAATAAGAAACAGACGAGTTCCAATGAATAGAAAACACAAGGCATGTTCATTTTCGAATCAGAATGCCAAAATAGAATTTTACGCGTTTTATTTTTTGTGTTGAAAAAAGGTAAATAATTAGTAAATCACATTTCCACACCTATAAATTATGTGTATAAATGTTTTTTATTTAAAAAAAAGCTGAATTGAGACATAGATGTTTGAATTTTTTGTTAATTAAATTCTTTTCGATTAAAAAAGATCCCGAGGAAAAAAAATTTCATTTTGTTGGACACAGCTATTTCAAATTGTCTTTTTTGACAAGCCGATGACATTTCATTCACAGTTTGAGAGTCTTAGTAGCTCTCAAAATGTAGAGGCAAAAAAAACGATGGACGAGACGATGACGATCAACTTACGTGAAGCAAATTTGAGACGATATCGTCGACGACAATCGTTTGGACGATAGTCGTTTTCAAAGTTATCGGAATGACCCTCCAGGTTTTCCTTGTCAGATAATGTAAGTAGAACAAAGATACCTACTTAAAATAAATGGTTAAATCTGTTTAACTTTTGTGGACAGGATCTTCTGAAAGGAAACAGACAACTGACAAGGAATGCTCGTTCACCTGATGATGAATCAAAGAGACGAGTTGAAGTGTACGCCGAACATCATGATACTCACGGAACTAGTGCAAATGTAAAATACACTCATCCTATAAATGATAATATGGATTTGTATGCTTCAGCTTCAAGGAACTTCAAATATAATGACAATAGTGGACATGTTGGATTGGAATATAGATTTTAAGGAAAATATTGTAGACAAACAAAAGTTGATTAAACGAGCAGTGAATATATGAAGAAGACCTAACTTGTACGTATGTATATCCATTTATTATGTAAAAATACCATTAAAGTGGGAGCACTGAAACCCTGAAAGGCATACGAAGGTTAAAGATTGAAATGGAGATCCATAATATAAGAGGGACAAGTTTTAAAAAAATGCGATAACAGCTCGATAAGAATTTGTCCATAACTTGTCAAAAAACATGAAGAATTCTTCTTCTTCCTCGTGTCCCTACTATTGCTCTTGATGTTTGTCCATTCTCTCCCGCGTCTTGAGCGCATTTAAAAAACCCTTTTACGTACTCGTGCTGTAGTGAAAATCCTAAGATTTCGATGTTCTTCAACGCTGAAAAAATAACTGTGTGAGTTTTTGTATATTATTATCCTACTTTTCTGGTCACGTTCCGAGTAGATGTAAAACAGCATTTTTCCAGCCAATACCCATAAAAAGGCAAATCATCCACACCCACTAATTATACCGACCAATAGCATTTACACCCCGCAATAGGTACACTGTTGACCTTATGGCCTATCCCAACGAGCAGTGGAACAAATCTTAACACCGGTTCCCATTTGATAAAATTTGGCATCAGGCACAGGCTATATCTCAGGCTTAAAATCCCAGGGCTCCGTATTGTATCTAACGCTGTTGGAATATTCATCGAGATCGTATGACCTAACATAAGCAACTTTGCCAAAAATGCCGCAAGATGCTTAGATTTTCATGTACTATGCAAATAATTTTTGTCCCCTTCTTATTTGGCTATACTATCTATAGAACGTATATACGTCCAAAGCTTGAGTTCAACTCCCACCTCTGAGCTGGTGCCCCAGTAACATAATTTAGAGTCTCGAACGCTAACAGGTTGATGATCATACAATCGTTGAGTCGTTTATATCGCTTGAACACTGTCTTAATGTCTTAAAGGCTGCGGGCAGTTAACTCCACCGTCCACGACTAGCTTAGCTACGGCATTGTGTCTCATGCCTCATACTTTTTACCGATATGCTCTTGTGAAATCGTCTGTTCCATTCTTACCCTTATAGTGGCAGTGGGTCAAGACAATACCACTTTGACTCCGATTTCGGTTGAATTTTGTCAACGCAAAAAATCTGTTCAGATTTAAGTCTGTAGGATTTTAAAGATAACTAGCTGACCCGACAAAATTCGTACTGCCTCAAACATAAAACCTATACTTTTGTACACCGCTTAACAACCCCTACCCGCTACCTCATTATCCCTCTACCCCCTACACCGGTAGTCTTTCCCCGCTACCCAGCTGTCTGCGATTTCTTCCCGATACCCGCTACCCTATTACCCGCTATCCCGTTACCAGCTACAACGTTACCACTCCACTACCCACAACCCGCAATCTGCGGAATACAACAGTATTGCCCCCTAAACCACTACTCGCTACCCTGGCCAGGCCATATCTCATGAACAGCTTCTTTGATCTTGTAAAATAAAACTCATCTACAGCACTACCAATATTCTCTTAAAATTAGGTACATAGGGGTCTGTGGTAGGAGGGTAAAAATTTAGGAGTAAAAGTATTTTTAAATTCCACACTATAAGAAAAAAAAAAAAAAATATTTGGTTGAACCACCATTAACACTTAGATGGGTAAAAATTAGTTATGAACCTGTTTATCAACTGAATGTACAAACGAAAATTCATCAAAATCGGTCAAGCTGTTTCGAAGGAGTATAAACACTAATAAACCGTGACATAAGAATTTTATACGTCTCCTTCCAAGGACACTTGGTGTTTCATTCGCTTGGAAAAAAAGATCTTCTTTCGAGTTGTTTAAGCTTCACAATGTCATGATAAAATCTTTGAAAATAATACCTCCAAAGCATCTTCTAACGGCATACAACTTTAGCTTCTGCAACTGCAATATTTCAAACACTCGTATAGGTATGTTTTCCCATCCTGACTTGGGTTTATACTTATAGTCCTTTCATGTAGGAGTTCGGAGGCCTAGAGGCTCATAATTGAGTATATGAAAAGTTACAAAACCTCTCAGGTTTTCCTCTGTTTGTTCGGTATCGATGACGTTGAAATAATAAATCCTCAAAACCAAAAACTCTTTCCATCTATTCGGAGTAGCTTTAGAGATGAAATAACTTTTCAAAGTTATCTTTTTACAATTTTGTAAGCAGTCTGTGTTCCTGCATCCTGCATACAACATATTGTAAATTAATCGTTGAGTACATTCAACCGTACTATCAGCAGCGCCTCCAGGATAGCCTATCAGTTCAAACTAGAGACCAACTTTAGACGCACAACACGAATGTTGAACCGTTTACCTCACTGTCATTCCAGATCATCGAAAATTCCACACTTTGGCAGAAAAATGGTGCATGCAGTTAGCGCTGCATATTTCGTAATAAATAAAATCTGGCACAAGAAAAACTTTCAAAATTCAAAATTTGCAGCTGACTAATGTGAAACTAGATATTTTGCAAGCTGAGCGGACTTTCGTCGATTGTTTTTATAAGAGCCTTTTGAGTGAATAAATGCTGCGGTACCTTTTAAGTGAAAGACTCTGAGAGTCGAGAAGAAGTTTTGTGATTATTCTGAACATATTGGCTGAGTGCTCAACGGCGCACAATTGAAAACAAAAAATGTGCACGACTGGGTCATACGAACTTGCTCCTGCATGCTAAAACTAAATATTTATGACTACTTTTATGTTCCAAAAATTGCAAAAAGTAGTGTTAAAATAAGATATATACCTTAAGCAATTCTGATTACATTCTATCTTGCAGCTTACACTTAACTCACATAAAAAAACTCAATATATTGTAATATTCGGCTTGGTCCGACAATTAAAATTATTCCACTTTTCAAATAAAACACAAATTCACTTTATTTAAATCACTCACAAACTTATTTATTCAACACTTTCAATTATTACTTTCAAACACAGTGTCTTTACTTTATAGCAGTTCACATTCGATTAATTTTTTGCTTCGACACCAAGCGGGTATTTACATAATTCAAATAGGTTCGAGAAACTACTAGGTTCTTGTAGGCGTTGAAACTTCTCGATGCTTAATGAAGTTCTCCTCTTAACCACTAGAGTGTAGGGGAAACTCTAAAGAGTGTATACACAATTACTTACAACTACAAATAAAACTTTTGCTACATAAACTATTCAGCAATTGGACAATATTAGAGTGACAGCGATAAATAGTGTATACACATTTTAGTATAGAGATATAAGGAAGCGGAGTTACAAAGTGTGTACCTATTACAATAGATTGACATCAGAGATATAGAGAGGTAGGGATATAAATAAGTATACATATTAACAAATATAAAATAATTAGAATTATTAAGAAAATTAAAATTTGAAAATGTACCTCGTAAATGCATTTCATTCCAAAAATTTAAATGCCAAACAAATTCAAACCTTATTCTTGGTTTATTGAATTTTCTTTTTTTGAAAATCGTCGGAGCCGTTTTTTTTTAAATTAATTTTTTATATATAAAATTTTTCAAAAATGTTTAAAATTAATTTGGTATGCAGTTTTAAGACCATGTAAATATACATATTATACTCCAATTTGGATTTTTAAAATTGATCCGTTTTTGAGATACAGAATTTTGAAAAAAAAGTTAAAAATATTTTTTAAAAATCCAAAAAAAATTTGAAATTTTTTTGAAAACAAAATATTATTTGAACAATATATACGTACTTTTGAAAAAAAACTTACGCTGATCGGACTTTCAGTTTTCGAGAAAATCTAATAACAAAAAAACGGTTCTATGGGAGGTACCGTTTTGGAGCAATACAAATTTTTTTTTTACATAAAATACATGAATGTTGAAAAAAATTAAACTCGAGGAAGTTTAAAAAAAATCGTTCGGGCCGTTTTGAGAAAAAAAAAGTTTTGGTTTTTGGCCAAAAAAATCGTATGGTGGCTACCCTAAATTTTGATCTTAAAACAAAAATAAAAAAATTGGGATATGAGCTTTTTGCTCAAACCTCTAATTTTCAAATTTGAAGTCAATCGGACCAGTAGTTAAGGCTGTAGATGCCTGTAAACTTCCCGACAGACAGGAAGACGGAATCGCCGGACCCACTTTTTTCGACTTCTCTATCATCGTAATGTCATATCTCATCCTCTTCTCAAATTTTTATTTTACGAATTCAATACTTGCCATATATTCTATATGTCGCAAGTAAAAATGCTTATTCAATGAATTGGCAAAAATTAAATATTGAACGCGGGTACGCTTGTTTCAAATCAAATGTGAAAAATCCTCATCATAAAGATTGTTGAAAACATTTTTATTTCAAAGCCTACAAAAATATAAATATTAACTACATTATTTCAATATTAATAAAAAAAACGCATGATTTGATGACTCTACATTGACATTGCACTTGAAATAGAAATTATTTCGGGGATTCCTCGTTTAACCATTCATTTCCTGTGTGCAAAACTTTAAGAGGGGATTTTTCATATTTATCGAAAGCGATAACAAAATTATTATAAAATGCCACACGATGCATGTTTTCTGTATTAATAAATTTCGAACTCTTTAATCAACAAGGTTTAACTTTTAAACTCTACAAAACAATGTCGGACGTAAGTTTTTTTCTTAGGGTTTTGATTGAAGATGTTTGAAAAGCAAACGAATTTTCTTTTTGCGTTTTGTAGCAAGACAAGAAGGGATCCTCATCTGAACCCAAAAGACAAATAGAAGTACGCGGTGATCATGACCGTCGTCATGGAGCGAATGCAAGTGTAACCTACACCCACCCTGTTGGCAGAAATATGGACGTTTACGGTGGTGTTTCAAGGAACTTCAAAACCAACGACAAAAGTGGACACGTTGGAATTAGTTATAAATTTTAAAATACTTTCGGTCAAGAACTGAACTGAAAGATGAATACATGAATAGATAAAAATAATTTATTAAAATGTAAACAAGGACTACATGAATTTTCTTTCCTTTCGCTAACTTTCCTTTCTATCTTTACATTTCATTACATTCTAGAAACCTAGAACGAATCAATCCATACATATGAATGTGTATCCTTTTTCAGAAATAAGAAGAAAAAAAACCTCCCAAACACAAACTCGCACACAAATGTTTTCCGAAATCAATCTTTGTCATTATTTGATTAAGAAACGTCGACGTATCCCTGAGCTTATCGTTTATTTATATTCAACGTGTTCCTTAAGGATATGTGGATATTGGTAAGGAATCCTCCTCTGGCTTTGTTAGCAAACACCTTTGTATCCTTTTTGCTCGCACCCAAAACACAATTCCAATATCAATGTACCCGGAGTAATCGAGCATGATGAAAAGGATTCCTTTTGAATGCGAGTAAAAGGAGAAATAATAATAATTAGATTTTTCCATGATTCGTGGACAGATATTGAAGACACATCGGTGGCTTCTGTTTGAAAATAATCAGTCATTTTGAAACGTATATTTTATCGGAATTAATATAATGAAAAAGATAGAGAGAGGGAGAGTGTGTTTCAACATAATAGCAGGATTAGGACATCAATCATGGCGCTTCTGTTGACTGAAATATAAACAGATGTTGTGGAGAGGAAATGTTATTAAGCTGAAGTAAGTGTAAACTTGCTTTACTTACTTACTTACTTATCCAGCTCACATCTCTAGTCTCGAATGCATTCTCCACTCGCCGAAACACCAAGCGCTCTGGCATCCGCAATCATTTGGTCCTTGTACCGCAGGTTCGGTCTTCCTTGTCGTCTCGAACCGGGGGCTGGGATGAGACGACTTCTTGGCTGGAGCATTGTCATCCATTCGTTCAATGTGGCCGATCCAATGAAGTCGTCTTTTTTAGCTTCTGGACTACATCCACATCTTGGTACAGCTCATACAGTTCTCGGTTGAACCTTCTTCTCCATTTGACATCGTCGCATAAGAGACCGAAAATCCGTCGAAGAATTTTTCTTCCGAAAGTGCCAATAACAATTCCCCTTTTTTACTCATCGTCCAGCACTCGGCGCCGCCGTAGAGTAGGACTGGTAAAAATCAAAGTTTTGTATAGCATCAGACACTTTCTCTTTCGAGTGATGAGTTTTGAACCCAGTTGTTTGGCTAAACCGAAGCAGCAACGGTTCGCTTAGGGTAATTCTTATTCTGATTTGTGCGATTGATGTTTGTTCCAAAGTAGGTGAACTCCTTAACTACCTCGGAATTGCTGCTACCAACAGTGACGTTTTGTCCTAGGCAGTGGACAATTGTTATCCTCATTCAATTCAAGACCAACGAGTTTTGACTGTTCAATCGCTGTGAAGGCCTCAAGCACAGCTCTCTTGGATCAACCGATGACGTCAATGTCATCCGCATAGCCAAGGAGCTGGGTGGACTTGTTGATGATAGTGTTTTCCGTGCTCACACCTGCCTTGCGCACTATCTGTTCCAGGACTATTTTGAAGAAGTCACATGACTAAGCATCTCCTTGTCTTAACCCAGCGCATGTTTGTAATAATTCGGATGAAGATGGTGGGTTTTTCACTTGAAATTCGTTGGTCTTTTCCAGGATCTATCTCAGTAGATCCTATCATTGTTCTGCCTGGCCTAAAGCCACACTGGTACGTGCCGATTATTGTGTTGCAGAACGGTTTAAGACGCTCACACAGTACGTTGGATACGATTTTGTATGCAACATTAAGCAGGGATATGCCACGGTAGTTTTTGCATGACATAGGATCCATGTTTTTGTAGGTTCATCAAAACACCTCCTCCATATTTAAAGAGTTCCGCAGGTATGCCATGCGACCCAGCGGACTTGTTATTTTTTAGTTTAAGGATGGCTCTTTCTACCTCTTCTGCACTGGTTGCTGGGACTGGGTCTTCATTAACTGGTCTTGCTTCTCTTTGGTCATTAGCTTGCTCGACATTTTGCGCATTCAGCAGCTGTTGGAAGTGCTGCTTGAAAACATCTACAATTTCCTGTGCTTCGGTGACTAGGTTTCCTTCAATATTTCGAAGAGCCTGATGTCCTGGTTCTAGAAACCGGAAGCTTATTGTTTCGACCTTTTAAAGAAACGACGGTTGTTGTTGTTGAGAAACTGCCGATGCTCTTATTTTCCTTCGCAGGGTCTTTTTCTCATTTCTCCTTTTTGTACGGTACTCTTCTCTTGCTGCTCTTGTTTTTCGTCTCTCTTTTCAATAACGCGCACTCCTCGTCATACCACTATTTCTTTTTCGAGTGTGTGTTAACCTATGATGGCCTCGGCTAATTTTTTTTATTATTTCGCGATACTGGTTCATTCCACAAGGTGTTGACATCTGTCCTCTGTCGTATTTGGGAGGACGGCGGAGAGTCGCCACTCAGGCGCTCACTGTGGGTCTCTGTAGTCTCTCTTCTTTCTTGGGGTAGCACGTGTTTTTTTGTCGTTCGGTAGTCGAGCTCTAAACTTAGGCTCTTCCAGAAAGTGGTCAGAGTCGACATTTGCTTCTCGGAAGGTGCGCACGTTCAAGGTGTTGGATGCGTGCCTTGCGCAGATTAGCATGGTCGATTTGGTTGGTGGTTCGACCATCCGGATATAGCCAGGTTGCTGTGTAGATCTTTCGTCTTGGAAGCCTAGTGCTACTTATCACCGTATTACGAGCTGCAGCAAGGTTAAAGCAACTTGCATTAAAGTTTTTTTATTTTGTGAATCCAAATTAGCCAACTGCGGTTAACCATTTTCGATCGTCATTTATTTGTTACACACTTCTTGACAGCAAATGCATAAATATACATTTGCATCCAAGGTTCAAGGAAATGCATTTCCTCTTTTATCGTTGCCTATTCCCACAACCTCCTCGCACAATAAAACTATCCCACAAACCCATCAGCCATCACAACACATCTTCGTCCGACCATTGCAGCCACAAACATTGTGCTGGAGCCAGCCAACAATAACCGAATGGATAACCACACCATTGATGCGCTGAATGGGATATAAATCTGCCAATGCACTCGCACATTTCCTCCATTTTACCCGACAACCGACCGCCATGATTGCCGAGTCCTCTGAACTCTCTGCAATAAGTCCCATCAGTGATTTTCATGTTGTTAAAACTACGCATGGTTTGCTGCGGTTTGGATTGAATCTGATTCTGAATTTGAATGTTGATGGGAACGAGAAGCATTATTATGTTTGGGCCGCGACCATAATTCCAAATGTGTTCATTGTTCGAACGTGTGTGAGCAAAATATTCACACCTCCTTGGAGCCTCCTGTTTGCCATTTTACCACATTTGTGGGCTCTGGCTATGCGTGCGAGTAAGAAAATCAGAAATTGTGGCGCTTTGCCTCTCGAATATCCATCGCATCCCGGCTTCCACTTTATTCCACCTAATTCAACTCAACTGGAAATGAGGAAAATTACTAGCACTCTGGCGACCGCAAGGCTATCAGTAGTCCCGTTTATAAAATTCAGCTCTACTTGAATCCAAGTGCCAGCTCCATGAGACAGTAAATCAAATTTAAATGTTTGATATAATACTCTTGTCCTATATATCGTGGAGAGAAGCAGATACCCGAATTTATGAGTTTTCTTCCTTCGAACTCCGGAAGTTGTCCTTCTTCCTCGTCAGGCGTGTGTAGGTATCTCAGGGAGGATGGTGCAAAAAATATTTTCCTAAAGAAATGTTGTTTTTTGCTTTTTTTTTTTTTGCAAATAATGTGATGGACAATTTTGACTTTTTTGTGGAAATTTGTGTGCGTGTTTTATTTTTTTGTACTTGCTGGAGGAAAATATAGGAGCCAAACTGATTTATGAGACAAGTTCGAATAAGCTCGAGTATGGCTGGGAAGTCAAGACGAAAAGTGCCTTAAATGGGAATGAGGGTATAAAAATAAATCATGATGTTGTGGAGGCGGTGGTTGGAATCTTTTTGAAACTTATGACAATGGTAAGCCAATGGTATTTTTGCTTCTAGATTTTTTAAGGGATTTCTTGGGAATGAAAAACTTTTCGAGATGGTTTGATAGAATGTTTGTAGGTAATTTAAGAGTGAAATTGGGGAATGTCTGGCTTTATCAAACGGCGCGGCGGCGTCAGAGAAGTGATTTGATTTTTTAAGTCATCTGTCGCCTTTCTTCTGTGCGATTAATAAAATTTTGAGTTTTAATTCGTTTAGAGTTTAAGCTTAGCAAAATGTATATGTCAGTTTTATGGAACTTCAATCATCCATCTGGGTCTGGGCCCAAGTCTGCAATTCTAAAAATCTGTCCATCATCTTGAAAAATAAGGGTTGGGTGAAAATAACGTTACTCTAAAGTAAAAAAGGGTAGACACAGTGCGTTCAAGAGGACACAAGCGTCCACAGCAACCTCTGTCTATCAACTCTTAACGTACACCTCCCCGCGGTAAAAATCAGGTGCCTAGTACCTCAACCAAAGATTGGGTTCCAACCCCTGTGGGAAGTTGTTGACAGCAGGAAAGAGAGAGCGAGAGGGGGAGAGGGTATGCGTCTACTAAGGCATGCCTCTTTTTCAACAGGCGGCAGTCGAAGAACTCCTCAGGCCTTTGCCTATAAGGAGCGGTTTTGCCTGTCTTTGGAGTTAGATTTAACACCTGGCCCTCAAGGTTGAGGGCCAGCCACATAAAGAAGAGATAGTTCTGATTTCTGAATCACCAACAAGCCTCAGATACGGACGGAATTAATGATGACAACTCCCGCAAACTATTTAAAGACAACGAATTTGCAATTGGATTGTTAGGTCCCTTAACAGACCACATGCAGCCGAACAATAAAAGCAAGCGCTTGACTGCCACAAAGCAGAAAGCAGATATAACCGCCATACAAGAAATACGTTGGGACGGTCCGGGCCTACGAAAAATTAAGAATTGTGACACCTACTACGGCGACTGCTAACGAGAACAAAATCGGCGTCTATTTTGATGTATATTCGTAGTTCGAACTCAACTCAGGAGGAAAGTCTTGAGTTTCGACTTTGTGAATGAGCGCACTACGACAATCCGCAAGGATGAACTCACCAACGTTAGCCTCATCTGCGCTCACGCCCCCACTAAGGAAAAAACCTAGGAGGAATGCCCTAGCTATGACATTAAAATTGCTTTGGGGATTTTAATGCTAAAATGGGCAGAGAAGAAATCAATGGTGAAATAATTGGACAACATAGCCTACACATTGAATAAGAAGTACAGGAAGCGGTGTTAGCTACATGTACAGTGTACGTGAGTGAAGCAACAAAAATGTCTTATGATGTCCATTTTTAGGGTATGTGCTGTCAATTTTTAGGGTATGTGCTGTCAAACTTTGACTGTGTTGTCAGTTGAGTTCAGAGTTGTATTATTTCTGTTCGTGATGGTAAGACGCTTGAGTTCCCGTAGTGTGCACGGTTGCCTTGAATAGTTCTTCCATCGTATTTCGAAACGTTTTTATTTGTTGGTTGTATTACAATAGGCGTAATAAACGTGATGAATTACGGATGAAAAATCAAGAAAATGTACTGGAAAATAAAAAAATTAAACATTAAAAACCGTGCAGTGCATCTTTAGTGTTAAAACACCATGCTTCCTAAAAAAAAGAATTGAGATTGAAAAAAAAAAGTTGAAGCAAAATCGATGAAATCTTGATTTATTCAAATTTTGCTTGAGGCCCCTGAGATTAACTATTCAACTGCAGACCAGCCCTGTTGTAATGCGTTTGTGTTTGTGAAACTCACACTACTTAGAAAATTGCTTCAATTCTTGTTCATAAGACCCCTTCCTGTACTTCTTATTCAATGAGCCTACACGACACCATCTCAGAAACGGATTTAGGCTAATCGACCTCGCTGCGGGGCGAGACGCTATTCCCATATCTCGATATCCACATGGAATTCCCCTGACCAATCAACCTTCAACCAAATTGATCACATTGCGATCGATGCACGACACCTCTTAAGCATGAAAGATATCCGCACATTGGGGTGCCAACATCGATGCCAGCACAAAATGTAGAGAACCAGAGGCAACACTGCCAGGCAGACATCAGAGATGCCGCATCTGAAGTGCTGGGGTTTACACGGCCACCACAACAAAACCCCTTGTTTGACGATGATTGCCGGCGGGCACATGCAGCTAGACAAGAGGAATACAAAGCGGCGCTGCGAAGAAGGACTCGATCCGCTGCCGAGTTCTACGAGGAGAAAAGGAGAGGGGATACAAGATTTTGTCTACCGTGCTAAGTGAACGTTAAAAGCCCTCCGTCAACAACCTGATAGGTCCTTATCAGAGTGAATTCAGACCCGGATAGTCCACTATCGATCAAATATTTACCCTACGTTAGATCTTTGAGAAGACCCAGGAACTTCAAAACGATACCTACCACCTTTTCATCGTTTTCAGAGCCGCGTATGACAGCGTCTATAGAGACCAATTATATTGTGCAATGTCTATTTGGCATCCCAGAAAAACTCGTCCGTCTGTGTAAGATGACAATGGAAAATTCACGCTGCTCCGTCATGGTCGAAAAAAACCTAACGGACGCTTTTGATGTCAAAAAAGGTTTTAGACAAGGCGATGCGTTGTCATGCGATTTCTTCAACATCATTCTTGAAAAGATTGTGCAAAGCTCCAATTTCAACACCAGAGGCATAATCTTTCAAAAGTCCGTCCAGCTACTAGGATACGCAGACGAAATTGACATAATTGTAAGAACACAGTGTGATGTCAGTGGAGCGTTTGTGAGCCTTGAGACGGAGGCCAGGAAGATGGGTTTAGCGGTTAACGAGGGCAAGACCAAGTTTATGCTGTCGACAAGAAAGGACAACCAACATCGACGTCTTGGAGCAAACGTCAACATAGGCAGATTTAACTTCGAGGTAGTTAAGGACTTTGTCTACCTGGGATCCGCTATCAACTAAGACAACAAAACCAGCGCTGAAATCAAACGAAAATCACTCTTGCCAATCGCTGTTTCTTTGGACTTAGAAGGCAATTGAGTAGTAAAGTCCTCTTCCGAGCAACTAAAGTGATACTCTACAAAACCCTCATCATCCCAGTCCTCATGTATGGTGCAGAGACATGGACAATGACAACATCCGATGAAAACGCTTTGGGCTGCTTTGAGAACCGTACGAGCTGTTCAGCGACACTGACCTAGCCAGAAAAGTAAACGACTTAGATAGTTTGGTCATGTTGAGCGAATGGAAAGTAATGTTCCGGCTAGTAGAGTCTTCGAATCCAATCCGGAAGGACGTCACAGAAGAGGAAGACCGCGACTCTGGTGGAGCACACAGGTTGTAGAGGACCTAAACCAACTTGGCGTGCGAAACTGGAGACAGCCAGCCAGGGAACAAGCTCGCTGGAGAAGTTTGTTGGGTGAGGCCATGGTCCGACCTGGACTGTAGCGCCACCATAACAACAACAGAACGTAGAAATAAGGGGTTCCCCTATTCACAAATGGAATAAGCACTGCACTTCATTTGGCGAAAACTTAAAATAGAATTTGGAGGGGATTTACTTTTGCATACAATTAAAGATATTGGAGCCTATGCTTTTCTGATACATTTATTATAGTTCATTCCAATTGTACATGCAAATGTAATTTTAATTGGGGGATTTTTCAATTTATCGAATGGGATTGAATTCAGTATAAAAGTAAATGCAGAGTCAATTTCGGACATCAGTTTACTCTGAAGTCCAGAGACGCACCATTAACAAAAATGTCAGACGTAAGTTGAAATTATTAAAGACTTTAATCAAAAACAGTGTTTGATTCTCGAACTTCCAGCAAGCTAAGAATGGAGGTTCATCCGAACCCATGCGACGAATTGAAGTACGCGGCGAAAAGCACGATCGTCATGGAAAGAGTGCAACTGTAACATACACTCATCCTATTGGCAAGAATGTCGATGTCTATGCTCAAGCTTCCAGAAACTTTAAGCACAACGATAATAGTGGACATGTCGGTATAGGCTATAAGTTTTAAAGGCGTCAATAATGAAGACCAAAAATATGTCTTCCAAAGTTTGATTGAATTCAAATAACAAATAGAGAAGAATAAAAACAAAAACGCCGTTGTATGATTTCTAACCTAAACTTACTTTAATGCAAGAAAAACAAAATAATGTGATGTGTAGTGCTATTGTTGCTGCTGACCTATTCCCTCTCTGTTCAATATCCCATGTCTTCCATGCTCGGATCCGATTGGTGTTTGCCAAGTTGTTTGCATCTGCATTTGCCATCGTTTTGTCGGCCAGAGCCCAAAATTAGTCGCCTCGATGCCAATGAATTCACACCTTCATTTATTTTCGGGAAGCCAGTCATTGTTTCTTTAACGGTTGTCATCAAAACGGGCAGATACATCATAAGTTCCTTCATATGACTCACCACTTCATTGTAATCGATGTTTGAAAAGAAGTCGTTTTTTCTTTCCGTTGGAGCCGATTGCACCAGTCGGGAGCCTGTCAAATAGACCGTCAAACTTGAACTTACAAAATGTCAAAGTAACACTCCTTACCGACCAGAAAAATTACGAGAAGTAACTGAGTGTATTTCATGGCTGAGAAATTTTAAATAAATTATGAATTGTTTTTGGTGATTTGCAGTTGTATTTAAAAGAATTTTCGCTGTTCAAAAGCTGAGTGCGCTTGAAGTTTTAGAGGTCAGCTTAAGTAACAGGTGTTGAAGGGAGAATTTAGCTGAAGTCAGCAGTTCAACTGCCGAATGTTTTGATTGTTAAGTGGGTTAATGTGAGAAATGTGACTATGAACTTAGGTATTTCGAAGAAAAATGATTTCATGACAGAATTAGCCGGTAAATCATGTAGTCAGTTGGAAGTGTTATCTTACATTAGTGAGAATAGTTTTTGGTAGTGTCAACAAACGATCAAATATCTCATTGCTAAAAATCACTTTTTAAAGATTTAAAAAAAGTTATGAGAAATAACATGGCCTCTATTTTCTCATATTTGGCGGAAAAACATCACATTTCTTTCGATATTCAGCAAAGACCGGATAGTCATTATGCTCATACTAAGGAAAAGCCCAGAGCAATTATTTGGAATCCTAATATTTTACTTGCGGCTTAAAAACTACAACTTATTGCTGAAATGGTTCCAATGACAGTGGAAAAATTCAGTATGAGGACACAGCTGGGGTCTCTCCATTGGTTTTGACGTGTATGGTAGTTGAACTTAGTGTTTTTTGGTCTTTACTCGATGTATAACATAAATTTATGATAGTTCAAGGTATTGGTGCTTTGAATTGAAGAATTTTCTCGAGGACACTACGGCGTATGAGTAACATTTAAAAAAAAAAAATTTATTTTACAGATCGTTGTTGAACCTTCTGCTCCATTAATTTACTTATGGTGGCGCTACAGTACAAGTCGGACTAGGGCCTCACCAAACAAACTTCAATAGCCAGCTCGGGCTCTGGCTAGCTGTCTCCAGAATCGCACGCCAAGTTGGTTCAGGTCCTCTGCCACCTGTGTGCTCCACCTGAGTTGCGGTCTTTTTTTTTTTGTGACGTCGGATTGGATTCGAAGTCTCTACGAGCCGGAGAATTATTTTCCATTCGCTCAACATGACCCAACCATCTAAGCCGTTGGACCTTTACATTTCTAGATCAGTGTCGCTGAACAGCTCGTACACTTCTTGGTTTAATCTTCGTCTCCATTCTCTATTAATGCAGACAGGAAAAAAATCACTCGAAGATTTTTTCTCTCAAAGCAGCCCAAAGCGTTTTCATCAGATGTTGTCATTGTCCATGTCTCTGCACCATACATGAGGACTGGGATGATGAGAGTTTTGTAGAGTATCACTTTAATTGCTCGGGAGAGGACTTAACTACTCAATTGCTTTCTAAGTCCAAAGAAGCAGCGATTGGCAAGAGTGATTCTTCGTTTGATTTCAGCGCTGGTGTTGTTGTCTGAGTTGACAGCGGATCCCAGGTAGACAAAGTCCTTAACTACCTCGACGTAAAATCTTTCTGTGTTGACGTTTGCTCCTCCAAGACATCGATGTTGGTAGTCCTTTCTTGTCGACAGCATTAACTTGGTCTTGCCCTCGTTAACCGCTAGACCCATCTTCCTGGCCTCCGTCTCAAGGTTCACAAACGCTCCACTGACATCACACTGTGTTTTTCCAATTATGTCAATTTCGTCTGCGTATCCTTGTAGCTGGACGGTCTTTTGAAAGATTGCGCCTCTGTCATTGGAGCTTTGCACAATCTTTTCAAGAATAATGTTGAAGAAATCGCATGTATCGCATCGCCTTGTGTAAAACTTTTTTCGACATCAAAAGCGTCCGTTAGGTTTTTTCCGACCATGATGGAACAGCGTGAATCTTCCATTGTCATCTTACACAGACTGATGAGTTTTTCTGGGATGTCAAAACTAGACGCTGCTCTATATAGTTGGTCTCTATAGACGCTGTCATACGCGGCTCTGAAATCGACGAAAATGTGGTAGGAATCGATTTGAATTTCCTGGATCTTCTCCAAGATCTGCCGTAGGGTGAATATTTGATCGATGGCCATCGTTGCATACGGGACCGAAACTCCGTCGAAGAATTTTTCTTTCGAAAGTACCCAGGATCATTTCCCCTTGTTTATTTATCGTCCAAATCTCGGCGGTGTCTTGTATAGCAGACGCTTTGTCTTACGAGTTAGGAGTTTTGAACCCAGTTTTTTTTGCCAGACTGAAGTAGAAGCGCTTATGTGTCGTTTGTGGAATTGATGTTTTTATTGTTTGTTGATAGCATGTCATTTGTTTTCTCATTCAACTTAAGAGCAACGAGCTTTGCCAGTTTTTCAATCGCTGTGAAGGCCTCAAACACAGCTCTTTCATGAAATTGCAGTAGTATCGGCCGATTTATGCTTGAATACCGTGGAAAATTGGGTTCAGCGTCTGGGCTTCTGCAAGCGTGCCCGTGGTGACCATGCAAAAGAAATTAAGTTCCATACATAATGGCATCAAATGTACTTTCACAGGAATAAAGAATTTCATTGATATCCAAATTTTTGTAGCGTCCCTATTGAAAAACCATCCACGTTTTCTGGTTTCGACCAGACGACTGTCGGATTATGCAATCGATCCGGTATATCTCTTATTCTTTTTATTTACTTAACAAAGCCTACAGTTATGGGAATGATATGTTATGAGTACATAATTTTATAGGAAGTTCATAACATAAATGCATGATTATAACAAGTACGTAAGGCCGGGATATACCTCGGTAGTTTTTGCATGACATTACTTGCTTACTTATGGTGCTGCTACAGTCCAGGCCAGACCAAGGCCTCTCCCAACAAACTCCTCTAGCCAGCTCGGTCCCTAGCTAGCTGCTGTCTCCAGTTTCGCATGCAAAGTTGGTTCAGTTCCTCAATCACCTGAGTCGTGGTCTTCCTCTTCTGCGACGTCCTTCTGGGCTGGATTCGAAGACTCTACAAGCCGGAGCATTATTTTCCATTGACTCAACATGTCCCAACCATCTAAGTCTATCTAAGTCGTTGGACTTTTCTGGCTAGGTCAGTGTCGCTGAACAGCTCGTATAGTTCTTGGTTGAATCTTCGTCTCCATTCTCCATTTATGCAGACAGGACCAAAAATCACTCGAAGAATTTTTCTCTCAAAGCAGCCCAAAGCGTTTTCATCAGATGTTGTCATGGTCCATGTCTCTGCACCATACATGAGGACCGGGATGATGAGGGTTTTGTAGAGTGTCACTTTAGTTGCTCGGGAGAGGACTTTACTACTCAATTGCCTTCTAAGTCCAAAGAAGCAGCGATTGGCAAGAGTGATTCTTCGTTTGATTTCAGCGCTGGTGTTGTTGTCTGAGTTGATAGCGGATCCCAGGTAGACAAAGTCCTTAACTACCTCGAAGTTAAATCTGTCTATGTTGACGTTTGCTCCAAGACGTCGATGTTGGTAGTCCTTTCTTGTCGACAGCATTAACTTGGTCTTGCCTCGTTAACCGCTAGACCCATCTTCCTGGCTTCCGTCTCAAGACTCACAAACGCTCCACTGACATCACGCTGTGTTCTTCCAATTATGTCAATGTCGTCTGCGTATCCTAGTAGCTGGACGGACTTTTGAAAGATTGTGCCTCTGGTGTTGACGTTGGAGCTTTGCACAATCTTTTCAAGAATGATGTTGAAGAAATCGCATGACAACGCATCGCCTTGTCTAAAACCTTTTTTGACATCAAAAGCGTCCGTTATGTTTTTTCCGACCATGATGGAACAGCGTGAGTTTTCCATTGTCATCTTACACAGACGGACGAGTTTTTCTGGGATGCCAAAACTAGACATTGCTCTATATAATTGGTCTCTATAGACGCTGTCATACGCGGCCTTGAAATCGATGAAAAGGTGGTAGGTATCGATTTGAAGTTCCTGGGTCTTCTCCAAGATCTGCCGTAGGGTGAATATTTGATCGATGGTGGACTTTCCGGTCTGAAGCCACACTGATAAGGACCTACCAGGTTGTTGACGAAGGGCTTCAAACGTTCACACAGCACGGCAGACAAGATCTTATAGGCGATGTTAAGGAGACTTATACCTCTGTAGTTGGTGCAGTTCAGGGATCTCCTTTTTGAGGATCGGGCATACGATGCTGAGGTTCCATTCGTCGGGCATGCTTTCTCCGACCAAATTTTGCAGATGAGCTGGTGCATGCTCCTAACCAAATCATCTCCAGCTGCTTTGTACAGTTCGGCGGCTAGCCCGTCTGCTCCAGCGGCTTTGTAAGACTTAAGTTTAGATATCCCTATCTTCACCTCGTCCATGTTGGGTGGAATTGTTGGCCTACTGCACTCAAATTGAATGGTTCTGTATTGCTGACGGAGTTTTGCTCGTCTTTGCTATTATACAGCTTGAAAAAGTGGTCTTTCCATTTCTTCAACACTGACTGCGGTTCTATGATGGCTTCAGTTCGGAGTGTATAAGCCCTGGGGTTTGTTTCCCCTTTTTGTAGAACTTTCTTTCCTGTTGTGACATCCTTCTATCACTATCTCTTCTATCGCACGCTTCTCATGCTCCTTTTTTTCTTTCTGAGAAGTTAAAGCTCCTCTCTCCTTTTCTGCTTGTAGAGCTCACGAGCTGTATGACATAGGATCGCCTTTTTTGTAGATGGGGCATTTGGAGCTTATCGACCAGTCAGTAGGCATGCATTCTTCCTTCCACACTTTGTTGATGACCTGGTGCATGCGGTTCATCAAAACACCACCTCTGTTATTTAAAGAGCTCCGCAGGTATGCTTCTGACCCGGCAGACTTGTTTTTTTTTTAGCTTTTGGATGGCTTGCTACCTTTTCTGTGCTGGTGTTTAGGACTGAGTCTTCCTTGAGCGGTTCTCTTTCGGCATTGGCTCACTCTACATCATTCACATTCAGCAGCAGCTAGAATTGCTGCTTGAAAACATCAACAATTACCTTTGCTTTGGTGACTAGGTTTCCTTCACTGCTTTGAAGAGCCTGTGTCCCGGTTCTGAAACCAGAAGCTAATTGCTTCGACCTTTCAAAGAAACGTCGGTTGTTGTTCTTGGCACGTGACTCTTCGAGATATTTTTGGCATTCACTTAATATGTAATCGCCTGTAACTGCAACATGATTTCATGATATTTCAACTTATTAGTGCTTTGAATTGAAGAATTTTCTAGAGGAGACTAAGGCGTATGTGTAAGATTCTGTTTTTTTTTTCAATATTATTATTTATCAATTCTTCTTCCGTGGCTTGGTATACAAAATCTCGAAAGTTTTTGCTTGAAATTTATGGACAAGCACGTGTATAAGTTCATGGCTCCTCGAAATGAAATTACAACCAAAATGAACTTTGAATTGAAAAAAAATCAACATTTTGTATAATTTTATAAGTTACTCCTGCAGAGTCAAGAAATGTCTCTGAAATTCATATCCCATTTTGTGGGTTTCCTGCTAACCCGAACCCGAAATCAACCCTTGATTAGATTGAATTTAAAAGTTAGGAAACATTATATTCCAGCAACTCTATAAACTCTCGCCCAATAAACCCCTCTTCCCCACAACACTCTTTCAAATATTAACAAGTTGATAGTCCACGTTCCTTAAAATTCAATATAGGTTAGGTTTCGTATAATAAGACCACTTCGTCTTGTTCAAAATTTTGATTGTGATACCGAATCTGAATGTGTTACAAGCATACCAAGACCAACTTTTTGCCAAAATTAAAACCAAAGGCAAACATACACTCGCCACACCAATGCACACAAAAAACACTCCTTCCACCTTTTTGTGATATCCTTTATTCCAATCACACAATCTACATATGGACCAGGTAGGTACAATTCAAACTCATTAAAATTCAGAAAAATGTTTATTCGAAAACTCCTTTCATTTTCGTGGAAAAGGGACGTTGCCGTCCGACCGACCGACCGACCTATCGTTCCACTTGCTGGATGATGACGATGATGATGATGGCAAAAATCGATTACAGTTTGTTAGTTTGGTTGTCGTTGGTTTCATTGACAATACAAAAACGAAACCTCAACCCGCAACAAGCCATCAAAACATCAACTACTCTATATGGTAAGCAAAGCAATAAGCAACAAAACTCGAAACCAAAATTTACTCTAGATAGATAAATTGCTTGCAAACCGTGTTTGCCACTTCAGAGAGCTCTTGTACCCAAGCACAAGCCAGCAACGACAAAGAGGAGACGACGACGTTCAATATCTCCGGGATTGATCTGTAACATTTAGAAATGGTTCACAGTTCGTGTTGAAGTTTTTGCATACACAAAGTTTGCGCAAATCAATTAAACATTTTTGGGATCCTTGGGACTTCTTTCGTTAAGAAAGATGAAACCTGCACTCAGAAGACGAACACAAAGTTTCGATGGACACCATTTGAAGTCACGATAATTTTGTTGGTTAGTTAGTCGAAAGAATGCAAGAGATCAGAAATTGCAACTGTTTGATAGCTCACACGAAGCCATGAGATGACTTGGACGAAAACACTTCCATCCGAAAGAATTTAGGACTTAAAGGAATGCTGGTTCCTTAATCAACGCGATTAACGAAAACAGTTCTATGACAGTGGAATGGTGAAGAATTGAAACCTTGAAGACCATAGTGATTAATTAATCTTGAAATCGTTTATTCAATTAAATTTTTAAAACAAACAAACCTTAAGTAAACGTAAACGTTTTCTAATTCATTAAGGCTGATTTTTTGTTTGAAGAGGATCAGGTAATTCATTCCGACATCTGAACACTAAGCCCAGATCAATTCATGTCTGCCTTTCAAACAAGATTAATCTAATAAATTGCTTTCGAAAGTAAAACTGGACTTTTCCTACTTAGCCCTCTTAAACATGCCAATCAAACGGAAGTGGCCATCATTGGACGACGCTAAGGAAAAACACCCAAAGACTATAATTCAGCTGTTCCCCGGAATGATGGAGTAAGTCAATTTTCTTATTTAACGCGCTCACAAATAAATCATCACTTGGTGAGCAATTACTCACAGGGTGTTAACTGCCTACACCCTATAGCCAATACAAGTGCGTTCATGCAACCCTCTTTACACCATCAGTTTTCTATAATATCCATGAGTCAGCGCTCCTCCATCATTACCCCTATCGATGTTTCCTTCCTGCAAATGATTGGATACCAACTGCTGCCATTGCTTCTGGCTTCATCATAAGTTTGAGTTAAATTTCCATCTTTATGGATTCCATCCCCATAATGGATGAAAGAATTCACAATCAATCACTGCCATGGTGCCCGCTTAAAAGATGTACACATATTTTCAAAGTGACAGAGGGAGCGTTCGTTTTTTGCTCTTTTTTCTACACAAGAATTTAGAGATTTTCTCATAAACATTAATGATGGCACCAACGCTGATGGGATGAATCAATTCATCTAAAATGGGTTTAATTTTCGTCAGATTTATTATTTAAGCTTTCTAATAAATGTTTTAACTGTTCAATAAGAAAACTACTGCCATATGATGATGGCTTTATGAAAATAATGTCGTAGCTCGTTTTAAAAGAATTTTTAAGACAGTTCGAGGTCTTAAGACATAGACTATAGTTTCTGTTGCTCCTAAGATGGACTCCAGATTTATTTTAAAATCAAAACGGGAATGTTGGATTGCACAAATAATAAATTGTGAAATTGGAACTTTTGCAATATCATGAAGTAAACAGAGACAATGGAATTGAATAGAAGAAAACAGGCGGAAATGGACGATTCTGGTGCACGTATTCCAAATTTTTCTTCATTAGAATGTTTTCTTGATGTGGGATTTAAACACCAAGGTTCTCCAGTTAGTTCATTGCTTACTCACTTAAGGTGGCGCTACAGTGCGTTGTGGACTTGGGCCTCAATCAACAGGCTCCGCCAGCTAGCTCGATCCTTGGCTAGTCGTCTCCAGTTTTGCACTCCAAGTTGATTGAGGTCCTCTTCCACTTGAGTGTGCCACCTGAGTCGCGGTCTTCCTCTCCTCCTACGTCCCTCGGGAATAGTGTCGAAGGCTTTCCGGGCCGGAGCATTGGTGTCCATTCGCTCTAAATGACCGAGCCATCTGAGTCTCTGGACCTTGACCCTTCTGGCTAGGTCCATGTCGTTGTACAACCCGTAAAGTTCGCTGTTGTATCTTCTTCGCCATTCCCCTTCAATGCACACGGGGCCAAAGATGACCCGAAGAACTTTCCTCTCGAAACAGCCTAAGGTACTTTCATCCGATTTTGTCAGGGTCCATGCTTCTGCACCATACAGCAGGACTGGGATGATGAGTGTGTTGTACAGTTTTACCTTAGTTGCTCGAGAGAGGGCTTTTCCACTCAATTGCTTTCTTAGTCCAAAGAAACAGCGATTAGCAAGAGTTATTCTTCGTCTGATCTCAGCGCTGGTGTTATTGCCTGTGTTAAAAGCGGAACCTAGGTAGACAAACTCCTCTACTACCTCGAAGTTGTATACGTCTATTGTGACGTTCTGTCCGAGCCGTTGCGGTGTTGTTCCTTGAAGACAGCATATATGTACTTCGTTTTTCCCTCATTTACCGCTAAACCCATTTTTGCCGCTTCTGTCTCAATTCTCACAACATCACGCTGTGTTCTTCCCATTATATCAATATCATCGGCGTACGCGAGAAGTTGAACAGAGTTTTGGAAGATAGTGCCTCTGGTGTTGACGTTGGAGTTCTGCACTATCTTCTCAAGAACGATGTTAAAGAAATCGCATGACAGTGCATCGCCTTGTCTGAATCCTTTTTTGACGTCGAAAGATTCCGTGAGCTCGTTGCCAACCTTGATGGAGCAGCGTGAGTTCTCCATCGTCATTTTGCACAAGCGAACGAGCTTGGCAGGGACGCCAAAAACTAGACATAGCTTTGTACAGTTCGTCTCTGTAGATGCTGTTATACGCGGCCTTAAAATCGATGAAAAGGTGGTGGGTATTGATTTGGAGTTCAAAGGTCTTTTCCACGATCTGCCGCAACGTGAAAATTTGGTCGATGGTTGACTTTCCTGGCCTGAAGCCAGATTAATAAGACCAATCAGATTGTTGGCGAAACACATATTACAGCAGAGAGGATCTTGTAGGCGATGTTAAGTAGACTTACTCCTCTATAGTTGGCGCAGTTTAGAGGATCTCTGTTTTTCAGGATCGGGCAAACAATGCTGAGGTTCCATTCATCGTTAGTTCGTTGCTGATCATAATTTTACAAAATTTTCACATTCATAAACACATTTCCCCCTTTTAGACCATGACCGATACTCAAATGTATGAGCATCAAGGAGAATGCTAATTCTTACCTTTTTCAATTAGGTGGCTACGGCTACCATAGAATTAGGCCACGCGCCATTTTTGAGATCATGAAAATAAACTGATTCTAAAAGATGAGAATCATGTAGAACGAAGCAAAATAATTCTTCGTTCAATTATTTCTGACAAAGCTGTTTCTTTTTCGTGAATATTCACAATACGCAGTAAGGTGTGTAAACGGGTAAACAGCTGATCTAAGTTGTAGATAGCATGCGCAGGGCTTAGACAAGGAGATGCACTGCCATGTGAATTCCTCAAGCAGCTAATGTGCAATTGTGAGCATGGAAAACACTATCTTCAAACAATCCACCCAGCTCTTAGGCTATGCGGACGACATAGATATAATCGATCGCTCCCAAAGACCTGAGCTTGAGCCCTTCGCAGCGATTGAAGAACTCTCAAAGCTCGTTGCTCATGAATTGAATGAGAAAACAAATGACATGCTATCAACAAACAAAAGAACAACTGTCTACCGACTAGAACAAAACGTCACTGTTGATAGCAGCAATTTCGAGGTAGTTTAGGAGTTCACTACCTTGGAACCATTATCAATCCCACAAACGACACCTTAGTGGAGATCCGACGAAGAATAACCATAGTGAACAGCTGTTACTTCGGTTTATCCAAACAACTTTGTTGAAAACTCTGCACTCGAAAGGCAAAATGCCTACAAGACATTACACCCAATAACGGATTCAGGCTGATCAATTTTTCTGCGGGGCGAAATGTTGTGGTAGCAAGCACCTGGTTTCCACATCTCAACATCCAAAAGGTACATGGAGATCTCCTGATCAATTAACCGTCAACTAGATTGATCACATTGCAATCGACGGAAGGCACTTATCCAGCATTCTAGACGTTCGAACTTTCCAAGGAGCCAACATCGACTCTGAACCACTACCTCGTAGTGCTACAAATATCCCGACAACGGCCAAAACAAGAAATGCTGCAAGAAAATTCGACGTCGGACGGCTACAATCGCAAGAGATCACCAGATCCTTCTCTGATCAAGTGGCAAGTAAACTCTTAAGGAGTCCTATACCGCCAAAATCAGGTATCAGTGGCAACATTGCCAGAACGCAGTTAGAGACGCCGCGCCGCCTCTAGACGTGCTGGGTTTCACACAGCCACCAAAACGAAACCCGTGGTTTGACAAAAAATGCAGGCAGGCTCATGCCTGCTGCTCGTGAGCTCCGGCGCCGGCTTCTCAGGAGAAAAAAGAGAGAGCATGACAAGCGTCAGATCGAGGATGTTGAGAGAGCCAACAGCAGGAATGAAGTTCGGAGGTTTTATCGCAAGGCAAAACAGCTGGCTCAAGGTAATCGAGCAAGAACCGATGCCTGAAAAGATAAACAAGGGAACATCATAGTAGAATCGCAGTCAATGCTGGGGATTTGGAAAGACCACTTCTGAAGGCTGTATTACGGCGATGACGAACAAAACCCCGCCGTCAGACAGGAGCCTTTCATCGGACATGATGATAGCCAACTATTCCGTGAACCCGACCTAGAAGAAGTGAAAACGGCAATATCACGGCTGAAATCCTACAAAGCCGCTGGAGCAGATGGATCTGCCGAAATGTTCAAAGTAGCAGGTCGGCGAACTAGAAACTGTAAAATATGGTCAGAGGAATGCATGCTCGATGAATGGAACCTCAGCATTGTTTGCCCTATCCTGAAAAAGGGAGATCCTCTAAACTGCGCAACTACAGAGGAATCAGTCTACTTAATATCGCCTAAAACATCCTCTCTGCCGTAATATGTGAACGTCTGAAGCCTTTCGTCAACAATCTGATTGGTCCTTATCAATGTGGCTTCAGGCCAGGAAAGTCAACCATCGACCAAATTTTCAAGTTGCGGCAGATCCTGGAAAAAACCTATGAACTCCAAATCGATACCCACCATATCGATTTTAAGGCCGCGTATGACAGCATCTACAGAGACGAACTGTATAAAGCTATGTCTAGTTTTGGCATCCCTGCCAAGCTCGTTCGCTTGTGCAAAATGACGATGGAGAACTCACGCTGCTCCATCAAGGTTGGCAACGAGCTTACGGAATCTTTCGACGTCAAAAAAGGATTCAGACAAGGCGATGCACTGTCTGCGATTTCTTAACATGTTCTGAGAAGTAGTGCAAACTCCCGTCAACCAGAGGCATATCTTCCAAAAATCTGTTAACTCTCGCGTACGCCGATGATATTGATATAATGAGAAGAACACAGCGTGATGTCAATGGCGCCTTTGTGAGAATTGAGAACAGAAGCGGCAAAAATGGATTTAGCGGTAAATGAGGGAAAAACGAAGTGTATGCTGTCTTCGAGGTAGGACACCCAAAACCGACAGCTTCGATAGAACGTCACAATAGACGCATACAACTTCGAGGTAGTAGAGGAGTTTTTCTACCCAGGCTCCGCTATTAAGACGAGCAATAACACCAACGCTGAGACAGACGAAGAATAACTCTTGCTAATCGCTGTTTCTTTGGGCTAAGAAAGCAATTGAGTGGAAAAGCTCTCTCTCGAGCAACTAAGGTAAAATTGTAGAACACCCTCATCATCCAAGTTTTGCTGTATGGTGCAGAAAAGCATGGACCTTGACGAAATTGGATGAATGTGCCTTAGGTTGTTTCGAGAGGAAAGTTCTTCGGGTCATCTTTGGCCCCGTGTGCATTGATGGGGATTGGCGAAGAGGATACATTAGCGGGTTGTACAACGATCATGGATCTAGACAGATGGTTTAAGGTCCAGAGACTCAGATGACTCGGTCATTTAGAGCGGATGGACACAAATGCTCCAGCCCGGAAAGCCTTCTACACTATTCCCGAGGGACGTAGGAGAAGAGGAAGACCGCGACTCAAGTGGCGCACCAAGTGGAAGAGGTTCTCAATCAACTAGGGACCGAGCTGGCTGGCTGAGACTGTTTGTTGAGGCCCAAGTCTACAACGGACTGTAGCGCCACCTTAAGTAAGTAAGTAAGTACTCTATGGCGCCAATAATAATTGCCCAGCCACATCGAGCTAATGGACGACAACGCTCGAGCCAAGAAAATCCTCCGTTCGCAGCCCCCAGGTTCGAGACGACCAGGAAGACCGAACCTGCGGTACAATGACCAAGTAACTGCATGCCAGAGCACATAGTTTTGACGAACCGAAAACGCATGCGCGTCAGGATGAGACCCTTAATGATTGGGAGCCGGTAGTTAAATAGGACTCTCATGTTCAATTCCAACTAATCTTCCCTTAAATGTGAGACCTTTGGAACTTTCTTTAAATGAATATTTAGAAGTCTTTGAAAAGAGTTTTCGTTTTGTATCAAAAATGTTAAAAGGGGTTTGCTTGTCCAGAATTCCAAGTCAACAAATTCAAATTCAGAAGCAAGCTTCCTGCAACTTCTTCGTATCGCAAATCAAACACTTTGTTCTTACAATTTTATGGTTATTTTATTTGGATAGAATTTCTTTTGTAATAAAATTCGTTTATTTTTCAAACAATTACATTATTTTTTGTTTTCTTCTTTTTTTTTGAGAAATAAATATATATATGTAATATGTTTATATATATATATAAGTTTTATACCTACTGCTAAATATTTTTTGTTTGCATTTTTGTATAATTTAAAATTTGATTTTGATTGAACGTTCTTATTTAACTTTCCCTTGACGTTCTTTATTTTTATTTTCACCTTCTTCATTAATTACTGACACACAATGGCTTTTATTTTGCTTCTTAAAACTTAAAATAAAATAAAAATCGAGTTAATTAATTCTTATTTTTCGTATACAATTTGAATCTGTGAAACCAGATGAAATAAAACTATCCTCCTTAATTTTTTTTTTGTTTGGTTTTTACTAAATAATTTATATTTTTCTTTTTTCATTCCTAAATAAATAAGTATATTTTTATTTCCTTTTCACAATTTTTAAATTTCTTTAATCTCCCTTTTCCAGTTCTTAATTTACAATCTATTTTGTGTACTCATTCTTTTTGTGTGTGTTTTTTTTTTTTTTTTGGTTTAATGTTTTATTTCACTGCTTTGATTTTTTAGATAATGTATGTTATAAAATTAAAAAAATTATTGTATGAATTCTGTTTTAATTTATTATTAATTTTTTTTCATATTCGTGTTTTTTTATTCGCTTAAAATTATTTTTTTTATCACCTATTAAATTTATAAGATATATAAAATAAAAATTCTATTTTAAGATTTTTTTTACTTTGTATTTAGCGTCTTTGTTAAGATTTTACGTATATTCGTTACAATTGCATTAAGTAATACTTAATATTAGTTCTTTTAAACAAAAAAATAAATGCTGGCTGGTATGCTTAAATATAGAAAAACATTTTTATCAATAAGCACAATATAAAAAAAAAAGTTTAAATTTTATATTTAATAATAGATTCTAAGAATAAACACAACATTTTGTTTTTCAGTTAATATTGTTACACTGACTTATAAAATATATAGAAATACTGTTTTTTACTGTATTTTTAACTTATATACAATGCTTAACTAATTTTTATGAATTAATTATTTTTGGTAATTATTTAAATAGTTAAAAATATATTAGAGCTTTATAGACTACAATTAATAACACCAAACATCAAGCAAAATTGGGTACATATTTGTTCGTATATTTCAATTTCAAGAAATGGACTCAGACAAGTGTGTTCTAAGACAACTACAGAAAGCTTAAATTAAAATCATATTTAATGCCTTTTTTTCAATTTCTGAAATATATCCATTGCTTCTCTACAAGTATAAGTACCTTTACAACTTCTGTTTACATTTTTTTGCTGATCACATTTCACTAAATGTACATGAAAACAAAACAACGATATGTAAGTGTTTTTAATGAAAACTTAAATAAATAAAAAATAATGAAATAAAATAAATAAGGAACAAGGGAATTTTTAACAAATAACATTGTGTTAAAATTTGTGAGATTTTGATGTTTCTCCTTACCATTCAAACAAAATTCCATGCTTCAAGAAACGTAAGCATGGTAGATCCTAGGAAGGTAGAAATGGCTGTCCTACTTACGCGTAGGACACAAATAGCGCTGAGTGCGCCGCGCTGTTTTGATAGCATACCTCGTGAGATTCTAAATAGCTTCAAAAATGGGTTATGGCTTATGGATGATGTATGTTCCGTACGTACAATCCCTTACATAAAGTTGTATTATTCTTCGTCCCTACGGCCTTTTATCTCATAGTGCCATTTAGTGAGGGAGGGATAAGAGGGGGGACTAAGGTTATTGAGCTATTGATCTTGAATTCTGAGAGTTCCTCAATACCGTTGACGAAATCGTTACTACTATGCTCTTTTCCTAGTCAAGGCCGGACAATGCCAGAGAAAGTGTGGGACTCTTTCTTTTTCATCCTGATTCTCACAGCTACGGCAGAAAGTGTTATGTGGCATAACCAATTTTGCCGCATGCTCCCTTACAGGCCAATGTCATGTGCAGGTAGCGACGATCTTGGCTATCTGCCCAATCGAGGTAACCTTCGGAGCGGAATTTTCTCCGATTTCCTCCGAATTTTGCATCGAGGTAGTTCTCCGACATGCAAAATGTCTCCGATTCGGAGGAAATCGGAGAAAATTCCGCTCCGACGGTTACCTCGATAGGGCCGTATATCATGCCTTGGTTTAGAAATTAAATTGATTTATTTTGATTTGTTATAAGCGGGCCAGATTTTTCTAGATATAACGCAACTCGTTAAACTATTCCACCTGTGATTTGCTTCTAATGTGTTTTTGGTCATTATATAGCCCTTCACAACTTCAAGAGGAGCATAATACTCTCACTGCCAGTTGTGAAGGGCTGATCCTTGCCTAGATAGCTCATCTGCCTTCTCATTTCCCTCAAAGCCCCTATGGCCCGGTATCCAGATAAGAGTGACGCTCATATCAAGTTCCTTGAGCGTCACCCTGCATTGCTGGACCAGTTTAGAGGATAATAACACTGAATCAATGGCTTTAATAGTATAGCTACATTTAAGTTCTGTCGGATATACCTAAGGGCTAAACAAGCTTCCCTTATCGCTAACAATTCTGCTTGGAATACACTGGACAAATCGGGAAGCCTATAGGATTTTGAAATCTTATTCATTCCATCTTCGAACCATCCGTGAAGATAATTGTGTCGAAGTCTTTCGTCACATCGCCTCCCCCCCCCCCCCGTCCATTCTTGACGGGAGCAAGACTATAAACTTCTTTGAGGTTTTTAGGGTAGGGATGCAGTAACCGGTGTTTGTGGATAGGATGTCTGATGGTATCAGGCTGGCTTGTTTGGTTGCAGTGCCCGTAAGATCTAGTTTTCCAGTAGCCTATTTCTTTGAAAACTTAAGCATAAATTCCCACTTTTTTTTCAGGTCGTCCAAAATTACATATTAATAAAACCATTAGGACTGCCAACTCCGTTTTGACAGCCGTGGACTTAAAAAAAAAGTCCTTTAACGACGTTGGGTTAGAAGAATTTTACATTACGCACACACACCTAGCCCATTTGCACAAAGAGGAACTCCCATAAGTCAAGACGGCGTGCGTCGGCTAACAGAAGAAACGAGATCCGTCATGCAATTTTTAGATTTAAAAAAAAAAGCAATCAAACAACTCAAAACCAAACATCTGAAACAAAAAACAAAAAATAAAAAAAAACTCATAAAATTCGTTAAAAATAATTATATATTTTTAATATTTATTTTTTTCGATTTAAATGTGTAATCACAATTATAATTATATTTTAAATAAAACTTTGTTTCGTATAAACTTTAATTCATATGATTAAAAATAATAATTTAACTAAAATAAGAAAATAAAAAAATATTTAAGAAATAAACAAAACATTTTTAATAGGAAAATTATGTGTCAACATAAAATTATTGTATGTAGAAAAATGTGATCCAAATGAATTTTTTTTATAGCATACAAACTAAAACAACTAAACATTAATATGGCCAAAAAGTTATAAAGTAAAAAAATATATTAAAAGTAGAATAAAAACATGTATTTAAAGCTAAGACTTATATAACAACATAAGATATTTAATTTACAAAATGTCTACTGGTTAAATAAATATTAATTAGACTAAATATTTTTTTTGTCGATTTTGATCAGGAAAATAGTTTATTTATTTTTTACAATTTATTTGTTTGAATTGTATTTTTTGTTATTTGATTTTTTTTAACGTTAAATATTAATTTTAAATATATCGATATTATTTTCTTTCTTTAAACTTAAAACTACTTTTTACACAGAGAGAAATTCGGATACAATCTTAAAATCTAGAGTTTGTGTTATTTTGTGGGCAAAATTTAAATTTTAAAAAATAATTTACTTTATGAATATTTACAATTTTTTTGTTTTTGCCTTTTTTCTCAATAATTTCATTCAAAAGGATTCATTTAAACTTTTGTTTGTATTCGATTTGACATTTGAAAACACAATTTTTTATGTTTTATTTTTTTTTATTTTTTGGCAGTGCTTTTTTTTTCAAACCTGCAAAATGGCATCCCTCCTTATACTCAGTCATTGTTATATACATAATTATTGTTAAAATAATTGTAAAGAATATTAACTTATTAAAAAAAAAAATATTACACTGTCCTCGGCATTTTGAATGGAGAGGTTTTCTTGTTTTTATTGTATTTTTAATTTGAATTTTTCGTATAGTAAAAATGTAATTATGAGAAAATGAAATAAAAAAATTATTTAATTGTGCATGTGTGTGTGATTTTCTTTTCACTTAAATTTCTTTTTGTTTTTAAATACAAGTTTTTCAATGAAAACTATTCAATGGACTAGATAAATGGGGTTAATGTTTGTTAAAAATTGGTGGTAAACTGCTTTTTAACAAATGGCGCCCAACAAAAACAGCTTAGAGTTGGCTGAAGCTGCTGGTTGATACCCAATGGGCGGTATATGGACGTGCCGTCAACTATATAGGACCATAATCGCTCAACGCTTGTCCATGTTGAGGACCGGGCAAAGTAACGACAACAGATACGGCCCGCGAATCAACAACAGAACCGGGTGCCGTACTTTGTCCGCCATAACAGCCGCCACCAATACCGCCACCAGGTAACATATGCCCACCATTGCCGGGTGTTCCACCACCAACGCCACCACCAATTCCACCACCGCTTGTCATCATGCCAGGAGGCATACCACCGACACCAACGCCGCTACCTACCATACCACCAACCGTACTACTGCTAATGCCAGCGCTCATGGGCATGCCACCGCCGCCATGACCGCTGCCAAGAACACTACTACCGCCGATCGTACTGCCACCTCCACCCATTGGCATGCCGCCGGTTGAAGCACCTCCTGACTCGCCAGGTCATACATGACTGGCCGGTGGTTGTTTCAAGACGTGGTGGTGCAAATGGTGGTGGCTGGTCGATGCAACACTGGCGCCTGCCTGAGTGTAAGGTGTTGCCATTAATGAGCCGGCTGCCGAGCCGGGCACACCCATTCCCGAGCCAGCATATGGATGGGGAACAGGTGGGCGTTGTTTGATTAGAGCTTGATTTGCACCTGTGTGATCGGGGTGACCGAACAGACGTCTCCAGAAGCGTCGCCATGATTCCAGTGTCTTACCCGACCAGATCCAAACTCCAGATGTTATGCCCACAGCCAGGGCCATGAAATACTTAAGCATTAGTACCGAATAGAGCGGCTTTTTGGCGGGCCCCTTGACATTGGCACAAGGACAGGCCAGCACCTTGATCCAGTCTTCGAAGTAAGCTGCTTCGTAAAGGTAACATCCAATAACAATGGTCGCCGGGACGGTATACAGGACGGAAAAGATACCAATACGAATCATGAGCTTCTCCAGTTTATCGGCCTTGACTCCAGCCCCGACACCACCTTGCTGCTTGATCACCGATCGAATACGGAAGAGCGAGACAAATCCAGCCATCAAGAAGGTAGTTCCAATGACCAAATATACAAAAAGTGGAGCCAGCACGAATGTTTTCAAATGATCGGTGTTCAGATTACCAACGTAACAGATTCCAAGAATCGGGTCTCCATCGACAGCCGATAGAAGCAGCACGGCGACACTTTGAATCGTTGGAATCAACCAGGCAGCCAGATGGAAATACTGCGAGTGTTTGGTTATGGCTTCATTGCCCCATTTCAAGCCAGCAGCCAGGAACCAGGTGAACGACAAAATCACCCACCAGATCGACGATGCCATCCCGAAGAAATACACCAACAAAAAGACCAAAGTACACGATTGCGGTCCGGTCGATGATTGCCTCAAGATACGGCCATCGCAGGCTATTTCGTCGTTGTTCATGAACGTCTTCGACAGATAGCCAACAGCGACCATAAAATAGCACGCCGACAGGAAGACAATGGGCCTCTCAGGATACTTGAACCTTTCTGTGTCGATGATGAATGTGGTGAGTGTCATTAGAGTGCTTATGAAGCACAGGCCCGACCAAAGAGCGATCCATATTCCGGCGAACTCCTTTTCGTCGTTTGTGAAGAACGGCCCCTTGCATGGTATTCCGCAATTTGACACGCCGGCCACCCTTCCGACAGTGGTGTTGTACCAGTGGTTTTCCTTCCCCAGGAGTATCAGTGGTGGACGACAACTGCATGTGCACTCCTTTGTTCTTTCTCCTAGGGAATTTTGGCAGTTTTTTGAATTCTTTCCTTTGCATTTGGCCGATTGCGACTGTTTGCGATTCGATTTGCTACCACCTGAGCCGCCTGATCCACTGGAGCCAGAATCTCCTCGCGATGAGCCACCCGAACCGCTAGATCCACCTGACGAATGGCCAGTTCCTTCGTTCTCAGTGTAGGTCGGTTGTTCCATGCAAAGATTCTCCGGATCACCGTGGTATGGCAAGTGCTCGCAGGCCATTCGTTCGGGCCAATCAAAACTGTATTGTCGCATGATGGGCGCACATCCCGATCGAGCTCGTTCACACACCGACCGGCAAACTGGCAACGGCTTGTGATAATCCTCCAAACAAATCGGAGTGTACATCGAACAGAGGAAGAACTTCAAATCGGGCGAGCACTTGATCTCGACCAGCGGCCAAAATTGATGCACTTCCAGGCCAGCTTCGTCTTGAGTCTCATGGTTCATTTCGTTCGGGAATGATGTCATGTTATAGCCGATTCCTCGGCACATAGGAATGGTGATTTCTTCGCAACGCGAATTGGGATCCTTCGGCATGGCCGGCAATCCGAAAGCAGGGGCTGGACTCACTTCCATTGACATACTTCCGCCACCCATTCCACCCATGCCGCCCATTCCACCTCCTCCGCCACCATTGTCTGTCATGTGTTGCATGCCATCGGCGGAAATTTGTGTCGCTATGACTCCGAATATCAGTGCATGTAGCAGGAGTCGCACACTGCTGGGACACAGTGTTCTTCTTCGACTGTGCTTGACTGACATTTTGACGAGATTTTTTGTCTGATTGTACATTTTTGTTTTTTTGTTTTTGATGATTTCTTTAAGTGGGCTACACGAAAATCAGTTCAAGCTGACTTTGTGCACTCTCCGTTTTCAAATGCCTTAAATGGATTTATTGAATATTCCAACGGGACTGTTTTTGTTTCTTAAAAATTAGAGCGGTGATGACCGGAAAAGATGACGAACAACAACGTCGTTGTGCTGCGTCAGACCGTTCGAAAAGTTGACATCTGAAATGAAAGAGAAATGACAGATACGCATTAGGACAAGTGACAAGTACAATATTTGTAGTATTTCATGTTTAACTGTTTTAACAAATCAATCAATCTCAATGATGGAGGAAAATTATTTCCAACCCAAAAAATAACTCGCAATGACAGAGACAAAGAAAAATCAAGAAGAAGCCCTACAACAACACCGTCCAACAGCATCATCATCGTCTTTTGGGTTTAATTGAATTTGACAGATTTCAAATTGAAAATGATTTTTTTTTTTGCTTTTTTTTGCTGTCGCTGTCGTCATTGTTGTCTGTTTTGTTGGTGGTATAGTGCGGGAGCCCCCTTTTGTTTTAAGAGTGTCACCAATATGTCGGATTTGACTTTTGGGGCTTATTTAAGTGGTCACCAGGCACCGCGCAGCAATTGCTCTTTTTTTTTGTTTGTCTTTTGTTGGTTTAGGGTTTGTTGTGCGACGACCGATGCACGTCTCCTAAAACAGAAGTTGAAATCTTCTTTGGTGGCGAAGGCGCAACTTTTATCAACGGTATCGGCTGACTTCTGGGAGGTTCTTGTATGGATGCTGTTTTAGTTTTAAGGGTTTTTGGGTTATTTTTATTAACCGCGAAGAGGATCACGATTTTTTGTGTATTCACTGACCAGCTACTGAAAGAATGTTAAATGAATATTGTGAAACGAATAAAGTAGCAATCTTGCGGTTGTTTGCGTCACATTGCTGATATAGAGTGTGGTTCAATTACTGTCATCAGACCTGAACAGATTTAAGGATGTTCATTGGTTGGGGTTTTGCTTTGGTGAGCTTTTTTGAGGTGTAAGTGAGAAATTTTGAGTGTCGGGAGACAAGGCCAATGTCTTGTGGATTCTTTTCTTTCATAATTATTTGACATTTATTACGAAATCGTTTTTATTTGAAACATCAAGATTCCATCAGTCATCCTCAAGAAAAGAAGGTACTCAAAACGATGAGAATCAGGGAGAACGAAGTGAAAAATGTTTGATCGTTCAATTTATTCCACTTCAATGAACTTATGGTGGCGCTACAGTAAAGGTCGGACCAGGGCCTCATCCAACAAACGTCTCCAGCTAGCAGTTTCGCGTGCAAAGTTGGTTCAGGTCCTCTACCACCTGTGTGCTCCTGCTGAGTAGCGGTCTTCCTCTTCTGCGACGTACTTCCGGGTTGGATTCGAAGACTCTACGAGCCGGAGTATTGTTTTCCATTCGCTCTACATGTTCCTTGGACCTTAAATTTTCTGGCTAGGTCAGTGTCGCTGAACAGCTCGTACAGTTCTTGGTTGAATCTTCAGTTCCATTCTCCATTTAAGCAGACTGGACCAAAAAATCACTCGAAGAATTTTTCTCTCAAAGCAGCCCAAAGCTTTTTCATCGGATGTTGTCATGGTCCATGTCTCTGCACCATACATGAGGATCGAGATGATTAGGATTTTGTAGAGCGTCACTTTAGTTGCTTGGGAGAGGACTTTACTACTCGATTGCCTTCTAAGTCCAAAGAAGCACCGATTGGCAAGAGTGATTCTTCCTTTGATTTCAGTTTTGGTGTTGTTGTCGGAGTTAATAGCGGATCCTAGGTAGACGAAGTCCTGAACTACCTCGAAGTTAAATCAGTCTATGTTGACGTTTGCTCAAAGACTTCGATGTTGGTAGTTCTTTCTTGTCGACAGCATTTACTTGGTCTTGCCCTTGTTAACCGCTAGACCCATCTTCCTGGCCTCCGTCTCAAGGCTCACAAACGCTCCACCACCGACATCACGCTATGTTGTTCCAATTATATCAATGTCGCTTGCGTATCCTTATAGCTGACGGACTTTTGAAAGATTGTGCCTCTGGTGTTGACGTTGGAGCTTTGCACAATCTATTCAAGAATGATGTTGAAGAAATCGCATGACAACGCATCGCCTTGTCTAAAACCTTTTTTGACATCAAATGCGTCCGTTAGGTTTTTTCCGACCAAGATGGAACAGCGTGAGTTTTCCATTGTCATCTTACACAGACGGATGAGTTTTTCTGGGATGCCAAAACTAGACATCGCTCTATATTATATAGTTGGTCTCTACAGACGCTGTTATACGCGGCCTTGAAATCGATGAAAAGTTGGTAGGTATCGATTTGAAGTTCCTTCCTTCCTTCCTTTCGTCTCCAAAATATGCCGTAGGGTGAATATTTGGATGGTGGACTTTCCGGGTCTGGAGCCACACTGATAAGGACCTATCAGGTTGTTGACGATGGGCTTCAAACGTTCACACAGCACGGCAGGCAAGATCTTGTAGGACATGTTAAGGAGACTTATACCTCTCTAGTTGTTGCAGTTCAGGGGATCTCCTTTCTTTAGGATCGGACATACGATGCTCAGATTTTATTCATCGGGCATGCTTTGCATGCTTTCCTCCAACCAAATTTTGCAGATGAGCTGGTGCATGCTCCTAACCAAATCATCTCCAGCTGCTTTGTACAGCTCGGCGGCTAGCCCGACTGCTTAAGCGGCTTTGTTCGACTTAAGTTTAGATATCGCTATCTTCACCTCGTCAATGTCGGGTGGGTGGAATTTTTGGCTCAAAATATTATTTTCTATTTTTGGAGGACATTTTTTGTTGAAAGTCAAAAATCATTCACATGTTATGGCTAGATGCTCGGCGTGGTGTGAATGGCCAAGTAGGATTTTTGTTTTAAGATTCAGAATTTCTAGACATTTCATTTACTGATTGCACTTATTTGAAGCTCAAAAAAGATAAAAGGCACATAAAGCTGCCGAAAAAGCGTGCAAACATCTCAAGACATTCGTTTACACAATCCTCCATTCTCCAGAAATGAGTGCATTTATTGCAACACCACACAAGAGCAGACAACTGAAACTGAATAAAATATTCAACACTCCAAAATTTAACAGACCGAACATTTTATTGATGGCGAACAAACAGTTTAATGTCAATTTATGGTCCAGTTGACTGTGCCAACATATTTATTCCATAAATGTATGGCATTTTTTTTTCTGTCCGCCTATTGACGATATATCAAGAAAGGCGGTTCGGTCAGCAAATACCACACACACACACAGTGACTCAAAGACCATATATTTCACTCTCTTAACTGAACACTCCAAATACAGTTGATTCATCAAGATGCTGAATGGTCTGATCGTGATCGTCAACGATGACGAGAGATCCTCCAACCTGTTTGAATAGAAGTCGCGTTTTCCTCTTAAATCGCTACTGGGCATCACTACTCTGTGTGTGTGTCTTTATCATGTTTACTTAATTATGAGTACTTAGTTGGGCAACATCGACGAAGATTTGAGTCGAGATATCGAGACTGCTTGGACTCGTTCTTGACATCAGCAAATTTATCATCGTGTCGCCATTGAGGCCTTGTGATGGGCACTTCTCAGGTACGACACACCACACAGAAATAACAAAAAAGCGTTGACCAAAGGAATCATCATTGTCAAGTGAGAAGGTAGAAAAAACTAATATTGAGATTGGAAAAAGAAGGTGATTTGCACTTTGTGTTCTGAAGTGTTCCTTGACCTCGATGTTTATTTAGGCTGAAGTACTTATGAGGAGAGTTTTTTTTTCAATTTCAATTCAATTCAATTCGATTCAATGGGTTTAAAGAAAAATACAAATGCATCATCATTGACAGAAATGCTGAAAAAATATTTGTTTACCGCTGTCTGCAATTAACCCTGATTGAATGAGAGCCTTGAGAGATTCAGAGATTCATTTAGAAGTAGGACCTGAGTCCGCATGATTTGTACCTTCTCTAGAACTCTCCTAATTGGAGCTAGAAAGAAAAATATTGACCATTGAACTCATATTATCTTCAAAACAATTGAAAAGCAAGATTGAATGCAGAGATATGAACAGATGTCAATTTTCTGTCAGTTCAAAAGCAACCGCAAGTCACATTTTAAATTAATAAGTACCTTATTTGCCTTCAAAGTTCTAACACAACCCTCGGCAGATAGCCCAGAAATATTTATGACACCAAACCACTTATGCTTCTGATTCCGTCATGACACATCACAGAAAAGCGATAAGCTGGACATAACTACTAAATAAACTTTGGACGAAATCCAATTTGACTTTGGTCAAGTTAAGAATTCACAACCAACCAAAAATGGTCGATAAGTTTTGTGAATCAGCCAAACACTGCTCAATGACGTCGGATGTCGGAACGTTAGAGAAATATCACTTCGCCTCTGATGCACACCGAAACGAAAAAAGGAAAACGATGGAAAAGAGAACACAATGACCTTTTAACATTAAATATAAATTCCAACAGCTTGAGAGTTATGGTCTTCGACCTATGAAAATCGACGAAAAAAAAAACAATCAACAATGTCTGGTAGACAGACTCAATATTCCTGCGACCGCCAGAGATGTTCAAAACAAACGGTAAACTATGGTTTTTTCCATCTAAAAGTAATTAACCTCATTTGTTGACATGATATGATTTCAAATTCCAGACACATGGTTTTTGTTGCTCGAGAATGAGAAAAATAAGAAAAACACCCAAACACACCTTCATCTCTTGAGATCGCTCCACTGGCAGAGCGAAACATTGTTAAGTGATTGCTTTTTTTCTAACGCTCGCTCGCTGGCTGCTGCTGTGCTGATGAACACATTTTCATAGAGTTGAGGAGCTGCAATAAAAACGATTGAAATTTCCAAAAAAAAAAGGAATATCAAAATTAAACGAGCAACAACAACCTAAGCTGTCGAACAAAACAAACAAAGCAAAAATGTATTCCAGGTTTTGGTTCAGGAGCATAGCTAAATGGTGGACTTCTCTTTGTACAGTAAACTCGTTGGTGGCAGCCACCATTCTCGTTCCTGGTATCACCCACAATCATGCCATTCTGTTTATCATGAAGTTACATCTATCGCGTAGTCGCCATCTTTCAAGTGCGTATACTAGACACGTTTAGGTACCTAACTAACGTCTGCTTTGTGTTGCTCTTTTAGCTCGCAACCATCAGCAAACAGCAACAAGAAGAAGGCAGAAGGCGGCATTATAGTGTAACCATCTGCATCAACATTTCCTTCAAATCCATTATCAGAACAGACCTGGAAGCTGGGGAAGGAAACGAGCACATCACCCACCACCACCACGCACCGGTGGAAGGAAGAACCGCTGATGATGATGATTAGGGGAGATCTGAGGGGGTACAAAAAGATGGACTACCGGCACTACCGCTGGCGTGCAATTATTTTGTTGTTTTTGTTACTTCACTTTATTTTTTTTTTTGGTTTTTGAAGGTGGAGGTGAAGAAATAAGAAGCATCTCCATCTTCCATGGTAAAATAAAATACACACCATCATCATCCTGCCGCAGCAACATTCATACATCCGAACGAGTCGACTTCGCGTCGTTTTTATGGGATAAAGGGGGGCAGCGAGGATTGTCGAATGAATATGAAATTCCGGTGCCAAAGATTATTTAACATGACAAGTTAACAGCTTTTATGGTCTCCGCTGAAGGCGTACGGTGTTAACAGATTTACAGCGTCAATTATATGTTCTGGTGCGGTCGATGTTGCATGCTCGCCCCGCCACTACCGCACAAGTATATTTTGGAAATATGATGTTTGTCTTAAGGTGGAGCTGTCTATTTTCAGAAAATGTTTTTGTTTTTTTTTTTCTTTTGTTGTTGTTGTTGCTGTTGTTTGTCGATGGTATTTCCTTTGGGGTTGAGAAAATTTGTTGGAATGAAAAATGTCGAGTGATATTTTCTTAGACTTCGTCATCATCATTTGGAAATATTTCAAAAATGTTAAACATTTGGTTAATTTATTAATGAAACTGCTTTAATAAATATTAGGAAATGTATACATAAGTCAAAAGAAGTGATTTGTCTTTGGTGTTTTTTGGGGCTGGTGTGAGTTCGGCAGGCATTCAAAATAGATGAAGAGTTATAATAGTGGTTTTTGAATGAGGCTGATGGGTAGTTTTGACATCATTAAAATTAAATGGTTTTGCCACTTAGCAAAACTTGATTTGAGGTAATAGTTGGAGCTGATTTATGTGAGAGATTGATGACATTAATCAGAAGGGATAGAAAACCATTTGACATTTGATTGAATTTATGTTTTTATCTGTCAAGAATGTCATAAATTTGTATGTTTTCATTTTTGAGCTGACCAGAACTTCACTTTGATAACCTTACTTCTTACTCGTAATTTCTAAGGCTAAAAACACACCGAAGCTGACAAAGCGTCTTTTTCTCTTTCGACAAAAAGTCATGTCGTATTCTACCTTACACCGAGGCTGATAAAGACAAAATGTCTTGTTTTTGTCCGCTTCGGTGTGTGTTGCTCCTGTACAACCCCATGTATATTGCAACTGACGAGGGGACAAGACTTTTTGTCGTATCGTGTCGAGCGGACAAGACTTATTGTCGTGTTGTGTATTTTTTGGTGTGTGTTTCCTCATAAGAGCAATGGATATAAAGACACGATTTTTTGTCGCAAGACAAAAAGACGTTTTGTCTGCTTCGGTGTGTTAGCTTAAGAGTTTCTCCCTCGTTAGAAAACGAAAAAAACATCGATTAAGTTTGTATTCGATAGTTAACTTTTTCACTCCGAAATAAAAATCAATTTTTTGAAGTAGCTTTGGCTTTTCAACATCAAATCGATGTTGTGACAGAGATGGGGCTGAACCCACTCGAACATTATATCCCGAAGTGTACCTGAAGTGTGCACATGAATAACTCGAGAGTCGAGATTTCACCTCAAAACTCTTTTGTTTGTTTATCTGAGCAGCGCACCTTTGGCCCAATACTTTTGTACTCCACACTATCAACATCGTTGTGTTATTCCAGTGATGGGGTGGTGTGGATATTGAATCTGCAATTCCATGAGGAACTTTACTCATAAACCAGATCCGTATATCACATCGTACCTACTTATAGCCATCGCCATCAGCAGCACCTCAAGCTTCTCTCCAGCCTCGTTAGTAAACACGTTGTTGTTTTTTAATTTTGTTTTTCTTTCTTCATCGCACACTATAACGACCGTTTTGTTGTTGTTTTGTTACTTCGAGTACCTGAAATAGGTACTGAATTACTTTTTAACTTTTCCCATACAGAAATTCATCAAGAAGCAAAAGAGGTTAAGGAGGAGACTGGTGTGTCTTATGTCTTGAAACGTGACTTGCTTCTTGTATCGTGAATAGAACCGGGAGACGACTTTTATTCTTGTTTCATCGAGCGTCGTCGTCGCGAGATTCTACTGTTTTTATTTTTTCATGGTGACGAAGAGAAGACGACGATATAGTGACTTTGATGATGAGGATGAGAATGACGAGGTGGACACGATCAAGAGTAAAGCAAACACGCTAAACACCATCAGCCTGCAAAGGCAGGAAAGATACCTATTCGGATACGGCATTTCTCTTGTCTTCGACTTAAGGCCGGGCTGCTAGTCACAGGTTTTTCTTTGGTGATATATTATTCAATCTTCATTGAAATGCATGAATAAACTTAAACAGAAACTAGAATAGGTAGCTTTTGCAATCGAACCAATCCTATGGAGACAACAACAACAATAACCAAAAACTTGGAGATAGACAATGCATCTTGAAAATATGACTTGCCAAGGCGTTGCGTTTGTTATGGTAAATTCTTCAAATGTTTGGTTTTTTTTTCCACCGTCTTTTTACTATTGAAAATCTCTCATAACTTATTCATGTGTCAGAAGAAAATTGAATTTTATGCAATCAAGATGTGAATTTTGTTTTGTTAAGGAGATGGATCGAATGTTATTTTTCTTTCGAAATACTTTGAATAAATTTTTGTTTTGTCTAAAAAGGTATAATAGTGGCATTTTTCAATTTGTGATAGAAGTGAAGTGTTTTCATAAGCATTTTGGCGTATATTCAGCTCAGCTGAATACGTTTTTCGTGAGCTGAACAGGAATTTTTGCATGATATTTTTCTTTCTTGAAACTAATTCTTTTTTGATATGAGAGTTTTGTCATTATTTAAAATTTAACTGTTTTAGCTGAATTGCTGATAAGGAGGTGAAATATAACATTCTGAAGCTGTATGGTTCCCTAAGTAACTCATGTAGTCTTTAAAAATGTTTGCACAAAAAATTGCTGAATCTTTAGTTTACAACATTGGTTTTAGAGCTGAATTGTGTAATAAGAAGCTGCATCGCAGTTTACCAAAGCTGAATGAAAAAAAGCTACTCTTCGGTCTTAATATTTCACTTTTAGAGCTGCATTGCTTCATAAGTCGGAGACAAAATTGTTTCATTGTGGCCAACAGTCTTAGAAAACCTAACTAGCAACTTTGTTGTCAAAATTTACAAGGTTTGTCGAAATCTGCTGAATTTTGGGACTTAAAGCATTGCTTACTAGGCTGAATTGTTGGAAAACAAGCTGAATTGAAGCAAGCTGAAGTGAAATAGTTGTTTAAAGTCTTGAAAAGAGTAGATATGTAATCGAAATACTGAATCCGGGACTTGAAACATTGCTGTTAAGGCTGAATTATTGGAAAAGAAGCTGAATTTAAGCAAACTGAAGCTGAATTGTTGTTAAGTCTTGAAAAGAATAAATATGTACTCAAAATGCTGAATTTTGGGACTTAAAACATTGCTATTATGGCTTAAATGCTGGAAAAGAAGCTGAATTAGAGCAAACTGAAGCTGAACTGTTGTTAAAAGTCTTGAAAAGAATGAATATGTACTCAAAGTGCTGATTTTTGGGACTTAACACATTGCTATTATGGCTGAACTGTTGGAAAAGAAGCTGAATTAGAGCAAACTGAAGCTGAATTGTCGTTTAAGGTCTAGAAAAGAGTAAGTATTTACTCAAAATGCTGAATTTTGGAACTTAAACATTGCTATCAAGGCTGAATTGTTGGAAAAGAAGCTGAATTAAGGCTATCTGAAGCTGAATTGTTTTTAATAGTATTTAAAAGAGTAAATATGTACTTAAAATGCTGAATTTAAAACTTTTGCACATTGAATTGACATTCTGTGTCAATTAAGCTGAATTGTTGTTAAAAGCCTTGAAAACAGTAAATATGTACTCAAAATGCTGAATTTCGGGACTTAAAACATTGCTATCAAAGTTGAATTGTTGGAAAAGAAGCTGAATTAAGGCAAATTGAAGCTGAATTGTTGGAAAAGAAGCTGAATTAAAGCAAACTGAAGCTGAATTGTCATTTGAAGTCTTGAAAAGAGTAAGTACTTAAAATGCTGAATTTTGGGACATTGCTATCAAGGCTGAATTGTTGGAAAAGAAGCTGAATTGTTGTTATAAGTCTTTAAAAGAATAAATATGTACCTAAAATGCTGAATTTAAAACTGCACATTGAATTGACACAGACGTAAGCTGAATTGTTGTTAAAAGCCTTGAAAAGGGTAAATATGTAATCAAAATGCTAAATTTTTATAAGCTGGGTCAAATAACTTGCTGAATAACCAATTCAGAAGAAAACCCAACTAAAGTTAACAAACTTTCCACAACGTTTAACTCGAAAAAAGTATTTTAACTTCTTAGTCGAACACAAAACAAAATTTTAACCACTTAATACTTATTGAACCATTTGGCTGGGATCAAGGATACCTCAGAATTAGCGAAGTACCAAAAGTATTTCTCTAAGGAAAAAAGAAGTATAGAAACAAAAATTTCAAAGAAATTTAACAATCATAAAAGTTTCTTCCACAATTCATTCTCACTTTTTCTTTTCTCTGTGAATGATAAACGACTTTCTCCCATATCAAAAAGGGTATTACACCGCGGCAATACCGCCAATAAAAGACTTTTTTTCAGAAGAGTAAAAGAAAAACCAAACATTCAAAGACTTATGTAGTTTATTCAATTTCCATATTCCTTGAAAACTCTACCACACGAAGGCGCCTTTGAGATTAAAAAAGAAAAAGAGGTTTTAAAGAAAGAACAAAACCCACTCCCACCGGAATATAATTTTATCGCACAGCTCACAATCATAAATTTCATTAAAAGTTCAAATCCGAAAGGATGTGCGGCAAACACAAAGTGGAACAGTGGGGTCACTTAAGAATTCGGGTTTTTCAAATTATTTATTTTGACATGTGTCAATTTTCATCAGCAGTTGCAAAGTAAAAGGCTTCTTAAAAGTTTTAACCCCACTGTTTTCCTTTTACTCCGCCGCCGTTTCTTAAATAAAAAAGATTAAAACGAACTTAAAGCTGTTTGATGTGCGATTTAATTTTTTTCTATTTCTTTGGCATTTCAATTTTATTTCTTTAGCATTTCCATCAAACGAAATGATATAAGGTTGAGAGTGCCCTTCAGGGATGTTAATCTCTTTGCGGTACACTTTTTTTTCTGTGTCGGGAATAATTTCACTACAAAGTACATCGCAAATAGTGTTACTGCATTACTTTGACGGCAAATTGCAGCAATTCGTTTGTATGGGTGTTGTTCCTTATATTTCTGTCTTTGCATCTCAAAGAGAAGCTTGTGCCCAAAGGATCACAAAGTGGACGAAAGCTTTTAAAGGATGACTCTGTTCGCATTATGCTCATTTCGTAAAAGTTCTTCGACCTTTTTTAAATTAACTTCGTTTGAAGTTTCTTTTTCAAATGTGTTAATCAAAAGCAAAACGAGAAAATTAAAATCCTGATGAGAAGAATAACGAAGACGGGGCATGGCAGTGTCTAAGGGAAAATAGGTGATTTAATTAAAATACTTATGACATCTGGTTGACTTTTATGATTGAGGAAAAAATTGTTAAGTTTAGGTGAGCACTGGAATTCTCTTTTACACACATTTTGATGAAGAGACAGATGTAACGCGGAAGGAGTTATTCTCTTTGAAGTCAAAGGAAGAACAACAAAAAGTTAAATTCCAAGTTTGAGTCAAGAGTTTTTGGGATAAACAAAAATTGGTAGAACCAAAAAAAAAATGGACGATTTCCAGATCTCAGAGTAAGGTGGATTCTACTCAGTCCCTAGTGCTTTTGTGTCTCTACTTTGTACAATATTTATGTCTATGCAAATGTCTTAACTTCGTTCACACAACAAAACTTGATTACCAGATTAAAAAACCAAATCCTGAATCCTTTCATTCAAATTTGCTCTTCTGCACGCGATGATGGATGGTTTCAAAAAGGCCCACTCATTTATTTAAATCAACAAAATGTCAACAGATTTTTTAACATCAATCTAGCCCACAGTTGGCGCTTTGACAGCTAGCAAAGAAATTCCTACGCATGCAGCTTGTTTGACGAAATTCATCATCAGCTTATGTCTAGGGTTCGGACAAGAAAAAAATTGCAATTTAAACATTAAAAAAAGGAAAACTAAAACACAAAATGAACGATAAAGGGATTCATTTTGCATAAAAACACACGCCCATCAACTAGATCCATCACCAAGTCGAAGCTTCCCACTCTGCGACTATTCTATCAACTCTAAAATCCAAGCCTGGGAGACGATTGGAATAGAATATTCAACCGAGCAGACTTTTATGATCCTTTTTTCAAGAGAATTCATCGTTCTAATACTTAAAAAAATAAGAATATAAAATATCACATAACCTTATAAGCAGCTTAGACAACTTGAGTTGAACAGAAAAGAAGAAGAGTAGGAGGACACTTAAAAGAAAAAGAAATCAATTTATTTGTCACTTCATTTTGTTTATGTCTTTGTCTTGTCGAGTCTCGTTTAGTCGTTACTATTTTTATGGCCGTTCATGCATTAGTTTGACAGGTAGGCAGGGAGACTGAATGACAGTTAATGTCGTCCTTTATTCTGTCGATGTCGATACTTTTTTTTTACAAGAGAAAAACAAAATTGACTCTTGATTGATTGCCATTTGGTGTGAGATGAATTCATGATTATGATTGTTAAAGATAGACTCATATAAAATAACGAAGAGACCATTTTGGGTATGTTCGAGTGATTCTTCAGTTTGAAATTTATTAAATTTTTTCTGTGTTTTTATTTTTGTATAATTTTTGTTCGTGGATGGCAAATTGACAGTGATAAATTGACGGAAATACCATAAACCTAGTATGGCAAGAGGAAAAGATGTACCTAATTTTGTATGTCAAGTTGTAATTTGGTCGTCAAAGGCCATCGATGTAAACTCATCTTCAAATGCGGCTTAATACTGTTTTATGCAGGTCTCGTTATGGCTTAACGCGCCTCTTGAATGCTTTGAATTTGTTAGAAGGTAAATAGTTTTTGTTTAAGGGATTAAATAATAAATCATGACTTTTTGAGCCAAAACAATCGCAAGCCTTGAAAGCTTTTAAATTATTCAAACATTTTTTTAACAAAGCTAAATGCTCAACCAGTATACTTATTGTCGGCATTGGCACTGTTGTCAAAGGAGATGAAGGTTTAAGGCTAAGAGTACGATTAGAAGTAACAGGGTTCCAAGACAAATTATTAATCATAGCGCACCTAAAATAGTAAAACAGAGATCGAATTTGCTTGTCGGATCGGTTATACAAAGCGAACCAGATGTGAAAGTCTTAGATTTGGATCATTATGTTTTCAGTATGATTTATTGTTTTTCCAAAACTTTCAAAGGAAAAATTTAAGTCAGATTTTAATGATTTTACGAAACAATTGATGTAAAGTCTTGGTTAGGCGCATACGCACCGAGGTTTTCAAGTACGCATTTATGTGCAAACTCACTTATTCGGCTCAAAATCCATGAATGATCTCAGCCTGAGAAATTGCAGCCTTTCATCGTGATCGGTCCCTCGCATGCACTCTATAGTCTCCGAAGTCTCCGAAGTCTCCGAACTCAAGCGCTCTCGAACCTAAGAGCTGGGATTAGAAGACTTTCTTTCTTTCGAAAGTGCCCAGTATCAATTCTCCTTTTTTACTTATCTCCCAGCACTCGGCGCCGTAGAGTAGGACCGGTAAATCAAAGTTTTGTAGCAGAAACTTTGTCTTTTGAGTGAGGATTTGAACCCAGTTGTTTTGCCAAACAGAAGCAGCAGCGGTTCGATAGGGTAATTCTTCTTCGGATCTCCACTTAGGAGTCGTTTATGGGATTGATGTTTATTTCAAGGTAGGTGAACTCCTTAACTACCTCGAAATTGCTGGTATACCAACAGTTAAGTTTTGTCCCTGGCGGTGGGCAGATGTTGCTTTGTTTGTTGATAGCGTGTACTTTGTTTTGTCCTCATTCACTTCAAGACCAACGAGTTTCGCCTGTTCTTCAATCGCTGTGAAGGCCTCAACCACAGCTCTCTTGAATCGACCGATGATGACCGCATAGTCTAGGAGCTGGGTGAATTTATTGAAGAATGTGTTTTCCGTGCTGACACCTGCCTTACGCACTAGATAGATAGATAGATAGATAGTTTTATTCATTTTCCTTGTATAAAATAAAGTTTTTACATTTGCGGCTTCTTAATTGAATAAATTAGGGCATGGCAATGCTGCCGTCTGCCTGAGTGGCTAATTTAATATTTGCATTTATATAATATATTACTATGATCATAATTGTATTTTAGAAGATTTTAATATAGGTATCTAGTATTTCAAATAGGAACTTTTAGTTTAGTTAAAACAATTTGATTTTTAAATGGTTTTTAGTTTAGCTTAAATGATTGTTGTGCAGCTTTCAGTTTAGTTACTTAAAACAGAGTACAAATTGATGATTTTTAAATCAAAAAAGATTTTGCAACTTTTAGTTTAGTTAAAACGGAATTAAATTTAACAATTAGTTAATTAGAAAAAAAGTAGACATTAAATAAAATTTAAAATTGTTCACTTATAATTCTGCATCTGTAGGACAACGCTTCAGAAATAAATTCATATAGGCGAACCCAGTCTTCACCATTCAAGATGATTTTTATGTCTTCTTCCTGCAGGTAACTCTTCTCGTAAAAAACTCTCCTTATCTCTCGCAACATTGGGCATATTGCAATGAAATGGTAAATATTTTCCAATACCCTCATATTACACAGCGAGCAAATACCTTCCAAATCGTTCCTGTGCGGCATGTAGTTGAGCTTTAATAGTTCTCCTCTTGCTTTAAAAATACTGCTTATCATGTTTCTTGGATATTTTTCGTTGAAGTAATTTCTTTCATTTAAATTGTAATTAAGCTGAGCATATATTGTTCTTGCATTGGATGTCCTTGCTTGTTCTATAAACGAATACCTCTCATTTTCATCGATGCTTTTTATTACTTCGTATAGAGCCGATTTCCATTGTGCACCATCAGCATCCACTACGTCTAGAGACCATCCACAACTAGATGCATGATCAATCCAATCTTTGTAAAACAACGATTTTCGATGTACTGCATGCTTAAACATTATCTTCGGCAACCTGGAGTCCTCCATCTTTATAACTCGTACCAAGTAGTCAGCATTTAACTTCAGAGTAGAAATGAAAAGGGTTGGAAGTCCTGTTTCCAAGTAGTACATATATTTTGGTGTATTCACAGGTAAAAGAAATATTTTCCGTAAGAAAAAACGTAACAAGCTCTCCACTGTCTCAAATTTTTTGCTTCCCCAGATTTGTGCTCCGTAGAAGAGAATTGCTTTACCAGTTGCATTAAAAACTTCAAATTTGGCACTTGTTGAAATATGCTTGTTGTTGAATATTTTTTTCCAATTTGCGCCAATTGCTGTCCTGGCTACGTCAGCTTTAGCTTCGAGATGTTTTTCCATGTTTAAGTTGTATGTTATCGTTATTCCCAGGTAAGGGTACTCTTTTACTACTTCCAACTTGGTATCGCCATATGTCCAGCATTCTTCTCTGGAAGTTCTTCCTGAGCCGTTCTGAAATACCATCACTTTTGATTTCTCTGTATTTACTTCTAAGCACCATCTTTTAGAGTAGTCAAAAAGCCTATTTATATTTAGTTGAAGTGAAGTTGGAGAATCAGCCAGAATTAGAATATCATCCGCATACATTATAACTTTTATTTTAGTATTCCCATATTCAACACCACAGGGAAGGGCTTCAACAATATCATCAACAAAAAGGGCAAATAACAAAGGGCTAAGATTGCATCCTTGACGAACCCCGCAATTCATTATGATGTTTTCCGATGTTTCAGATCCATTGAATACACGTCCAGTAGTTTGCTGATACAACTTTTCCAAAGCTCTTCCGAATTTACTTGAAATACCAAGATTATAAAGTTTATAAAAGAGTGCTCTTCTGTCTATTTTATCAAAGGCAGCTTTAAAGTCAACAAAAAAAGCATATAATTTTTTATTTTGGCTAAGCTTGGAACGGGCTAGACATCCTAGTACAAAAATGTTATCTATTGTTGAATAACCTTTGCGAAAGCCGGATTGGAATTCACTCAATTTGTTATTGCCATTTACCCAGTTATTTAGCCTTTTATTTAGAAGAGATGTGTATATTTTCAAACTTGCATTTAAAAAAGATATTCCTCTATAGTTTTTGGGGTCACATGAGTCACCTTTCTTATGAATTGGCCAAATAAGCGCCTCTTCAAAAGAATCCGGATGCACAGCAAAATTGAAGATAACATTTAGTGCTTGGGTAAGCTTTTCTTTTAGTAGGGGAGTCGAATGTTTGAAGAATTCTATTGGAATACCGTTTGAACCAGCCATTTTACCATCTTGAAGAGCACCCATAATTAGTTCCACTTCTGCAATTGTGATTTCTTCATCTAATATGTTGTTCGTTATAGCTGGTCTTGCATAGCTCCATGATGACTGGACATTGTCTGTGTTCAATAATGCATCGAAGTGTTCTTTTAATTTAGAAATTTCTATTTGGGTCGACTTGGAAACTGTTGCATTTCCATTTATTTTTTTTGTTATTTTCCAAAATTCTGCCGAGTCTTTGCATTGGCTGAACTTATTTGCTAGGCTTTCTTCATACTTTTTTCTTTTTGTTCTGCACATTTGCTTATATTGTTTGCTAACTTTCACGTATTCTGCACGCGTTGAGCTTAAATTGCACCTTCTTAAAGAGTTTAGCAGTCTAAGTGACTTTTTTCTCAGTTTTTCACATGCATAGTCATACCATTCCTCTTTTTTTTTAAGTGTTCTTGTTTTCTGCATAACTGCTGCTGCTTCCTTGATAATGGATTCCAATTCGATCAATGGTAAATAAGTGATTCTATAATTGAGTGTTTTCCTTTCCAATAAATCATTCAAACACCTCTTATAGTTGTTTTCGCATCGGGCCAGCCAGTGTAATTTGGGTATTTCGGCCGACATTTGCTTTACAGGATTGCCGTGGATGCAGTCAATTCCAACTTTTACACTTATTGGAAGATGATCCGAATAGGCAATTTTTTCCACCTTAAAGTCTTTTACAATGGAATGCCAGTTTCCACTGATAAGACAAAGATCAATAGTTGAGCATCCCTGTTTGCCAATAAACGTAAATTCTCCATTTATATCACCGTCAACGCTTCCGTTTAAAATGCTTAATCCAAAGTCGTTACAAAACTCTAATACTTTTTTGCCTTCTTTATTTATGACTTGGTCTTTTGAACTGCGATTTCTATATCCCATCTTGAAAGCTGACTCCTTATCTGCTGTTCTAGCATTTAAATCACCAATCACCATCACATCTTGAATTTTGGCTTCACACATCGCATCATATAGTTTCTCATAATCGTTTTGCCATTTATTGCAGTTTATGTAAACTGGAATGATGTAGTAACTTTTTTCATACAATTTTAATTCAATACTCATTATATTTTCGTTAATTTTTACTGTCGAAACATTAATTATATTTTCATTAATAGCAGCCATCATTCCTCCACTAGCCCTGCCCCTTGTAGAAGTTTTTAAAGCTGGAATCCAATAGCATTTAAATTTTGGGAAATATTTTTCATAATGGAAGCAATTAACGCTTACGACATGTGTTTCACATAATAAAATTATATTAGCTTTACATAATTCATTAAATAATTCAGAAAAAATAAGTTTACTATTTAGTCCCCCAATATTATAAGCAACGATAGAAATATTAAAGGTATTATTTATATGTTTATTATTACTTTGTTTTTTAAATGTTTGAACAACTTTTCTATCTATGACATCCCTGTGCTATTCTGAGAGAGATGCCTGTGAGCGAGGCCCAATAGATTCCACATGACGAACACGATCCACTGTAGTTTCTGTCAGTGTTCTGTCAATGTCCTTGTCACATCTGTCACCACCTGTTGCTGCTGTCCACGATGGTAAACAACTTTGAAAAAAGTCTGGAGGCAAATTAAGCATCTCGGTTAATTTATCAAAACCACACAGTTCTCCGTGTATTAATCCTTTCGAATCATTCCATGTATATTCTAATCCATCAACAATTAATTTTTCTCCTTTTACTACTGCTTTAGAATTTTTACGATCGCGTTTGATAAGTTTTCGGACGTGTAAAAGTTGTGCTCTCCGTCTTCTTATAATTGGTGGATAATCTCGCTGGATGGATATTTTAGTGTTTTAAGTTTATGCCTTACGCACTATCTGCTCCAGGACTATGTTGAAGAAGTCACATGACAACGCATCTCCTTGTCTAAGCACTGCGCATGTTTGAAACAACTGGAATGAGCTGTTACCTATTTGCACACTGCACTGCGTATTGTTTACCGTCATGTGGCACAGCTGGATCAGGTTTGGGATCACGAGTTCAGACATCGCCATCCTCTTGGCGGTGGATGCTATCATATGGAGCTTTAAAGTCTATCAAAATATGGTGGGTTTCGATTTGAAATTCGTTGGTCTTTTCCAAGATCTGAGTCAGTGTGAATATTTGGTCTATCGTTGTTTTGCCTGGCCTAAAGCCACACTGTTACGTTCCGATTATTATGTTGCAGAACTCTTTAAGACGCTCACACAGTACGTTGGATAGTATTTTGTATGCAACATTAAGCATGGATATGCCTCGGTAGTTTTTGAAGGAGCAAATAATAAAAATTTAAGGGCTTCTTGACAGCGCGACCAGCACCAAGGCCTAAATGGGTTTTACTCGCTATCAATTTCGTAAGCTCGCAAGGAATAGAGGAGCCCTACAATTTTGTGTCGATTCTGAACGGCTAACTTGATATAGAGCGGGGTCAACTCTTCAGTAAATAGAGTTAATTCGGTAACATTTAAAACGAAAAACCGATTTAGCTCCCTGGATTCGAATCCTATCTCTTAATTGACCCATTGACTGTCAAATTTCATCAGCGGATGACAAAGATTTTGACGGATTAAAAATTTTTTCAATTTTAAGGTTTTAGATTTTCTATCGATTTTCGATCGATTTCTGTGCGATCTGAGTGAATCGAGGTTATTCATTCATCTTGACTTGCGCAAACCGGGTTGCAACTCCTTACTTACCTAAAAATCAACTCGCGGTTACTCGGCTTACAACATTTACTTTTTGGCACATAACTAGTTGAGAAGAAGAAGTCCCACGACAAATGAAGGGTACCGAATCGAACAAAAAGATAGAACAAAGCTGATTATGAAATAAGAAACGGACATTAAGTTCTGGATGCAGTTCACTAGTTCTTCAAAATATCGACGGATGACAGTCATTGAAGTAGAACTCTTCAAGTACCGAGCAAATGTTTTTACAATTCAAAAGCTTTAACTTGTAACCAAGTATTGAAAGTCGACATACCCGCTGATGGGTGTTCAAGGCTCAAATATGCCATTAAGGTACAAAAAGGTTAATCGTTGTCCTACCAAACATTCAACTGCAATGAATTTCAAGTCGAAAGCAACTGTCTTCTACCTACATATGGCGAACTAAGGAACAAAAGAAAACTTATTTAACTGTGCCACAAGACGTTCTGTAAATATCGTCAAGTATCCTGTTCCTGGTGGATTTTTGTCTCACGCTTTCAAAACCGTGACCAGAAAACGTCAATTTTAATTTAGTATGTCGAAAAAAGGTCTGGAGATTCTCTGTCCTTACACGCACTTAGGGAATCACTAACCCACACAATCCACAATTTCTCTCAATTATCCAAATAAGCGTCCACTCGACAGCCCCAACATAAATGTAAGTGAGTGCCATCTCTCGCCAAGCTCGTATTTATCAATGACACGTTCGAATTAATATTAAACAAATATTGTCCCAAATATAAGTGTTTCCACTTCCACAAGCTGCCTTTCATCAGCCCCATCATCCACACTATCGCAATTCTTAATATACACCAAACAGCACCCCTATAAGGGCTAAAGCTATTGAATTACAATTTCGTGCGCTATTTACACAATTGATCATTATGAACATGCTCGCTTGTAGTAATTAAAATGTCATTCCATTTATGCCAGTACCAACAAAAACTATTGTTTGACGATGACGACGACAAGGATAGAAAATGGAAACAGAATCAAATCAGCCAAAAGTATTCCATCAACGTCCAGCAGCTGCTGTCAAATGAGATCCATCATCAGGGACACAATTTGTTACTTACACAATGTAGTAAGTAAATTCTAGCTGGGGGTTGGAGGACTTTTTTAGGCTAAACAGAGGGCGCTTTCGTTTTTCCATTGCATATAAAACCGAACCGAACGCGACACATGGAAAATATCATTGTGTTTTTGTAGGACCACAGATGGTTGTATTCACGCGGAGTTCTATTTTGATGATGACGGACTGAATTTGTTTTTTTTTTTCTCTCTGTCGTAGCCGTCACTTAGAGCATTTTCATATCCTGTCACTGGGAAATCACATTTCAATCAATACAATCAGTGGGATGCGTCCTTAAAATTTAATTCATCCCTTGAACGAGTATGATGACGACTAGAGTTTGAGGCAGAGGAAGGAAGAGTTATATATTTCTTCTTCAGCAGAAACCCCTTTTATCCCCTGATTTAACTCACATTTTGTCAACATTGTCTCCTGCTCTGTGTTCTGTTTTGTTGGATTACAAAAAGGAGGCCCTTTAGCCAGCACATGGTGTTATGCTAACTATTCCCAACATCCACTATTTGTGTCACTCATACGAGTGACACAGATCAGGAGCGGATTTACAACTGATTTCTGTCGGAAGGGTGTCCTGATTCATTATGTATTCATCAAGAGGTTTGGAAATGTTAGGGAATATGTTTGCGCGAAAAAGGGTGGAATCTGCTCCATTTTTACTCATCTAGGGCCAACTGATTGACAACTCCGAACGTTGTCAAAAATAAACCTCTTTCCACCCCTTGGTCTATTTTATTCCCTGAGCGGAATATTGCATAATTATTATCCTGTTTATGTATAAACACAGTATGTCTATGTATACGCCGCCGTTAAAACTATGCAGCCACCCTGTTTTAATGATAAAACTCACTTAACTCAGTCTTGATAGTGTGAGAACATAATAGCAGTTTTATAGCCTTGTGGTAGTCCTTATACGCATTTATACAATCCACATAGACTAAAATAGTTATGTGTACATATCTCGAAGCATATCCTTGCCTTAATTATGTCGTAAATTATAAATATTACCCGTTGAGTTAATTTTTATGGTCGTTAAGTTATTAAGGCACGTTTGTGTCGCTTAGTGTTCTTCAACTATATCCGCATGTATCCAATAAAGCATCCTGTCATTTTTATTCTGTTTTGTCTGTGTGTTCGCAAACTAAATTTGAACACTTTAATGTTTGGTTCGTGTGAATGTTTTTGTTTCCTGAGAAATACCACAACTCATTTCGATAATCGATTTGTAGTCGATTAAATGCAGGATTTCCTCATTCAATCGATACTTTCATTTTCTAACAATTCTAATTGGTTTTTATTGAATTGATTAAACGATTGATTGCTGTCAATTTCAACAATGTGACGCAATCCACATGATTTAAGAAGACGTTTAAAAATAATGACAGTTGTCTTTGCAGAATGAAAAACTGTTGACAGCACCACGAGACAACCGCACCTTAAATCAAAAACATAGGCATGCAGATGTATTTCTAAATGCACTAATGATCGAAATCTCATTTCTACAATTCAATCAAAATCAAACGAACAACGCTAGTTTTGCGTCTTTGTCTCCTTAGAGATTTGACATCAAATTGAGGTGCAATATGAAGTGTTCTCACGTACAACACGTATTTCAACCACTGGATATTCTTTGAAGTGAAGTGTGCACTGGTGCATTTCAGGGTGTTCAAGTTCAAGATTCTTTTGATCGACGAAGCACGGTGGGCTGAAAGCCTGAAAATGGATTTCCCATTTCAATTTGTCATCCATTGCCGACGGCCGATCGATTTGGCGCCTCATAAATCAATTGCACTAGGTGTTGACAAATGTCATTGAATGTAACTTCACATTTTTTTAAAATTATTATTCAAAAAGGTGTTTGAGTATTATGGTTAAGTCTTTTTCTACATGGCCCTATTGATTCTAGTTTTGGGAGAGACTGGCAAACGTTTTAGTCGAATAACTCGGTTTCTGATCGGTGTACGAAAAAAAATATTAAGATGTAAAATCAGGAAAATTTAATTTGCTATACAGGTGCTTAAAAAATTTTGCAATGCATTGGATATTTAAAAAGTTACAGGAAATGTAAAATGTAAAATTCAATATTTTGACTGTAAAATTCTGTTAAATTCTTAAAGAATTAACTTTTAATGTAAGAAAACAAGGTTCAGGAAGTGGATAGAGTGTTGCATTACACAGATCAGGATTACAGTTTTAATCGCTCATAAGAAATTGAGCTGTAAAATCATGAAATCCGATTGGCTTGAAAACAAACATAGAACCGCAAAAGTTGCGATATCACAGTTTGGAGTGGCTGTATCAAAAAAGTATTAAGATGTAAAATAAGTAAAATTTAATTTGCTAAACAGGTGCTTAAAAAATTTTGCAATGCATTGGATATTTAAAAAGTTACAGGAAATGTAAAATGTAAAATTGAATTTGTTGAGTGAAATTC